>JAKRSK010006516.1:712500-867500 GCA_029891615.1 Natrix natrix natrix | reverse complement strand
ATGGGCACATCTAGTCAGTTCCTCTGTCTATGTGCGCCCACGGGCCGGCAAAATGGCATTGATTGTTTTTTGTTTGTTTGTTTGTTTACGGAGGGGGTAGGGAAGTAGCTCTCCCTCCTTGGCAGGAGTCTTTTACCTTGTTGCTACACTTCCTGATGGTGGACGTAAGTTCACTCACTACCATGTCCACACACTTCAAACAGGGCTCCTTCAGTTTTTGCATTTGCTTTTTCACTATGGCTTCAAAAGCGAGGTCAGGCGTGAAGAGGCCCGTTCTGCACGATGAAAAGGAGCAGGGGTGGGAGGGAAGGAGAAGAAGCGATGAGGAGGGAAGGAAGGCGTGAAGCAGACGGAAGGAGGGAGAGAGAGTCCGAGAGAGAGAGAGAGAGAGAGAAAGAAAAGAAGAAGAGAAAAAAAACACAAGGTAAACAGAGAGAGAAGTGAGATCTCTTTTCTTTCTTTCTTTTTTCTGGGTCCCTCGCTCCACAGGACAGATGTTCCCCAACAGGGCATCACTACAGGATTCCATGTACTGCCAAGCATCTAGTGAATTCTGCAGGTTAGAAAAAGGATGGGGAATGGCAAGCTACGGGATGAGTTTTAAAAAACGATGGAGGGGAACAGGCAGAGATGGAGCTTCCCATTCTTGTCCTCCTCTCCTCTCTCAAACCAAGACTGGGATCCAGCTTGGTTCTCCTCCTTCTCTTAGCGTGGTTGACCGACTCGCTCAGGGTGACACTTCAAGGGAACAAGGAAAGGTGGCATCTTGAGAACTTGAAGAAGGCAGCTATGAAAGTGCTGGCAACACACCTATCTCCCTAAGGGACTTTAACTTTGGAAACCGAGTTAAAACTTCCCATCTTCTTAAAATGGTTGAGTTACGAAGACATGTCTAGGCACCTGAGCCAAACCTTATTCAGTCTAACATCTACCAGATCAATATTTCTCAACCTTGGTCCTTTTAAGATGCATGGACTTCAACTCTCAACATTTCTCCCAGCCAGCATGCTATAATCAACCTTCCTTCCTTCCTTCCTTCCTTCCTTCCTTCCTTCCTTCCTTCCTTCCTTCCTTCCTTCCTTCTCCTTCCTTCCTTCCTTCCTTCCCCCCCATTCTTCCTTCTCCTGTCCTTCAGAATAGGTCAGTTTTTAAAAGACTCTCTTAGAGGTACAGATTTTTCTGCTCGTCGGAGTGGGTGAGGGCGGTGGGAAGAGGGAGGAAAAAAAAAACCGTAACAGAGAAAGGAGGTGGAAGGGAAGAAATAAATTCAGAAGCAGAAAGGGGCTTAAAGAAAAGCAAAGAATGTGGATTTGACTCACAGGAAAATTAACAGAATGGGGGCAGAATGGGGAAGGTCAGTCCTGCCGATCCCATCGTTCAGATGACACTGTATACTTGGCAGCCCAAGGGCTAGTGATCACCAGGAGCGAATGGCAAATTTCTGGGTGCTCCTCATTCAGGAAACCCCCTCCCCCCCACAAGATAGCAGGATAGAAAAAGAAAACTCCTTCCAGCATTCTAGAACCTTGAGGAACCTGCAACAGGTCAAAGGACCTTAACCCAACCTTACTGCCGTGTCTTGCCAAAGTAGACATGAATCTTATCCATTGATGGATCTGCCTACCACCAAGAGCCTTCTCCAGCTCCATCCATCTCTTCCCCATCCTCTTACCTGCTGCCCCACTGGCCAACAAATTGTCCAAGATGGATCAAGTTCCAGGTTCCCACATTTTTAGTCAAACGCCTTTTTTCATTTTTGAAGAAAGAACTTCAGCCACCACCTTGTTTGAGATCCTGACTTCCCCTTGCTGTCTCCCGTTATTATTTTTCTCCAGCTTTGGAAAACGAGCTGAATAGCTGCAATTGGAACCATTCTACAGGTTCCTCTGAATCCGTGCGTTGATGTATGGAAGCTGGTATCGTTCAAGGTCGCCCTTTTCGTGAGCAGCTGAGAGAGGGAGGTGTTTTTAAATGGATGATCCTCAACCCTTTTGCTGCTCTTTGGGGGGCAGGACCCAGACCAAGCCAATCAGAAAACCAGGGAAAGCTCTGGAGATGTAAAAACAGAGCCCCGCTGGTACCATTTTTGAGATCTTCAGAATCTGAAGACTCAACCCATGTATATATTTCAAAGGTGAAGACAGACGTAGGATTTTAAGAGCGGTAGAGTTGGTTCAACCGTTCCAACATGGAACTGTTGAATTGTCAGTTGTTATGGGTTGATATGAGTGGTTCCAAAATGCATATATATAATTTTAGGTTTGGGGATGAATTCTGGTGGGGAGGAAATGAGTGAGACCCAACTAGCTATGTTAGAGAGGACATCCCTTCACCTTCCTTCACCACGATTCTGCCAACATGGATCAAATATTTCCAAAAACACTATGGCAAAGGGAAGGACCGTTCTTAGATTTTCAGTAGAATATCCCAATTTTGAAGAGAGAAGACGACGAAAGGAAAGAAAGCAACAGAGGAAGCCAACCTAGGTAAAGGAAAGCATATTTACCGTATTTTTGGGACTATATGACGCATCTTAGTTTTTGGGGAGGAAAATAGGGGGGGAAATTCTGCCTCCCAAGTATTCATCTGGCTAGCATCCTTAGTCTGGTCAGCCTAGAATAGAATAACAAAGTTGGAAGAGACCTTGGAGGTCTTCTAGTCCAGCCTCCTGCCTAGGCAGGAAACCCTACACCAGACAAATGGATATCCAACATCTTCTTAAAAGCTTCCAGTGTTGGGGCATTCACAACTTCTGGAGGCAAGCTGTTCCACTGATTAATTGTTCTGTCAGGAAATTTCTCCTCAGTTCTAATTTGCTACTCTCCTTGATTAGTTTCCACCCATTGCTTCTTGTCCTGCCCTCGGGTTCTTTGGAGAATAGATTGACTCCCTCTTCTTTGGGGCAACCCCTGAGATATTGGAAGACTGCTATCCTGTCTCCCCTAGTCCTTCTTTTCATTAAATCAGACATACCCAGTTCCTGCAACTGTTCTTCATATGTTTTAGCCTCCAATCCACTCATCTTTGCTGCTCTCCAGCACTGGGGATAAAAAAACAGCTTCTAAAGCATAGCTGATTGTCGGAGAGAGAAGCAATGAGAAAAGCACGGAAAATCGCTTCACTCATTAGCGCCTCATTAGAGCTGGAAAAAAAAGCTTCGGAAAAGCTACATTCGGAGTATAAGACGCACCCAAATTTTCAGACTCTTTTGGGGGGGGGGGAAGTGCATCTTATACTCCCAAAAATATGGTAATTTTGCAATTACCTGCTCTTATCAAACCACACACACACACCCCAAAAAAACACTGACGCGGCCAGGAATGTACCCACTCTTAAAATCCTATCTGCCACGTTTTCGCCTTACAAATTTGGTTTCACCAAACTGAGCATTAAATGGAAACATTGGCCAGCCAAGAGAGAAGATGGCCGGGTTTTTTTTGTTCCTTTGGAGGGCAAAAAAACCCACAACAACTCTAAAGCGAATAGAAAGCAAATTATTCCACCTTCTCCGTCTCCCGAGCTCAAAACATAGATGAGAGAACCATTGGAAGCCCGGGTTTTACCCTCTTAAGCATCGGCCCGTGGCTTTCTGATTGGCTAGGAAACATCAAGCAGGGTTCACTCAGGTCTAGTTATGCTGTGAAGATGGACAACCCAGAAGAAAACGACAAGGATCTGCCCCCACCCACCCACCCTCAGATTGGAAACGCTGTGCTTCAGCTGGTGGTGGGTGGGTGGGTCACGAGCATGTCGGGGTTCCCATGCCCCCTTTTTTCCCGGGGTTTACCTTCTTGGTGCATTGTCTAACCGTACTGATTAACTCCGAAATGACCATGTCCACACATTTCACGCAAGGCTCCTTAATCTTCTTGACTTGCTTCTTCACAATGGTCTCAAAGGCCATGTCGGGTGTGAAGAGGCCAGTTCTACGCACACGGGGGTAGCGGTGTTAGAGGAGGACAAGGGCGGAAGGAGATAGGGCGAGGAGAACGTCATCGCATTGCCAAAAAAGGGGGCTGCCTATTATGCAGAAAGCTCCTTTCTGCCCCTTGAGGGAGATGGGAAGCCCAGAAGGACAACACAAGGGATGTGGGGGGGAATCTACTTCTGCCTCCCAGCAATTTGCCTCCTTGCAACAAACAGCAAACAGCACAGATGAGATACACTGTTTGTAGTGTTACATTTCAGGCTGTACCAAGGTGGGGGGCGGGAATCTACTTCTGCCTCCCAGCAATTTGCCTCCTTGCAACAAACAGTAAACAGCACAGACGAGATACACTGTTTGTAGTGTTACATTTCAGGCTTTACTAAAGTGGTGGTGGTGGGAATCTACTTCTGCCTCCCAGCAATTTGCCTCCTTGCAACAAACAGCAAACAGCACAGATGAGATACACTGTTTGTAGTGTTACATTTCAGGCTGTATTAAGGTGTGGGGAGGGAATCTACTTCTGCCTCCCAGCAATTTGCCTCCTTGCAACAAACAGCAAACAGCACAGACGAGATACACTGTTTGTGGTGTTACATTTCAGGCTGTAGTTGTACAGATGCTGTTAAAATTGATGTGGCTTTCTGGAAGTATACGTTATTCTCTGCTATTTAAAAGAAGATAACAATAGCACTGGGCCTCTTCAGATCCAGCATTTATTTTAAAAAGCTTCTTCCTTTTGTTAAGCTGCCTAGAACAACAATAAAGCAGTCTTTTTAAAAAAAAAATCTAATCATTTGAACATTCGATAGGCATTTATAGTTATCGACTTACCTCCTTGCAGCAAACAGCCAACAGCCTGATTAGCACAACAACAACAAAAAAAAACCTACTTCTGCCTCCCAGCAATTTGCCTCGTGGTGCAAACAGCAAGTTTCACTTTCAGTTTCAGCCTCAGTCTCCCAATCATCAGCTGTTTCAGGCTGCAGGGATTGCTATAGCCTATTGCAGCTTCTGCAAGCCCCATTTTCCCCGTTTGCTGCTGCAAGGAGGTAAACTGCTGGGAGCCAGAGGCCAAAGGGTGGGGCTACATTCAGTGTATAAGATGCACCCAAATTTTCACCCTCTTTTAGGGGGCAAAAAGGTGCGTCTTACACTCTGAAAAATACGGTAAGTTCTCAACTCAGAGAATATTTATCGCTCAGGGTTGAATTGTGGGGTCCTTGATGCTCTCTGGGCTTGGTGTTTTTTCTTGGAGACGTTTCATTACTCCTGATGTTCCTTAGTTTGGTGATAAAACGTCTGCAAGAAAACCACCAAACTCAGAGAATACCAATGATCCCCCCACCGTCCCTAAGGTCTATCCAACCAGCTTCCTGACCTTCATCCTTCAGAGATCCAACTCCATTCACAAATGACAGCCAGAAAACTTTCTGGTTTTTCTCCTAGTTCTGGAATACTTTATGTTTTCCAGAATTGTACGATCGTTTTAGGAGATGTCGTTGGATGGTCAGTTTGGGAATTGAGATCCCGCAATATAGCCTGGGACTCACGGCTTATGGAGAAGTCCTGCCCAAACATGAGCCTGTCCAAGGGAAGAGTCTTTCTGGACCTCAGGATTGTATTAACCAAGCTCAGAAAGCACCCAGAACTCCCCAATTTTTGTGGGGAAATTAAGTAGTTGAGGATCATCAAGGCCTCTCAAGAAGAGAGTTGGGGGGGAAGTGTTGTAGCCTGCCTGCGGAGCTGTGGCCGGCATGACTCAACACCGAAGGCGCACGGATGTTAATTTTATGTCCAGTTTAGCGAACCGGTAGTTCTGATGACTGGCTGGCCCTGCCCCACCCCTCTCCTCCCAGGAGTCCCCATATGGCTCCCAGGGAGCACATAGAGCCCAGGGAGGTGGAAAACAGGCCTCCCAGAGGCTCGGGAAGGCTGAAAATGGGCCGATTTTTGGGCTCCAGAGAGCCTCCAGAGCCCAGGGGGATAGAAAACAGGTCTGCCACACCCTTTTTTCACTCTCAGGATGATGCAGGAGGCCGACTAGGCCACGCCCACCATGGCCACGCCCACCCATCAACCAGAGAGAGAACTGGTTGTTAAATTATTTGAAGCCCACCACTGATCCCGTCCTTGAGGGACGTCTACAAATAGAGCTGTCTCTGCTGTCCAGCCTACCAATGGTGGGGAATCTAACTCATTTGGTTTTGACTTTTAGAATGTGTATCTGAGAAGCTTCTGACACATTACTGGATCTCTACAGGATTATGAAGAATTATGAATTCTAGAGTTATGCTCAGAAGAAGCTAGGAGACCATAAATACGTGCCTGATGCCATGGATGTTCTTAATCGCATAGCTGATCTCTCTTCGGAGCTCCTTCTCGTCGAATTCCATCTGCACCAGGAGAAAGAGACACGGATGAGGAACACCAAGAGAAGAACCCCCAAATTGTTTTATGGACCCCAAGGATCCACAAAGAAAGAGATGATAAATCAACCTTCTTTAATCTGGAGCGGTGATGGGACAACATCTTCCAACATTCCTAGAAACATCACCTAATTTTTTCCCCTCTGTTGTTTAGTCCTACAAGAGCAGCCTAGTCAGATGTTCCTCTCTAATCACCATGGGAGATGGTTATTTATTTATTTGTGTTTTAGGTCTTAAGACAGACCTAAAGAGACAACCTGGGCGATAGGGATTAAGAAGGACATCAAGATATGAAGACGTGCCTAAAAACAATCAACAGAGATTTAGTTTTACCTTCACAAGCTCAAATGGGAATCGTTCGTGAAAGATACGATTGATCCGAGCACCACCGGACAGTTCATAAGTATCAATCTGATCTCCAGAACCTTCGATGCGTTTCTCAAAATCCACAGCAAACTGCTGGACCATCCTGGAGAAGGAGAGAGGGATGGTTATGGTGGAAATATCTGTTCTAGCTTCCACTTGCTTTCCAAGAACATTGACGGACCTTCACAGATTAACCGATTAACAGAGTTGGAAGGGACCTTGTATGTCATCTAACCCAACCTCCCTGCCCAAGCAGATCTGACACCATTTCTGACACATGGCTTTCCAGTCTCTTCTTGAAAGCTTCCAGGCATGGAGCTCCCACAACCTCCGAAGGCAACTTCTGTTCCATGGGTTGATTATTCTCACTGTCAGAAAGTTCCTCCTTATTTCCAGGTTGAATCTCTCCTTGATCCATTTCCATTCATTATTCCTTGCCTGGTCTTTAGGTGCCTTGGGAAATAGCTCGACCCCCTCCTCTCTGTGGCAGCCCCTCAAATATTGGAAGATGCTCTCATGTCTCCCCTGGTCCTTCTCTTCCCTAGATTAGCCATGCCCAGTTCCTGCAACGGTTCTTCAGATGTTTGAGCCTCCAGTCCTCTAATCATCCTGGTTGCTCTTCTCTGCGCTCTTTCTAGAGTCTCAACCTCTTTTTTATAGTGTGGTGACTATTGATCTATTGGTCTTCCAATATTGGAAGAATATTGGAAGACTGCTATCATGTCACCCCTAGTCCTTCTTTTCACTAGAGTAGACATACCCAGTTCCTGCAACCGCTCTTCCTAGGTTTTAGTCTCCAGTCCCCTCATCATCATCTCCTTTTATGACCCCATAATCCCTTCCGGGCTGAGTTTGGGCCACTGAATGGAACTGAGTGTTTAGTGGCCAGATGCCCTTCCTGTCACCAATGCAGAGTTTTGGAAGACTGCTATCCTGTCTCCCCTGGTCCTTCTCTTCCCTAGACTAGCCGGGCCCAGTTCCTGCAACTGTTCATCATATGTCCTCTAATCATCCTTGTTGCTCTTCTCTGCACCTCTTTTTTATAGTGTGGTGACCAAAACTGGATGCCACATCCTAGGTGTGGTCTTACTAGGGCTTTATAGAGTAGTAGTAGTACCTCACTTGATCTTGATTGAATTCATCTGTTAATGCAAAGTAGGATTGCATTGGCTTTTTTAGCTGCTGGCTCCTATTTAGCTGTTTGTCCACTAAGACTCCAAGATCCCTCTCAGAGTCACTGCTATTAAGCCTGGTTTCACCCAGTTTATATTTATACTTTGGGTTTTTCTTACGTAAGTGTAGGACTTGATTTTTCTCTACATTGAATTTCGTTTTGTTAGATAAGGCCCAGGTCTGTGAAGATCCAAATGGATCTTGAGCCTATCTTCTAGGGTATTAGTTATTACTGCCGGCTTAGTAAAGGTAAAGTTTCCCCTCGCACATCTGTGCTAGTCGTTCCTGACTCCAGGGGGCGGTGCTCATCTCCGTTTCAAAGCCGAAGAGCCAGCGCTGTCCGAAGACGTCTCCGTGGTCATGTGGCTGGCATGACTCAACGCCGAAGGCGCACGGAACGCTGTTCCCTTCCCTCCAAAGGTGGTCCCTATTTTTCTACTTGCATTTTTTACCTGCTTTCGAACTGCTCGGTTGG
Source organism: Natrix natrix natrix (assembly GCA_029891615.1). NCBI lineage: Eukaryota > Metazoa > Chordata > Lepidosauria > Squamata > Natricidae > Natrix > Natrix natrix. The sequence goes on along the minus strand of JAKRSK010006516.1, from coordinate 859,132 downwards.
CAGAAGCTGAGACAAGTCACGGGCGCTTACTCTGTTACGCGGCGCTAGGAACTTGAACCGCCAAACTGCCGACTTTTCTGATCGACAATCTCATAGCCACTGAGCCACCTTTGAGCCAGCTTAGTATCATCTGCAAATTTCTCCCCACTTCGAGAGTCTCGATATCTTTTTTATTATAGTGTGATGACCAAAATTAGATGCTGTATGTATTCTAGATGTGACCTTACCTTCTAACCCTAACATTCTGCTTATAGTCCATAGTTTGGGCTGCTGGAACTTTTCTGGAACATCCTTGACTCTTTGGCCAACAAAGTACCTACTTAGCCCCGTCTTCCCACCTATCAGTACAACGAAGAACTTACTGGAGCAAAGCTTTGGTCTTGCGGGCAGGATCGTCCGGACGGAAATTCTTGTATTCTTCTACTTCCTTCTCAATAGACAGCAGCTGGTTCTGCAGCTTGTTCCTCAGGCCGGGCAGGGTGTCGCGGATATGGTTGGTCAGTTGCTGCACACCACAGAAGCCAAAATGGGGGATTCAGAACATGAGGGAAATCCTATTTTTTTTTACATGCGCCTCCTTCCTTCCGTTGCTTCACACTTGGGACAAGTCCTGATCGTCTTAGAGACCTTTTCCGCAGTGATTGTCAGGCAAACGTCACACTGAACTCCGTGGTCATTAAAGGAGTCTATTTTATCTAACAGGAGCCCGTGGTGGCGCAGTGGTCAGAGTGCAGTACTGCAGGCTACCTCTGCTGACTGCCGGCTGACTGCAATTTGGCAGTTCGAATCCCACCAGGCTCAAGGTTGACTCAGCCTTCTGTCCTTCCGAGGTGGGTAAAAGGAGGACCCAGAGTGTTGGGGGCAGGAGGCTGACTCTGTAAAGCGCTTAGAGAGGGCTGTGAAACACTATGAAGCGGTATATAAGTCTAAGTGCTATTGCTATTGCTGTTTATCTATATCTTATATCTTATATCTTATATCTTATATCTTATATCTTATATCTTATATCTTATATCTTATATCTTATATCTTATATCTTATATCTTATATCTTATATCTTATATCTTAATCTTATATCTTATATCTCATATCTTATATCTATCTATCTTATATCTTATATCATCTTATATCTCATATCTCATATCTCATATCTCATATCTCATATCTCATATCTCATATCTTATATCATCTTATATCATCTTATATCTTATATCTTATATCTTATATCTTATATCTCATATCTTATATCTCATATCTCATATCTTATATCTCTTATCTTATATTTATATCTTATAAGCTTATATCTTATATATCTTATATTTATATCTTATAATTGTATAATTTTATAATCTTATAATCTTATATTTTATATTTTATATCTTATATCTCTTATCTTATATTTATATCTTATAAGCTTATATCTCTTATATTTATATCTTATAATTGTATAATTTTATAATCTTATAATCTTATAATCTTATATTTTATATCTTATATCTCTTATCTTATATTTTATATCTTATATCTTATAATCTTATAATCTTATATCATATCTTATATCTTATATCTATATCTATTTATCTATCTACTGTATCTATCTATCATCTATCTATCTATCTATCTATCTATCTATCTATCTATCTATCTATCTATCTATCTATCTATCTATCTATCTATGCCATGGAGGCACATTGATTAAAATGCAGTATTGCCAGTTAACTCTGCCCACTGCCAGCAGTTCGATACTGACCAGCTCGGTAAATTTTTTGAAGCCCACCCCTGCTTTGAACGGTTGTGAAGGGAGGGCTTTGGATCCAACGGGCAGCTCTGCAGGAAAGCGTTTACCTGATTCAACGTTTTCTGCAGGTAGGGAGTGCCCATACGATCCGCCATATGCCGATACGCTGGGTGGGAGAGGAAGAACTTGCGTTCGGCGGCTAGAGCGGCCTGGATGTCCTTCTTCCCATCAATGTCCTTCTGGCTGCGGTTCACCACCCCGATGTAACCTACGGAAGGACAACAGACATCAGAGGACAGACCCCCGGAAACACTAGCTTCCAAAATGACAAAATAGAGACGGGTCTTAAGTTGTTGTCTTTGTTATCATCATCATCAAATTATCGTCCCAAAGGTGCTTTTTTCGAAAGGCCACTGGACTTTGTTGGTTTTTCTTTGAAGACGTTTCGTTCCTCATCCAAGAAGCTTCTTCAGCTCTGACTGGATGATGGTAGAGAATGAAAGGATTGATGCTCCTGGCAGTCAGCTGGTTGTTTGCATCCTTTTGGAGGGTCATTGAGGCCACTTGGAGATTTGTCTGTGTCCTCAGGGTCACCTGAGTGGTTCAAATGGATGTGGAGCCTTGTTGGAACTGTGGAAAGATCTAACAGTCTACAACACAAGTCCTTTCCACAGTTCCAAGAAGGCTCCACACCCATTTGCACCAATCAGGTGATCCTGAGGACACAGAGAAACCTCCAAGTGGCCTCAACGACCCTCTAAAAGGATGCAAAGGACCAGCTGTCTGCAAGGAGTATAAAGCCTTCCATTCCCCCACCCTCATCCTGTCAGAGCTGAAGAAGCTTCTTGGATGAGAAGCAAAACGTCTTCAAAGAAAAAAACAGAAAGTCCAGTTGCCTCTTGAAAAAAACAACAACAACCATGACCTTGGATGATGGAGGATCTCCATAGTTATCAAATGATTGGTCGTTGTGGTCAGCCAGATGTTCAGACCAGATTTGGCATTTCTGACCACCTATCGTATCTTTCCCGAAGACCTGGGATAGACAGATGTGGATGTTTGATGGGATTAAAGGTCCCCTCGCAGGATGTAAGCTATTCCAAACAAAACTGCCTTCTGCAATTGACCGACGGGGGCTTGGTCAATGCCAAGAGTGCTCTGTTGATCAAATTTATTTACAGACCATCTCGTTCAAATTTGAATCTCTCCAGCTTCTTTTTTAAGATGTCGTCTTCTCCATGCTCCAGTAAAAACTGTCTTTGGGACAATTCCAAGTTTGTGTAAAGTCAATAAATCAGGTGCTAAGGCTTGAAACTCAACATTAAGAAAACTAAGATCAGGGCATCCGGTCCTCTCAATTCCTGGCAAATAGATGTGGAAGAAATGGAGGTAGTGACTGGTTTTTTTTCTCCTGGGCTCCAAGATCACCACAGATGGGGACGGCAGCCAAGAAATTAAAAGACGCTTACTCCTAGGGAGGAAAGCGATGGTCAATCTAGACAGCAGACTAAAAAGCAGAGACATCACTCTACCAATCAAAAGTGTATCTAGTCAAGGTTATGTTGCAATGGATGGCTGTGAAGGTTGGACCATAAGGAAGGCTGAGCACCAAAGAATGGAGGCCTTTGAACTCTGGTGCTGGAGAAGACTCCTGCAAGTCCCTTGGACTGCAAGGCCATCCAACTGGTCAGTCCTAGAGGAGATCCACCCTGACTGCTCTTTAGAAGATCCTGAAGAGGAAACTCAAAGACTTTAGCCAACTGATGAGAAGGAAGGACTCCCTGGAGAAGAGCCTCATGCTGGGAACGATGGAGGGCAAAAGAAGAAGGGGACGGCGGAGAAGGAGGTGGCTGGACGGAGTCACCGGAGCTTAAATGGATTCCAGAGGATGGGAGAGGACAGGAAGGCCTGGAGGAACGTGGTCCATGGGGTGGCAATGGGTCAGACACAACTTTGCAACTAACAACAACAACAAGAAGAAAAGGTTGTATGAACTCTAGCAGTAAGAAGGCTGGCCAGAAAAGGGGAGTATTTCAAACTGGAATTTGAGGCCACACACAATTGTGTGGATTTCCCCTCTTTAACAATGGACAGGATGCCTCAGAAATCATTTCCTTCCTGATAGCCTCTATCAAAGAATGAAGATAGAAGCCATCCAGGAAATTCTGCTACATTCCCTCAACTTTAATTCTATCGGGGAAAATGAGAACATGGGTTTTTTTTTTCCCTTCCTCAAAACAACAGGATGCTAATCAAAGAATTCCCAGATTCCTAGAAATAGACGCTACAGAAGAATAGCTACGGAGGAAGGATTGAGCCTGTCATCTACACCTCCATCACTGTCTGTTTTGGCTCTGCAACCCAACAAGACCGACACGGACTTCAGAGGAGAATCACAACTGCAGAAAAAACAATGGCTACCAACTTGCCTTCCATGGAGGACCTGCACGCTGCACGAGTCAAAAAGAGGGCTGTGAAAATATCTACACACCCCTTGCATCCTGGACATAAATTGTTTCAAGTCCTACCCTCAAAATGACACTATAGAGCACTGCACACCAAGACAACTAGACACAAGGAAAGTTTACTCCTGAATGCCATCACTTTGCTTAGCAACTAATTCCTACAATACTGCCAAATAATTTATTAAGACTGCATTACTATTATTCTTCTCTTCCTCCCTAGTATCTTATCTCTCCCCACTTATGACTATAACCAAGTTGCTTGCATCTTTACAATTTATATCGTTTCATTTGTTTCCTAGTATGATTTGATTGCTTATTAGTAACCTATGACTATCCCTAAGTGTTGCATCTTATGATTCTTGATGAATTCTTGATGAATTGATGAAAATTTAAATTTAAATAAAATAAAAGAATGTATTCTATTTTATTTTTCTTTATGTACACTGAGAGCTTCTGCACCAAAGACAAATTCCTTGTGTGTCCAATCACACTTGGCCAATAAAGAATTCTATATTGATGTCTAGATATGACTTAAGACATGACTTAACTGCCTTTTATAAGATACAGGGAGAGACACAGACATCAGTGGAAAGGAATTTGACAAGCTTGCTGGAGTGAATTCTCTGTGGAATCTGAACGGGCCTGATTTTTACAAGCGATGGGTAGATTATTTTTCTTTTTTGTTGTTCTGATTTGTTTTTCCTTCTCCCTCGTCTTCTTCTTCTTTTTTTTAGGCGGGTGACATGATTAGAAATTAGACAGGACAGAAAGAAAAATAATAAGGGTAACAGGACTAAAGCTAGAATAAGGGATAGAATACAATACAATACAATAGTAGAGTTGGAAGGGACCTTGGAGGTCTTCTAGTCCAACTCCCTGCCTAGGCAGGAAACCCTATACCGTTTCAGACAAATAGCTATCCAACATCTTCTTAAAGACTTCCAGTGTTGGGGCATTCACAACTTCTGGAGGCAAATTGTCCCACTGATTAATTGTTCTCACTGTCAGGAAATTTCTCCTCAGTTCTAAGTTGCTTCTCTCCTTGACTAGTTTCCCCCCATTGCTTCTTGTTCTACACTCAGGTGCCTTGGAGAATAGCTTGACTCCTTCTTCTTTGGGGCAACCCCTGAGATATTGGAAGACTGCTATCATGTCTCCCCTAGTCCTTCTTTCTCTTAAGCTAAACATACCCAGTTCCTGCAACCGTTCTTCAGATGTTTTAGCCTCCAGTCCCCTAATCCTCTTTGTTGCTCTTCTCTGCCCTCTTTCTAAAGTCTCCACATCTTTTTTACATCGTGGCGACCAAAACTGAAGGCAGAAATAAGAGAAGGGAGGAATATTGGTGTCTACATTTCTATATAGTATAATAAAGTAAAAGTAACAACCACAGAAAACATGGAATAATGGAATAACGGTAGATTTCAACCTAATATAAATCTGTATTCTTATTAGAAAAAAAACGTAAGTGGATTGAATGTAATTATTATGATCAGCTTTAGCTGCTTTACTTGTATTAGAATGTACGATACTCTACAACTGCGAATTGATTTGATATGTTTGTAAGAAAAAATTAAATAAGTGAAAAAGTTGGGAAGGAGAAAAGACAGCAAGGCTCGTGAAGACCACAAGAGAAGGACCTTTACCTCTTCTTAGTGGAAGCAGCTTGTTCTCCAGAACATCTCGTGCATCGGTTCCTTCATCCATGAGGTCCAACTTGGTGATGACTCCAATGGTACGTTGGCCTGTTAGGTCACAAGCAAGTAAGACAACCTTTGAACCACTAAGAAGAGAGTTACGGGCGGGGCGTTGGGTGGAGTCATTCCACCATAAAGTCTAGACTTCCCCAGTAAGAAGGAAGCAAAGGTCTAGCGTCGGGATTAGCACAACCTCCCAAATAGCACTGATGATGTTACCTAGTTGGGTCATGCAACGTTTGCAAGGAAACCACCAAGCTCAGAGAGCACCAAGGACCCCACGGTCCTCCTCCTCCTCCCTTCTAGCACTGATGATGTTCCCTAGTTGGGTCATGAAACGTCTGCAAGAAAACCACCAAGCTCAGAGAGCACCAAGGATCCCACGGTCCTTCCTTCCTTCCTTCCTTCCTTGCCATGGTGGCGCAGTGTTTAGAATGCAGTATTGCATGCTAACTCTGCCCACTGCCAGCAGTTCGATCCTGACCGGCTCAAGGTTGACTCAGCCTTCCAGACTTCCGAGGTGGGTAAAATGAGGACCCAGATGGTTGGGGGCAAGAGGCCAACTCTGTAAACCGCTTAGAGAGGGCTGTAAAAGCACTGTGAAGCGGTATATAAGCTATTGCTAAGGAAGGAAGGAAGGAAGGAAGGAAGGAAGGAAGGAAGGAAGGAAGGAAGGAAGGAAGGAAGGAAGAAGGATCATGGTATCACAGTGGTTGGAATGCAGTCTTGCCGGCTAACTCTGCCCGCTGCTAGCAGTTCGATCCTGACCAGCTCAATGTTGACTCAGACACTTAGAGAGTGCCATAAAACATGGTGAAGCGGTATATAAGTCTAAGCGCTATGGCTATTGCCATTTCCCATGCTGAGCTCCAGTTCAAAAATACGGCTTTATCTGAGATGGATACATCTGATAAATGAATCATTTGGACCCCAACTACTTGTCTTCCCGTTCCTGGATCCCTTTGCAATCACAATTCAGGAGACACAAAGGAATTACAATACAATACAATAGTAGAGTTGGAAGGGACCTTGGAGGTCTTCTAGTCCAACCCCCTGCCTAGGCAGGAAACCCTATACCATTTCAGACAAATAGCTATCCAACATCTTCTTAAAGACTTCCAGTGTTGGAGCATTTACAACTTTGTTCCACTGATTAATTGTTCTAACTGTCAGGAAGTTTCTCCTCAGTTCTAAGTTGCTTCTCTCCTTGATTAGTTTCCACCCATTGCTTCTTGTTCTACCCTCAGGTGCTTTGGAGAATAGTTTGACTCCCTCTTCTTTGTGGCAACCCCTGAGATATTGGAACAATGCTATCATGTCTCCCCTGGTCCTTCTTTCTCTTAAGATAAACATACATAAACAGTTCCTGCAACCGTTCTTCCTATGTTTTAGCCTCCAGTCCCCTAATCCTCTTTGTTGCTCTTCTCTGCACTCTTTCTAGAGTCTCCACATCTTTTTTACATCGTGGCGACCAGAACTGAATGCAGGATTCCAAGTGTGGCCTCACCAATGCCTTATAAAGTGGCGTTAACCCTTCATGTGATCTTGATTCTCTCCCTCTGTTGATGCAGCCTAGGACTGTGTTGGCTTTTTTGGCAGCTGCTGCACACTGCTGGCTCATATGGTTATCCACTAGGACTCCAAGATCCCTTTCCAATTAACCAATTTAAAAATTGGTTTACAGAAACCGACAGGCCCAAGGTCAGAAACCCAAGGCTGGACCTTACCTTGAGGGTCAACTTCTTTGGCGATCTTAAGGGCATCGGAGTTGGCCAGATCGCTGTTGGCTGGAGAGACCGCAAGGACAAGACAGTTTTCTTTGGTGACAAACTGCATCAACATTTCACGGATCTGGAATTCGATGTCTGCTGGCTGGTCTCCAACTGGGACCTTGGTCATCCCGGGAAGGTCCACCAGGGTCAGACTTAGGACTAAAGAAAGAGGAGGAAGAGCATTGTGATCTGTCGGCCACCAGCCCCTCCAGCAGCCAAATTGGAGGAGGAAGCGTGGGAATCAGGGTCCAGCACCAGGGCAACCTGAGAGCTCCGCGGGGGAAGAGGGAACGGACCTGGCAGAGACAGAGACAGAGGGGGAGCCTGAGCTGTTCATCAACCCTCAGATGGAGAGTCAACAGCCTGCAGGCCTGGAGGTGGCTGATGAGGAAGAGGAACAGCAGTGCCTGACACACAAATGCACAGAAAGCAGAGGAGAGGAGAACAGTGGAAATCTATGGGCCGGTCCTTGGGATGGAAAAACCACCACGGCTAGCGAAGCCCCACTAGCTCTGGGGATCAAAGGCAGGGGGCGAGATGAATAGATGTGGCAGACAACTTCCGGCCTGACGGACTTGAGAGAGAAACTTTTGGCTGGGGCTGCCGGGGCTCCTAATAAAGGAATCTCTGAGTTCACTTCAGAGGGTTTGTCGTGTTTTGGGAGCTGGATCAGAACAAAGAGATACAACACCCAGAAGAACTCACGGATGGGCAGCTGTGTGAAGCTGGAAAGGAACCTCAAGTAGAAATTAGAATAACATGCTATCAAGGTGGGACGGGGAATTAAGAATTAAAAAAATGGCAACACCTTGCCAGCCATATCATGATAAGCTTCAGTGGAAGGTTCCTTTGGCCTATAAGTTTTGTTCCCACCTTAAATACCTATTCTCAAAATCTGAGAGCTTCTTGTTCTGAGCTAGGCTTCCCCCAAAAAGCACGAGGCAGAGTCCTGGTCCCGACAAAACCCCTTTTATTAAGCGAATGTGGATTCCTCTCATTCGCATTCAGCCAAGGCCTGGCAAAGAGTCTCTCAAAGGATTATTTATGACCACAGACCTTATCTAGCTTGGAAAGCGGCCATGTAAATATTTTCCCAAGGAAGGACTGGGCACAGAGTCTCTGAGATTCACGGACAGATCTTCACACTCCTGAAACGAATCTAACGAACGAACGAACGAACGAATTGTTTCCTGCAAAAGCCCCCTCCCCTTTCGCTCCTCTTTTATTCCCTCTGGGAGGGGCCATTCATTGTCCACCTGTGGCTTTACTCCCAAGTCTACCCTGATTTCTGAGCTGTTCTTTTCTTCTGGCAGCTCTGCGCATGCGCACCCTGGGAACAGGCTCCAGCTGCTCCTCTGCCTCACTGCTGTCTAGCTCCGAAGGCAGCTGAGAACTGCCAGGCGGCCTCGGCCCCCTCTCTGCCTCTGACGCAGAGTCCTCCTCGGAGCCTTCCCCAGCTGCCAGGACTGGTCCATCTTCCTCCCCAACCTCCCCACTGTCTGACTCCGCTGCCAACTCTGCTCGCCGCTGGTGGGCCACAACACTTCTCCCCACCCTCCCCAAATGGGATTGTGCAGTTCTACTCCTCGTTCTCGATACGTTCCACGACTTACCGTTTGGAGAATAAACTCGTAGGTTGATCGGGACGGAGGAGATGCCCTTGTTGGAGCCGGTGACTCTGTCGGTCTCGGCTTCAATCTCCACACGTATCTCCTCAAAATCCGTGAACTTCTTCCCTTTGCAGTGGAGGAATTCGCCATATTCTAGAGCAGGAAGGAGACGGTTAGAAGACGATTGGGAGATGGGCCCAGGAGAAGACAGCAGAAAGGGACAATTCCTTGGGCACCAAGAAGAGGTCACGGCTTATGGATGGGGAGATCTCAAATCAACATCTCTGGATGTTCTCTTGGCCACCATTTATTTGGGCTGGTTTTCAATTTGGGAAAGAGGCCACTATTTTCTGCTTTCTGGAATTATCTTCATGATATTCAGAGACATGATAGCAGTCTTCCAATATCTCAGGGGCTGCCCCAAAGAAGAGGGAGTCAAGCTATTCCCCAAAGCACCTGAGGGTAGAACAAGAAGCAATGGGTGGAAACTAATCAAGGAGTGAAGCAATTTAGAAGGAGGAGAAATTTCCTGAGAGTGAGAACAATTAATCAGTGGAACAGAATTTGCCTCCAGAGGTTGTGAATGCCCCAACACTGGAAGTCTTTAAGAAGATGCTGGATAGCCATTTATCTGAAACGGTATAGGGTTTCCTGCCTAGGCAGGGGGTTGGACTAGAAGACCTCCAAGGTCCCTTTCAACTCTGTTATTGTATTCTAGTCTAATGAGGGGCTAGGGGTAACATGATAGCAGAGTTCCAATATCTCAGGCATTGCTACAAAGAAGAGGGGGTCAAGCTATTCTCCAAAGCACCTGAGGGCAGGACAAGAAGCAATGGGTGGAAACTAATCAAGGAGAGAAGCAACTTAGAACTAAGGAGGAATTTCCTGATTGCGAGAACAATTAACTTGCCTCCAGAAGTTGTGAATGCTCCAACACTGGAAGTTTTGAAGAAGATGTTAGATAGCCATTTCTCTGTAATAATATAGGGTTCCCTGCCTAAGCAGGGGGTTGGACTAGAAGACCTCCAAGGTCCATTCCGACTCTGTTATTCTATTCTGTTATTCATTTCCTCCCCCTTCCTCCTCTTCAATACAATACAATACAACACAACAGTAGAGTTGGAAGGGACCTTGGAGGTCTTCTAGTCCAACCCTCTGCCTAGGCAGGAAACCCTACACCACTTCAGATCTTCGTGGCCAAAGAAAGCAAATAGGTTTGGAGTAACACTGGAGGAAGAAGAAGAGGGAGTCAAACTATTCTCCAAGGCACCTGAGGGTAGAACAAGAAGGCACCTGAGAGCACCTGAGGGCAGGACAAGAAGCAATGGGTGGAAACTAATCAAGGAGAGAAGCAACTTAGAACTGAGGAGAAATTTCCTGACAGTTAGAACAATTAATCAGTGGAACAGAAGTTGCCTCCAGAAGTTGTGAATGCCCCAACACTGGAAGTCTTTAAGAAGATGTTGGATAGCCATTTGTCTGAAACGGTATAGGGTTTCCTGCCTAGGCAGGGGGTTGGACTAGAAGACCTCCAAGGTCCTTTTCAACTCTGTTATTGTATTGCATTGTATTATTGTAAGATTCACAGACCAGCTCGTGATGGAAGGTCTTCTCTCTCAAACCTGGACTCGAACGTTTGTGTGCCAGGACGAAGAGAGAGCATTAAAAACAAATCCACCTACCAGTCGTGGCATTAACCAGTTGCAGAACCAAGGGGCGTCGGGTGACAATTCCCGATCCACGGGGCAGGAAATCCCTAAAATTAAAAGAGGAAAAAAAATGCTCAGGGAATCTTCCCTTCCTTCCTTTGTTTTTTTGACTGCAGCAAAACTCATCCAGGTGGCTCAACTCATCCCACCCCCAGATCTGCAAAGCTAACTGGACACTGCAGTTGGGTAGGTGATGGGGGGGGAGGACTCTACTCCATCTTTCTAGCACTTCCACCAAGCTGCTGCTGCTCCCTTCTTCCGTCGCCCCGGGAGTGATCGCCAGTTTCCATGGCAACCAGGCGGGAGGATGTTTATGCTAGCTACCGCCACTGCGGTTGCCAGCGAGAGAAGAGGTGGATGGATGGATGAATGGATGGATAGACAGAGGGAGGGAGGGATAGATGGAGGGAGGGAGAGAAGGAAGGAAGGAAATAAGAGGAGAAGGATGGATGGGCGGGTGGGTGGGTGGGTGGAAGGAAGGAAGGAGATGAGAGAAGGCTGAATGGATGGGTGTGGGTGGGAGAAAGGAAGGAAGGAAGAAGGAAGAAAATAAATGAGAGAAGGATGGGCAGGTGGGTGGGTGGAAGGAAGGAAGAAGGAAGGAAATGAGGGAAGGAAGGGTGGGTGGGTGGAAGGAAGGAAGGAAGGAAGGAAGGAAAACAGACTGAAATTCAGTAAAAGTGTTCACCATAGAACCAATTGGCGTTAAAAGAAGATTCATTTTAGGAAGGAAGGCAGGAAGGAAGGAAGGGATGAGAGAAGAGATGGATGGAAGGAAGGGAGGGAGGGAGGAGATGAGAGAAGAGAAGGATGGATGCATGCATGCATGCATGGGTGGGTGGATGGGAGAAAGGAAGGAAGGAAGAAGGAAGGAATGAAGGAAGAAGGAAGAAAATAAATGAGGGATGGATGGATGGATGGATGGATGGATGGATGGAAGGAGATGAGAGAAGAGATGGATGGATAGGTGTGTGGGTGGGAGAAAGGAAGGAAAGAAGGAAGAAGGAAGGAAATAAATGAGGGAAGTAAGGATGGATGGATGGATGGAAGGAGATGAATGGATGGATGGGTGTATGGATAGAAGGAAGGAAGAAGGAAGAAAATAAATGAGAGAAGGATGAGTGGGTGAGTGGGTGGAAGGAAGGAAGGAAGGAAAACAGACTGAAATTCAGTAAAAGTATTCACCATAGAATCAATCAGCCTGAAAAGAAGGTTCGTTTTAGGGAAAGAAGGAAAGAAAGAAAGAAGGAAAGAAGGAGTCAAGCGACCTTCAACGCCCAGAATTCCCCAGCCAGCCATTGCAACGGGACACATTCAGACACATCCATGTGTAAGAGCACTGGAGAACAGGGAAGGGTTCAACTCCCTGCAGGCCTGCCAACCTCAGTTTATTTCAGAAGGAATAAGGTGTACCCCTGCGACAGAGTGACATTTTGCCGTCAGCCTCTGCCAACACGCACCCAGACGTGGCCGGCGCAAAACGCAGCTGACCGTGACTCACCAGAGCTCTGGATCGTCACGACCGACAGCATTTGGCGCATGACGCTGGGACCGGCAGGAGGAGGAGGAGGAGGAAAAAAAATATCTCCCTCCGCGGAGGCCTCGGGAAAACGCCACATCTCAAGGCTGCTGCATGCAGAGCTCGAGCCTCCTGCGTTTCCCGGGGTAACAAGCAGGTGATCTTAATTGCTTGTGAAAAGGACACTCGCTCAGGTGCATGGCGGCCGCCGCGGTGCCCTTCGCAGGAGGAGGGCAGGGAAGGTTCCGTCAAGAGCACCTGCTGCTGTCTATGATCACTTCTTGACCTCATTTTGGGTCTTCCTGCTTGATGGCCTTCACTTGAGCTTTGCACAAAGGCCCAGCTTCTCACCAGGCATTTTTGGAAAGCAAGCAGAAGGGTATTTGCAGCCCCCCCCACCCCAGCCCCTCCAGGAAAGAAACTGGTGCTTCTTCTCTTCCCGCAAAGAGGAACGCACACAAAAACCCACAGTGAAATTCCCACAATCCTTTCAGGAATGGTTAAAGGATGCACATCCTTCATTCTATCGACGTTTCCGTTTGTTTGCTTTCTCCCTGGCTTCTCGTAGGGGAGGGGAAGACTCCAAACCTCCCCTCCCTCAAAATAAGAGCCTGTGGCTTAGTGGCTAAGACTCCTGCCTAATATGCAATACAGCCCAGGTTCAAATCCCAGTAAGGGTATGGCTAGCTGATGAGAGCTAAATAGCTTGAAATAGATCTATACTAGTCTCCCTTTATTTATTTATCAGCACAAATACAACACACACACACACACACACACATATATATAGGGAGACTATACAACACAAATATAAAAAGGCAACATTAAAAATAAAAATATGGTTTTCTGCCTGCATGGTCTTCTGTGATAAGCTGAAGGACAGAAAGAGGGAGTAGTGACCTTCCTCCCATATTTAGGCATACCAGGGGTTGTAACACAAATACATATATACATATACATATACATATACATATACATATACATATACATATACATATACATATACATATACATATACATATACATATACATACATACATACATACATACATACATACATACATACATATATATATATATTTGTGTTGTCTTTGTGCTGATAAATAAATAAAGGGAGACTAGTATAGATCTATTTCAAGCTATTTAGCTCTCATCAGCTAGCCATACTCTTACTGGGAATCGAACCAGGGCTGTATTGCATATTAGGCCGATGTAATTGCCACTAAGCCAGGGAAATAGGTATGTATTTGTGTTACATACCATACCAGGGGTTGTAACACAAATACACAGAGACATATATATAGCCAAGACACACCAGCAAAGCACTGGCTTTCCTGTTTCTCCGAAAATAAGACCTCCCCCTAATAAAGAAGAGATTCGATTGTGCAGAAACGAACAGGTTGACATTGAGCATAAAGGATAAAAGAGGAATCCGTGTACTACAGGACATGGGGGACGATTTTACGAGTGGTTTGAAAAAAGATGCCAACAGAGAGAGAAAGGAACAAAGCACAAAACAAATTACTCAGACCACACATTATTAAATCAGGGGAAACAAGTATGAAAATGTTAAGTATACAGGCGGAAAAAATGATATGAATTGACAAATGTCAAATAGCAATGATAAGAATGTGTATTGAAGAATGAATTTGAAAGGGAAAATAAAAAACCTTTTTTTTACGAAAAATAAGACCTCCCCGGATAATAAGACCAAGCAGGGCTTTTGACCGCATGCGCTAAAATAAGCCCTCCCCTAAAAATAAGCCCTCCCTGAAAATATTGCAATACAGCAGCAGCCCTGAGGTGGCCACGCTCGCCGCCTCCTGCGCCTCAAAAATAATAAGACCTCCCCGAAAATAAGGCCAAGCGCTTATTTTTTGGGGGGGCAACAGAAAATAAGACCCTGGTGATAATCCATGGTAATATCACCCTGCTTTTCTTTCCTTTTCTTTTCCAGGATCTGTGGAACACCTCACCACGGGAGGCTCCTTTTTAGCCCTTCTTTCAGACACTTGACTGGCATTAAAACATGCTGGATTTCAGCTAATACGATCCTTCCATTCTCTCTCTCTCTCTCTCTCTCTCTCTCTCTCTCTCTCTCTCTCTTGTTATACACTGATATTTCTCGAATGATGCATTTCATTATAATCTATCCATTTTCTATCCCCCTCACTGCTTTCAGCACCATTTCGGAGTGGAAAGCTGAAGGGTATGAATGCAATAAGCCAAAGGCCACCCTTATTCTGCAAAATTGAGGATTTTGGTGAATCGGTTTTGAGAGTCAATATATTAGGATTCACTTATTTTTACCAGCCATGCGCTCGGCCTCAAAAATGTGGCTAAATAGAACAGCATAGAGCCGGAATCTCCACTACCAGTTCGCCCATGTTCCCCCAAAACTAAGACAGGGTCTTATTTTCTTTTGACTGCCGAAATAAGCGCTTGGCCTTATTTTCGGGGAGGTCTTTGTCAGGCCTGCAGCCATCTTGTCTTTTTAGATCTTTAGCCTGCCACACTTTCTATTATCCTACTAGGCATTTTTCTATTGTGGGGAAATGGGAGTGGGGGATTGTATGGAGTTAGATGAGATGTAGCCATAACAATATTCTTTCTAGAAAGCCAAGGTCATCCTTTCTCTTTGCACCTCTGCACCTGAACTGGAATCGGATGGGTGGAAGCTGCCAGCATGGCAGTGGGAGATTGGACCATGGGATGGACTTGTGGGTGTGTGGGTGTGTGGGGGGGCAAGATCTTGAACTTTCAACTGGGTGGAGAAAACCGGGAAGCTTGCAGATTCGGGTTTTCCCAGATGTGCCAACTTGGCTCTCTTCATCAATGGGAACTTTGAGCAATATTTTGCCTCGGACTCTGGTTTACTTTTGGATGCTATTTGGAACCCCTGACATCAACCCAAATCTGAAATCTTCAGGTCAGGTGCAGAGGTGCAAAGACAAAGGATGACCTTGGCTTTCCAGAAAGTATTCTGTTATGGCTACATATCATCGAATTCTGTCTTATTACTTTTGAGGTGCAGGAAGCGGCGAGCGTGGTCACCTCATGGCTGCGGCTGTGTTGCAATATTTTTGGGTAGGACTTATTATCCGGGGAGGTCTTATTTTTGGAGAAACAGGGGTAGTACACCAGAGATTTTAATAACAGTGGCATTCAAGCTCTCGGACTTTAAATCTAGCCAGGGTTTCCCGTAGTTGAGGTTTAGACCTGTTGTTTTCTCGAACCTCATTGCAGAGACTCCGTTTTTCCACAAGGCATTGCAGCATGAGAGCTGAAAGGCATATAAACAACAAGAATCTATGCTTCCCCATTCATAGTTCCATCTCATTAAACGTCCGCAGCCATAAAACCAGCAGGGGAAACTCTCCCCTTTTCCTTTCCCCCTCCCGTTTCAATTTAAAATTTAATCTTACAAATGGCAGGCAGGAGACAATATTACACACACACACACACACACACACACACCTCAACGTTTTTTGCCATGGGGAATTTTGCAGAATTCAGATATGAGGTGTCCTGACCTAGGCTTCCCCAGCAGCACGAAGCCGAGTCCCCGTCCCGATAAAGCCCTTTTATTTAACGTACGGTGAATTCTTCTCCAGCAAAGTAATAATAATAATAATTTAATAATTTATTAAATTTCTAGACCGCCCCCTCTCCCCGGAGGGACTCGGGGCGGTGTACAGGAATAAATTTAAAACATACAAACAATCACACACATAGGTAAAAATCAAGTTAAACAACCCCTGTACAATTTATAAAAACTAAAAAACAGACCTTAAAACCAATCTTAAAAATTTAGAAATAGAACTGAGGTGGGACAGGTGGAATTAAGTCTTTCCTCTCCTGCAGTCTTTCAAGATAGCTCACAATTCCCGAACTTGATAATTACTTGGAGAGTGGCCAGGCTGATATTATTATTATTATTATTATTTATTTATTGAATTTATCTTTCAGACGCTGCCATACTTGGCAAGAATGAACTGATTGCCTCCTGCAAACTCCACTCCCCGTTCGCTCCTCTTTTATTTCCTCTGGGAGGGGCCATTCACCGTCCACCTGTGGCCTTATTCCCAGGCCGACCCTTGTTCCTTAGCTGTTCCCTTCATCTGGCAACTCTGCGCATGCATACACTGGGAACAGGCTCCAGCTGTTCTTCTGCCTCACGATGTCTGACTCTGAAGGCAGCTGATAACTGTCAGATGGCTCTGGCCCTGTCTCTGCCTCCGATGCAGAGCCCTCATCAGAAGTACAGCCGTGAGGTTGAGCTAAATCCTGTTTAGTTCATTGCATGGACTCCGAAGTCCAGCAAAGAATTTACGGGATATATTTCATTTAAACTTAAGGAAGGAAGCAAAAGTTTTCCGGAACCTTACAGGGGAGACTTGATTCCTAGAGCCCAAGGGGGTCGCATTTTCTCCCCCAAAAAAGATCGTTTTCCAAAGTGGTCGGGGATCCGATGGCACCATCTCCCCCAGACTCAATTCTGGACTTGCCGATAAGTTGGCCCTCTCGTCCTCACCCCCCGTCTGGGTTGTTTTAAAATATTAACCGGTCCTCAAAAACATCCATTTATCCTTCTGAAAGCATAATCATCCAGAAAATTGATGTCAACCTGAATTCAGCGAACAAACAAAGATTAAATTCCTAACGGACGTTCTCCGAATGTTTTTAAATAAGACTCCCTCCCGTCACCGTCAGTCTCTTCAACGCTTCTCCCTGACATATGGGGTAAGCCTCGACTTACGGCTTAAAATGGAGCCCAACGTTTAATGTCGCTAAGCGAGGCGTTTGTTCAGTCAATTTTGCCCCCCATTTGACAACCTTCCTTCAGCCCGTCATTAAGTGAATCACTGCAGGTCTCAAATTAGCCGTGCGAATTTGTGAATCCGGCTTGACGATTATCTTTGCTAGTCGGAAGGTCGCCAAATGGCATGACGTGAAACAGGGGGACACTGCAACCGTCATAAATATGAGTCACTTGCTAAGCATCTGAACTCTGATGACGGACTGTTGAGGATGCTGCAACGGTCGTTAAGTGTGAAAAATGGCTTTTTTTCAGAGCCGTTGACACTAAATGAATTGCTGTAAGTTGAAGACTAGGTAAAGGTCAAGGTTACCCTCGCACATCTGTGCTAGTCGTTCT
The DNA here is from genome assembly GCA_029891615.1 of Natrix natrix natrix. Taxonomy (NCBI): domain Eukaryota; kingdom Metazoa; phylum Chordata; class Lepidosauria; order Squamata; family Natricidae; genus Natrix; species Natrix natrix. The sequence continues at coordinate 841,467 of JAKRSK010006516.1, read as the reverse complement.
CGACTCTAGGGGGCAATGCTCATCTCCGTTTCAAAGCCAAAGAGCCAGCACTGTCCGAAGACGTCTCCGTGGTCATGTGGCTGGCATGACTCAACGCCGAAGGCGCATGGAACGCTTTTTCCTTCCCACCAAAGCTGGTTCCTATTTTTCTACTTGCGTTTTTACGTGCTTTCGAACTGCTAGGTCGGCAGAAGCTGGGACAAGTAGCGGGAGCTCACTCCGTTACACGGCGCTGGGGATTCGAACCCCCGAACAGCCGACCTTTCTGATCGACAAGCTCCGCGTCTTAGTGTCCTTTTTTTAAGTTGAAGACTATCTGTATATTATAGGGAAACTGAGGCAGCCGTCGAGGCAAATGTGGAAGCAAGGTGAGTCACACACAGCCCTTCCCTCGACACCTCGAGGCAGACCGTGGAAGCTGTAACACTGGTGAGAAAGCAGGAATGTCGCGTGGGACTGTCTTCCCAAAGGAACTCAGGGCAATTTACAGGAGAACGAGAAAAACAGACTGAAATTCGATAAAGTTATCCCAAGAGAATGGATCAGCCTAAAAAAAGAAGGTTCAAATTGGATAGGTAGGTAGGTAGGAAAGAAGGAAGGAAGGAAGGTCCTTTTCTAATGCCTCCTTCCATCCATCCATCCTTCCTTCCTTCCTTCCACTCTCCGTTCCTCCTTCCTTCCTTCTCAGAATATTTTCCATATCTTCCTTCCTTCATCTCTCTTTTTCCTCTCCTCCCTCCCTCTCTCCTTCCCTCCCTTCCCCCTTCTCAGAATATTTTTCTATATCTTCCTTCCTTCTCTCATCTCTTTTTCTTCTCCTTCCTTCCTCCATCCTTCCCTCCCTCTCAGAATTTTCCATATCTTCCTTCCTTCTCTCATGTCTTTTTCTTCTAATTCCTTCCTCCATCCTTCCCTCCCTCTCAGAATTTTCCATATCTTCCTTCCTTCTCTCATGTCATTTTATTCTAATTCCTTCCTCTCCTCCCTCTCTCCTCCTCAGAATATTTTCTATATCTTCCTTCCTTCTCTCATGTCTTTTTCCTGTCCTTCCTCCCTCCTTCCCTCCTCCTCCCCTCCCTCCCTCCTTCTCAGAATATTTTCCATACCTTCCTTTCTTCTCTCATCTCTTTTTCCTCTCCTTCCTTCCTCCCTCCTCCCCTCCTCTTCAGAATATTTACTATATCTTCTTTCCTTCTCTCACCTCTTTCTTCTCCTCCCTCCCTCCCTCCTTCTCAGAATATTTTCCATACCTTCCTTTCTTTTCTCATCTCTTTTTCCTCTCCTTCCTCCCCCCTCTCCTTCCTCCTCAGAATATTTTCTATATCTTCCTTCCTTCTCTCATCTCTTTCTTCTCCTTCTTCCCTCCCTCTTTTCCTCCCTCCCTTCTTCCCTCCTCTCAGAATATTTTCCTTCCTTCTCTCATCTTTTTCCTCTCCTTCCTTCCTCCCTCCCTCCTTCTCAGAATATTTTCCATATCTTCCTTCCTTCTCTCCTCTTTTTCCTCTCCTTCCTTCCTCCCTCCCACCTTCTCAGAATATTTTCCATATCTTCCTTCCTTCTCTCCTCTCTTTTTCCTCTCCTTCCTTCCTTCTTTTCTTCCTTCCTTCCTTCCTGATGAAATTTTTCACCAGGCCAAAGGCCGTTCAGGCAGGAGTAACTGACCTCCTCGCACACTCACTCCATCCTCCTTTCTCTCTCCCTCTTTTCTGCTGATTACACAACAGCATTTTGTTAGGGGGCGGGTGAGAATCATGCTTTCTCTTAGACGAGGAAGAAAATGGGCGAAGAGCAGCCAATTCATCATGGAGGGAGATAGGAAGAAGAAAAAACCGAATGGTTCCCCGATTGCCCCCCAAATCCCCGGACCACAAAAAGCACCTCGGATTCCTTGTGTATGGATCCACTACCTCTGGCTCTGTACCCCCAATCCCTGCTTTTAAGACCCTCTGCTCTTCAACCAGATGGGGTCTGGAATTCCCTCCCCCCCTTAACATCATCTTATTTTAAGAAGGGAGGCAGGAAGAACCTGGGCAGCAACACATTGCGGGGAGGGGGCGTTTGTCCAAACCCCCCCCCCACATCCATTTTGATAGGTTTAGTTCTCCAGGGGGAAATCAAGGGGTGTCCCCAGAGCAAAAGGGGGCTCAGCACAGGGTCCATCCCTGCTGCCCCCCCCCGGAGCTGCATGGCCAGCCATCTGCTCGGCCTCACGTATAATCTGCCATTTGCAGAGGCTTCCCCGGAGGCAGATATGAAGGTCACATGAATTTTGATGGATGGATGGATGGATAGTTAGAATAGAGATAGGTAGATGATAGATAGATAGATAGATAGATAGATAGATAGATAGATAGATAGATAGATAGATTAGAGAGAGAGAGAGAGAGAGAGAGAGAGATTAGATAGAGATAGGTAGAGATAGTAGATAGATAGATGGCTGAATGGCTGGATAGCTAGGTAGGTAGGTAGATAGAATAGAGAGAGATAGAGAGAGGGGGGAGAAAGAGAATTAGATAGAGATAGAGAGAGAGAATAAAGAGAGAGAGAATAGATAGAGATAGGTAGATAGGTAGATGGCTGAATGGCTGGATAGATAGGTAGGTAGGTAGGTAGATAGATAGATAGATGATAGATAGATAGATTGATAGATAGATAGAATAGAAAGAGATAGAGAGAGGTGGGAGAGAGAGAATTAGATAGATAGATAGATAGATAGATAGATAGATAGATAGATAGATAGATAGAATAGAAAGAGATAGAGGTGGGAGAGAGAAAATTAGATAGATAGATAGATAGATAGATAGATAGATAGATAGATAGATAGATAGATAGATATAGAGAGAGATAATAGAGAGAGATAATAGATAGAGATAGGTAGAGATAGGTAGATAGATAGATGGCTGAATGGATGGATGGATGGAGAGAGAGAGAGAGAGAGAGAGAGAGAGAGAGAGAGAGAGAGAGAGAGAGAGAGAGAGAGAGAGAGAAAGACTAGAGAGAGAGAGAGATTAGATAGAGATAGGTAGAGATAGGTAGATAGATAGATAGATGGCTGAATGGCTAGATAGACAGACAGACAGGCAGACATATTTAATGTCTAGTTTAGCTGCCATTTTCTGACATGGTTGGTGGGGGGAGGGGAATGTCGCCAACTTGGAGGATGAGAAGCTCCATGTTTTCATTTGCAAGAGATTTTTCTCCTGCCCCTTGCATCCCTCCCCCTCCCCCTGGGGAGCCTTGGCTGGCACCAGGCACTGGATTGCCCAGGTCCAGGGGAGACTTGTAAACAGAGGGCAGGGGGCCGAGGAAAACAGGAAAGGATCTGCCCACGCAATGGGTTTCTTGACGAGACCCCCCCACAAGGATTTTAATGCAGGAGCAGATGCCCTCTTCAGATGCACTGTCTGGGCTGGGAAACAGAGGGAGAGGGTGGCCAGGACAGGTGCCCACGTTGGGAAAACAGATTGAGGCCACTTGAAAAGAGGGAGGGAGCGCTGTCCCCCCTGCTGTTGCTCCCCCCCCCAGAAAAGCAATATTTAAGTGCATCCTTGAGATGACATAACAGTGCTGAGGCTTCTGCCCAGCCATTGGCAGGAGGCCCCACTGGGCAAAATGCCTTCGCACCATCACCAGGTATGGCTCTCTGGCCAAAACATTTCTCTCCCTGCCCCCTGCCCCCATCCGAAAAAGCAGCAGCAACAGCAGGGAAGAGAGAGAGAGAGGGGGGGGAGGGAGGGGGGGTGGAAGGAGGGAGGGAGGGAAGGAAGGAAGGAAGGAAGGAAGGAAGGAAGGAAAGAGGAAGGAAGGAGGGAGGGTGAAGTCAGGCAGAAAGGAAGGAAGAAGGGGGGAAGGGGGAAGGAAAGGAGGGAGGGAGACAGGAAAGGAGAGGAAAAAGAGAGAAGGAAGATATGGAATATATTCTGAGAAGGAAGGAAGGAAAGAGGAAGGAAGGAGGGGAGGGGGAGGCAGGCAGGTAGGCAAGAAGGAGAGAAGGAGGCAGGGAGGGAGGGAAGGAAGGAAGGAAAGGAAGGAAAGAAAGAGGAAGGAGGGAGGGAAGGAGGGAGGGGGACACCAGCGAGGAAGTAAGGAAGGAGAGGGGGAGGGTGGAAGGAAAGAAGGGGGAGAGGGAGGGAGGGAGGGAGACAGGATGGACGGAAGGAAGGAAGGAAAGGAGAGGAGAGGAAAGGAAAAAGAGAGAAGGAAGATATGGAATATATTCTGAGAAGGAAGGGAGGAAGGGAGGAAAGAAGGAGGGCAAGGGAGGCAGGGTGGAGGAGGCAGGCAGGCAGGAGAGAAGGAGGCAAGGAGGGAGGGTGGAAAGAAGGAAGAAGGGAGGGAGGGAGGGAGACAGGTAGGAAGGAAAGAAAGAGAGGGAGGGAGATTGGAAGGGAGGGAATGAGGGAGGGAGGAAAGGCGAGGAAAAAGAGAGAAGAGAGAAGGAAGATATGGAAAATAATCTGGGAAGGAAGGAAGGAAGGAAGGAGGGAGGGTGAAAACAGAAAAAAGAGGTTTTCCTGCGGGTAGCTACCCCCCCCCCCCCACCAACCGCTGCAGCTAGATAACGAAAGCATTTAGGATTAAGACGGTTAAGTAAATCTCTTGCGCCAACGCCGGATAGGCGCAGCTTGATGCTTTCCAACAAATGGCTCCTTTCTCTCTGTGTGTGTGCGCGCATCTCTCTCTCTCTCTCTCTCTCTTTGCGCGCGTGCCCGAAGGAGAGGGGGGGAAGAAGAAGAGAGGGGTGGGCTGAGGCTGCCCCCCCCATCCCACTCCCACCCCTTCCCCGCCTTGTCAATTGCCTGAAATATGCCCAGATCCGAGTGCCGGCTAAACTCCCCCCCCCCCCCCCGCGTTCTTCTGCAGCGCAAATCCAAGCTTAAGCTCCGGATTTCAGCATCTGTGCAACACAACACACACACACACACACGCGCACACGCGCACACACACACGCACACACACATGCGCGCGCGCGCGCACACACACACACACACACACACTGACAGACAGACAGACAGACAGAACACGTATATATTAAATATACATTTTAGGTATGGAAATGGAAAGGAGCCTAGCAGTCGGATCAAGGGCAGAATGTCAGCTGTCAATCAAGCGATGTCTTTCTTTCCTCCCCCCTCGTTTTTTGTTGGGGGGGGCGACAGTTTCCCTCCCCCCCCTCCCACAAGCATCTGCAATGTGTCAATCGGAGGGCGGGTGGAAAAGATGGAATCCTTGCCGGGGATTGAGGTGGGGGGGGGGAGAGAAAGAATGGCCCCTCCCGATGCGTCTCTATGCATAGCATCCCAGGGTGGGGGTGGGTTTTTTTTTCCCGGGTGGGGGGGGGAGGAAGGAAGGGAGAATCAGCCATTAAGCCTCCTGATTCAAAAGACGCATTCCCCGAGGCTTTCTCTCTCTCTCTTTCTTTCTCCCTCCCTCCTTCTCTCTCTCCCTCTCTTCTCTCTCTCCCTCTCTCCCGTTCTCTCTCTTGCTCCCCCTCTCATCTCTTTCTCTCCCCCCTTCTCTTTCCTTCCTCTCTCCCTCTCCTCTCTCTGTTTTCTTTCTTTCTCTCCCTCCTTCTCTCTGTCTCTCTTTCTCCCCCTCCCTCTCTTCCCCCCTCTCTCGTTCTTTCTCTTTCTCCCCCTCCCTTTCTTTCTCTCTCTCTCTCCCTCCTTCTCTTTCCTCTCTCCCCCTCCTCTCTCTGTTTTCTTTCTTTCTCTCCATCCCTCCTTTTCTCTCTCTTTCTCTCCCTCCCTCTCTTCCCCCCTCTCTCGTTCTTCCTCTTTCTCCCTCCTTCTTTCCTCTCTCTCCCTCCTCTCTCTTTTTCTTTCTTTCTCTCTCTCCCCTCCTTTTCTCTCTCTCTTTCCGTCTTTCTCCTCTCTCTTTCTCTCCCTCCTCCTCTCTTTCTTTTTCTCTCTCTCCCTCTCTTTCTCTCCTTTCTCCCCCCCCCACCCAAATAGAAAGCCATAAGGCGGGAGGAGAGGGTTTTCTTGCAAGCCGAGAGACCCACCCAGCCCCCGTCCCCTTGCAAATCCGCCCCTTGCCCAGGCGCGCGACCCCCTGCCCCCCCCAAAGCCCCCTCCCCCCACCGAATTTACCTCCCCACGAAATTCTCCAGCACGGAGCTCTTGCCGGCGCTCTGCCCCCCAACCACGGCGATCTGGGGCAGGTCCAGGTTGGCATTCTGCCCGATGGCGGAGAAGGCATCCTGCAGGCGGTTGACCAAGGGGATGAGATCTTCCATGCCCCGGTTGCCCATGATTGCGGCGGCGTTGGCGCTTGCTGCGGCGGCGGGGGTCGCTTCTGCGGGCGGCTGGGCTCAAGGAGACCCCAGGATGCTCATCGGAGGGGAATCGGCGCCCCTCGGAAGGGGGGAGAAATCCGAGCCTCCCCGGCTCCCCTGCCTCTTAGAGGACCCTTCGCGGATCCCCGGGCAACCGCGCTGCCCGCCTGGCTCCGGAGCTCTGCGGCAGCCGAAGACAAGACGGCTGGCACCTCCGTCGCTACCTGGCTCCTCGTTCTCGCGGCCGCCGCTAGCGGGCAGCAGGCAGGAGCCTGGTCCCGGAGAGCATCATGGGCGTTGTAGTTCTGGGTCGAGCCCAGCTTGGGGGGGGGGGAGGCGGCCTTTTACCGAATCGCCCTCCCCTGCCCTCCTCCCGCCGCCTTCCCCATCACAAGAGCCAAATTGGGGCGTTTCAGACGTGGCGGGATTCGAACTGGCGTTCTCCGCGGGGGTTGCGCTTTTGCGGAGGGACGGGCAGGATGGGCTTGTGGGTGGAGGGGCAGAGAGAGAGAGAAAGAGAAAGAAAAAGAGGGGGGAGAGAGGAAGGAAGGAAAAGGAGGGAGAGAAAGAAAGAAAGAGAGAGGAGGGGGGGAGAAAGAACGAGAGAGAGAGAGAGAGAGAGGAAGAGAGGAGGAAGAGAGGAGAGAGAGAGAGAGAGAAGGAGGCAGGGAGAGAGAGAAAGAAAAAGAGAGGAGAGGGAGAGAGGAAGGAAACAGAAGGAGGGGGGAGAGAAAGAGAGAGGAGAGAGAGAGAAGAAGAGATAGGGAGAGGGGGGAGAGAGAAAGAGAGAGAGAGAGAAAGAGAGAGAGAAGGAGGGAGGGAGAGAGAGGGGGGCTTGGTTTACAGTTTTAATTCACTTGCGGGTGATTGAACCCAGGTTCCTGGTTGGTAGGGAGAGGGAGAGGGGGGAGAGAGACAGAGAGAGGGAGAGAAGGGAGCAAGAGAGAAAAAAGAGAGAGAGGAAGAAAGAGAGAGGGAAGAAGGGAGGGAGAGAGGGAGAGGGGGGGTTGATTTATGGTTTTAATTCATGTGGGGTGATTGAACCCAGGTTCCTGATTGGTAAGGCAGCTGCAGGTGTGAACGCATCCCAGAGGGGGAGAACTAAGGGAGGGAAAGAGCAGAAAGTGGGCTTGTGAATGCAAAAGCTGGGAAGCCAGTTGGAGCCCCCCACCCTCCCAAAAAAGGAAGGCATTCGCCAAGGCGAAACTTTCCTACCTCGTAGGGCTGTTGGGAAATTCAAACAAACTCTGATTCGTCCGTGGAACAGAAGTTGCCTCCTGAAGTTGTGAGAGCTTCGTCGCTGGAGGCTTTTAAGACGAGACTGGACAGAAATGGTGTAGGGTCTCCTGCTTGGGCGGAGGGGGGTTGGACTAGATGACCTGCAAGGTCCCTTCCAACTCTATTATTCTATATTTATTCAATGGAACAGAAATGGCCTTCGGAAGTTGTGGGAGCTTCATCCCTGGAGGATTTCAAGAGGAGACTGGAATGCCATCTGTCAGGGATGGTGTAGTAGAGGTCTTCTGCTTCGATGAGGGGGTTGGACTAGATGACCTACAAGGGCCCTTCCAATTCTGTTATTCTTTTCTGTTCTTTTTTTTGAAACAGAGTGATAAATAACAGTTCTGTTTACCCGTTCTCTTTTATTTGTGTCCCTGCCTCGAATAATGGTTTGCCTACGTTGGCATCCGCGTTAAAACTATCATGCAAGGGACTAGAAACTTGTCCAGACAAACAAACAAACAAACAAACAGAAATGGGTTAACTTGAACCCGTGATCTTGGTTCAAAGGAAGCGACTTTCCCCCACGTGGGGGAGATCAGTTTTAGACAATGGCATAAGAATTCCCCCTTTTTTTGTGTGTCTGTTTTTCTTCCTTTTAATCTGCAAGATTAGTTTTTCGATCGCCATCTTTCCATGCTCCGTGCCTCTCTGGCTGAGAAGGGGAGCTAAGCATGGCTTTGGGATCGAAATGATCTTTTCCCGCAAGAGCCACCCCCGGACTAATTTTGAGGATCTAGGGTTTTTTTTTCCTCTCGACGGGACTGGGAGCCATCTGCTAGGATCCTTATGTTCTTTTTTTGTGGGTATTTAAAAAAAAGGACAGTCCTGATGGAGCCCCCACCCACCCACCCACGGATGCCGAAAGGGCTGGGATGGGATGGAAGGCCAAAATTGGGGGGGGGGGGGGGACTGGGGATCAGCAGAAGCCCCCCTCCCCCTTTGAGTTCAACCACGATTCAGTTTTAAGGCCTTTAAGCCACGAGAGAAACCAAGCCTCGGATGGATGTTTCTTAATCTTGCCAACTTGAACAGAATAACAAGAGTTGGAAGGGACCTTGGAGGTCATCTAGTCTCCTGCAGGAGACCCTGTAAGACCAGTGAAGTTCCAAAATAATCTTCTTTCATCATCCCCTTCTCCTCCTCCTGCTCCTTCTGCTTCTCTTCCTCCTCCACTTCTTCTTCTTCCTTCTTTCTGCTTCTTCTCTTCTTTTTCTTCTTCCTCTTCTTCTTCGTCTCCTCCTCCTCCTGCTTCTTCTTCTGCTTCTCCTCTTCCTCTTCTTCCTTCTTCTTCCTCCTCCTCCTCCTCTTCTTTTCTTCTTCCTTCTTCTTCCCCTTCTCCTCTTCCTGCTTCTTTTGCTTCTCCTCCTCCTTCTCGTCTTCCGTCTTCTGCTTCTCCTTCTTTTTCTTCTTCCTTCTTCTTCTTCCTGTTCCCTTCCTCCTGCTTCTCCTTCTGCTCCTCCTCCTCTTCTTTTCTTCTTCCTTCTTCTTCCCCTTCTCCTCCTCCTGCTTCTTTTGCTTCTCCTCCTCCTTCTCGTCTTCCGTCTTCTGCTTCTCCTTCTTTTTCTTCTTCCTTCTTCTTCCCCTTCTTCTTCTTCCTGTTCCCTTCCTCCTGCTTCTCCTTCTGCTCCTCCTCCTACTCTTCTTTTCTTCTTCCTTCTTCTTCCCCTTCTCCTCCTCTGCTTCTCCCCCTCTTCTTCTTCCCATTCTTCTTCTCTACTCCTCCTCCTCTTCTTCTTCCTTCTCCTCCTCCTCTTGCTTCTTCTTCCCCTTTTCCTTTTCTGCCATTATTATCCCTCTTCTCCTCCTCCTTCTGCTGTTCCTTTTCTTTCTTCCTCTCCCTCTTCTCCCTTACCCCCTCCCTATGTGTAAAATTCATCCCAATATATAAGTGAGTCCTGCCATACCCAACACTTGCGTCAGCCGTAACTCTGCCCTACAACTCCTGCCAGGCCCAAAAAGATCCAACATTTTGCCACCCTCGCAATTTCCTGTTTTTCAGCAGCTTTTCCAAGCAAGGATGCAAGATCTGTTGACATGGCAACAACTGTGGGTTTTTTTTTTAAATTTGTTTTAACTTTTGCGGCAAACCTACTCTGCGTTCACTCGGGCTGGGCATCAGCTAGTGGCAGCTGGCGAAGTCCAGGTGGAGGTGTTGGAGGGGGAGTTGATGTGCGTGGGTCCCCAGTAACTCTTTACCTTCTGCCAAGGTCTTTAAAAAGCATCTTGTGGATCTCATTTGTCTCCCGTAAATACCGGTTGTCTGTTAGCAGTGACCTTACCTCGGTTTTTCAAGGTGGAAAGAATATCAGTTCCCATGGAGGGGAATTTAGGCAGCTGCTTCAAAACAAACAACGAAAGGAGCAATTTTATGGAAGAGGGAGAAAGATTAGGATTCGTTTAATAGAAATGCACAGTCCCAACAGCTGTGAAATTGTGCTCTGATGGATATATAGATTGGTAGGTAGGTAGGTAGTTAAGTAGACAGATGATAGGTTAGACAGAGACAGACATAGATAGAGATACATGATCAAGTAGATAGATAGATAGATAGACAGACAGACAGACAGACATAGTAAGACATGATAGGCCGATTAGATAAGTAGGTAGGTGAAATAGACGTTAGATAGGTAGATAAGTAGATTTGAAAGAGACAGATAAAATGATAAATTAGATAGATAGATAGATGAATAGATAGATAGATAGATAGATATGAATAGATAGATAGATAATGAATAGTTACATACAGAGATAGATGAATAGATGGATAGATAGAGATGAATAGATAGATAGATGAATAGATAGATAGATAGACAGATAGATAGATATGACTAGATAGATAGATAATGAATAGATACATAGATAAATGAATAGATGGATAGATGGATAGATAGATAGATAGATAGATAGATAGATAGATAGATAGATAGATGGAGATGATAGATAGGTACATAGATGAATAGATGAATAGATACATATATGTAGATATAGATAGATGATAGATAGATAGATAGATAGATAGATAGATAGATAATGAATAGATACATACATAGATAAATGAATAGATAGCTAGATGATAGATAGATAGATAGATGGATAGATAGAGATGAATAGATAGATAGATAGATAGATGTAGATAGATAAATAGATAGAGATGACTACATAGATAGATAATGAATAGATACATAGATAAATGAATAGATGGATATAGATGTAGATGAATAGATAGGTACATAGATGAATAGATGAATAGATAAGATAGATGTAGATAGATAGATAGATAGATAGATAGATAGATAGATAGATAGATAGATAATGAATAGATACATACATAGATGAATAGATGGATAGATGATAGATAGATGATAGATAGATAGATAGATAGATAGATAGATAGATAGATAGATAGATAGATATAGAGAGAGTCTGACTGAGCAGGACTTACGAATCCCCCCCAACTAGTTTTAAAATACAATACAATAGTAGAGTTGGAAGGGACCTTGGAGGACCTTCCAATGTCGAAGAGGGTCGGGCCATCTAATCCCTCCCCCCCTCCGCCTAGCCTCCTCCTCCTCCTCCTTGCACCCCCGGGGCTTAGGACAGGCGGGGAGATGAGGGGGCTGGAAAGACCCTCGGAGTGGGGAGGAGGTGGTGTGTGTGTGTTGGGGGGGGGGGGGGTTTGAAGGCTGCTGCGCCCAGCCTCGCCACGAGAGGCGCCCGCGGAGCGCCGGGCCGGAGCCGCGCGCCGCCCTCCGCCCCCGCCCCCACGAGGCGCGCTCCCGAGCCGGCCGAGCCAGGAAGAGCCTCCGCCTCCTCCACCCAGCCGAGGCCGGTCCGCCTTCCCTCCTGCCCGGCGGCCGCCCGGCGGTCTTCCTCCCCGGCCATGTTCGGCCAGCAGCAGCTGCTCCGCTTGCAGCAGCTCCTCCAACAGCAGCAGAGCCCGCCGGCGCCCCCACAACCGACGCCCAGCCGGTAAGCCCTGCCGGGGAGGCCGCTGCCGGGCTCGCCCTCCCGACGCCCCCAGGAGGCTGCCAGGCGCGCCGCCGTGCGTAATTGCGCCCCAAAGGGTGGGGGGGCGGCGGTTGTTGCGCGCCCCCGCGGGGAGGTCTGGGGGGCCCGCGCGAGGTTGGGGGTGGGGGGGCAGACGGGGTTCCCCCGCCGGCGACCCTCTGCAGCCTCCCCCCCCCCACCAGGCAGGGGGATGCACAGCCAGATCAAAGGAAGCGGCTGCCTTCCTTGGAAAGGTGCAGCCAAGTTCCTTAAGGCTCATGGACTGCCGTTCCCATGCTCCCCAGCCAGGCTACCCTCCCTCCCTCCACCAAGACAGGGAGATGAGCTCAAAGAAGCTCTGCCTTCCTTGGAAAGGTACAGCCAAGTTCCTTAAGGCGCATGGACTGCCGTTCCCATGCTCCCCAGCCAGGTTCCCATGCTCCCCAGCCAGGCTGCCCTCCCCCAAGACAGGGGGATGAGCTCAAAGAAGCGGCTTGCCTTCCTTGGAAAGGTGAAGCCAAGTTCCTTAAGGCTCATGGACTGCCGTTCCCATGCTTCCCAGCCAGGTTCCCATGCTCCCCAGCCAGGTTCCCATGCTCCCCAGCCAGGCTGCCCTCCCCCAAGAGAGGGGGATGAGCTCAAAGAAGCGTCTGTCTTCCTTGGAAAGGTAGATCCAAGTTCCTTAAGGCTCATGGACTGCCGTTCCCATGCTCCCCAGCCTGCGTAGAACCCCTGCCCCTTATCTAAGGAGGGGGCACCCCATCGGCAAAGCGCCCCTAACCCAGGTTGCAAACTCTGCACACCCAGCCCTTAGAAAAAGAATAGACCTCCCCCACGCTTCTCCCTGGTCTTTGGGATTACAATGCCCATCGCTCTCGCCCACCCCTCCAAGCAGCTAGAGTAGGAATCTGGCTGTGGAGGATGGATGTTTGGGCTTTTCTTTCTTGCCCTGGCACAATAGAGTGCGCGTTTACGCAAAGGGCATCGCAGAACCTTTTAGGCTTTCCCCTGCAGAGAGAGGCAGTAGAGGAGCGGTCCTCGTTTAGCGACCACAATGGAGACTGGGTCGTTAAGCCGAGCGGCTGCTGAGAGAAATGCCCACATCGGAGGGATCCCACCGCGGCCTCCAGCTAGGAAGCGGGCGGTTATCGCTTTAAAAAAAAAAACACACATTTTCCATCCCTGCACCCCAAAAACACAGGAGTTTTTGAGAAGCAGGATTATCTTGTCAAGAAAGCATAGAGCAGATGCTGAGGATTTGGGAACATATGTGTGTGTGTGTGTGTGTGTGTGTGTGTGTGTGTGTGTGTGTGTGTGTGTGTGTTTTAGATGAGGTCCCCAGGATTGCAAAAAAACACACACCCTTTTTAGCCTTTGAATTTGAAATGTGTTCCTTTTAAAAGAGTCCTTTTAGTGGTGGCCCCCCCAAAAGTGAAAATCACCAAGTGGGGCCCATCCATCTTGCAAGGAAGCTTGGCCACCGCAGCTGGAAGCTTGTTTGTTTGTTTGTTTGTGAATTGATTATTTATTATTTGCTGTCCATCTCGTTTCCAAGCAACTCTTGACTTCTGCTTCCCGCAGAAACAAAGCATTAAAATCTTCGCGTATAAATAACATACCCGATAATATCACGATCCAAATAGAATAAAATCATGGATGGAGGAAGGGGGGGAAGACTGGATGTTGAAGTACATTTTTGGGGGGGAGAGTTAGGGGATTTTAATACAGGTAGTCCTCGCCGTACGACCACAATGGATCCCTAAAATTTCTGCGGTTGAGTGAAACGTGTGTGAAGGGAGTTTTGCCCCGTTTTACGACCTCCCCCCCACTGTTGTTAAGTGAATCCTTGCCATTGTTAAGTTAAGGTCGCAAAAGAGGATCATGTGATGCTGCGACCGTCATAAATATGAGTCAGCTGTCAAGCATCCGAATGTAAATCATGTGACCGTGGGGATGCTGGAACGGTCATAAGTTTGAAAAATGGTTGTAAGTCCCTTTTTTTCAGTGTGGTTGTAACTCGTGCCTGACCGATTACTAAATTATCATCACCTTCATTTAACGACCCCGTAATCCCTTGCGGGATGGAGTCTGGGCAACTGAATGGAGCTTAGCAGGTTGTTTACTGGCCGGATGCCATACCTGTCGCCACTACGGAGTTTTGTTCAGCAGATATATTGAAAGTGAAATATCTGCCTCTACCTAGGATCAAACTCACAGCCTCCCTGATTGCGAGGCGAGAGCTCCACCTCTAGGCCACCACACCACTCTACCGAACGGTCACTAAACGAACTGTTACAAAATCAAGGATTACTTATATTCTGGTCCTTTTCTTTCCCAGAACGGTGACGCCATCTCAGCCACAGATGTTAACTCTGCAGGCACCCAGCCCGGCAGCCCTTCTCAACGCCAACCCTGTGCTCCAGCGAGCGCTTCTCCTGCACCAAATGCAAGGTACGATCTCTTCCACATTTCCCCCCACTTCCTTTCGGCTCTGATCCAGACCCAGGTTTGACCCAGGATTCCCGAGAAACCTTGATTTCAATTTTTGGGATGGTATCTTATTTAACCCCAATAAGACCAAGTGGACTACAGAAGGAATAGATCAGGCATCCAGCCCTTGCTTAGCAATGGAGACCGAGTGGAGCAAGTGGCCAGTTTTAATTTTGGGGGGTGTTATCATAAAAAGAGGACCTGGCCCGGGGCAACTCACATTGCAGCCCTGGTCAAAAGGGTCCAGCAGAGATGATACAACCTGAGACTTCTCGGGAAACAACAACTGGAATGAAAAACTGCTGGTGACCTTCTATCGCTGCACCACGGAGAGTATTTTAATTTATTGCGCCAATTGCCCAGTGGCAGATAGGATAGCACTCCAGAGGGTCAACGTCATTGTCCAGAGGATCATGGGTTGCCCTCTTCCCTTTTTGGAAGAGCTTTATAGCTTCCGCTGCCTTAAGAAAGTTTAAAACATCCTTAAAGATCCATCTCATCCTGGGCACCCTTTTTTTTTTTTTGAACTATTACCATCTGGCAGCCGGTACCGGATAATAAAAACACAGACAAATAGGCTGAAAAACAGCTTCTATCCCAGGCCAGTAACTATATTGAATTCTATGGTATAGTTCAATTTCAATTATATAGAATGTAAAAGATGTATGTTTTGTGTTTCCATTTTTATAATTGCAATGTACACCGAAGACGGCATTTCATATTTTTTATGGCGCCGTGTGCAGTGGAAATAAAGTAAACTAAACTATCCTCAATCTCCAGTTTTTAAGCCCGGAAAGCTAAAATCTGTACTGAGTTGGTTCAGTTTTGCCATGAAGGCGAAGCCCACCCTGCGTTTTCTAAATCCCGGTTTACAGCTCAATTTTTCTTTCGCTAACGATTCGGAAGACCTGCGTGATCGACAGGTGGCAAGGACAGATTAGGGGAGACCTGGCTAAAAACCAGAGTGAGTGTGGAACTCCAAGACAAGTCAACAGGCCCTATCCAACAGCGTGCAATTTAATGTGGAGAGAAGCAAGGTTTTACACCCAGGCAGGAAAAACCAAAGATTAGGTGAAACCTGGCTCAAAAACAGGATGGGCCTTGGAGTCCTTGGGGACGATCCCTTAAATATGAGCCAGCCGTGTGCGGCCGCAGCCACAAACGCTAACGCAATCTTTGGTTGTTTAAACAGAGGCACAGAATCAAAATCACTTGAGGTGTTTAATACCTCTTTATAAAGCCTTCGTAAGGCCACCCCTGGAACGCCGCATCCAGTTTTGGTCCCCCCGTTACAGAAAAAAGACGTCGAGACTTTGGAAAAAGTTCAGAGAAGAGCAACTAAGAGGATCAAAAGGCCTGGGGACTAAAACTAGAACTAGGTTGCAGGATTTGGGTTTGGCTAGTCGAGGGGAAAAGAAGGACTAGAGGGGACATGATAGCATACCCTATATACCCAGAAGTTGTGGTGCTCCATCACTGAAGGTTTTTAAGAAGAGACTGGAAAGTCAGTGACTGAAATGATATGGGATCTCCTGCTTGAGCAGGGGGCTGGGCTAGAAGACCTCCAAGGTCCCTTCCCAGCTCTATTCTAATCTTCTGACTTGTCACTTTTTAGTTGTTGAACTTGCGAGCTTTGCAGGGAGCAAAACAAACCTTTGGGATCCTTTTTCAGTTCTGGGTGCTAGGTGAGGTTTTCACCACCGTGGTCTGAGCCTTCTTTGGTCGCCGGTGGTGTAGATTTCGGAATATTTGATGCCGAGACATTTGAGAAAAGAGCCCCTGGCTGAATAATTCAGGAGCTGCTCCATTAATGGCCCTTTCAAATGTCTTGCTTGGCTCCCCTCGAGGCTCTTTCTGCCATCCAGATATCGGCTCAGGGTTCGAATCTCAAGCATTACCCTTAAAAGTCTCTGGATGGAGCCGCAATAAACCAGAGGAAATGGGTTTATTTTTATGGACGGATCCCAATTACGGTAGAATCGGTTGCTTCTTGTTCCCGATGCAGAGGGGAAAACTCCAGTTGTGTTCAATTTCCAGGCCAGCCTCCTGACCTTACCTGTTATGGCTGTTATTATTTGTTAGATTTTTTTTAATAGAACATAATAGCAGAGTTGGAAGGGGCCTTAGAGGTCTTCTAGCCCAACCCCCTGCTCAAGCAGGAGACCCTGTGCCATTTCAGACAGGAAGGGAGGAAGGAAGATGGGAGGGAGGAAAGGAAAGAAGGAAGATGGGGGAAGGGAAGGAAGGAAGGAAAACAAAGTTGGAAGGGGCCTTAGAGGTCTTCTACTCCACCCCTCCTGCTCAAGCAGGAGACCCTGTGCCATTTCAGACAGGAAGGAAGATGGGAGGGAGGAAAGGAAAGAAGGAAGATGGGAGAAAAGAAGGAAGGAAGGAAAAAAACAAACTTGGAAGGGGCCTTAGAGGTCTTCTACTCCACCCCCCCCCCCTGCTCATGCAGGAGACCCTGTGCCATTTCAGACAGGAAGGGAGGAAGGAAGATGGGAGGGAGGAAAGGAAAGAAGGAAGATGGGAGGAAGGAAGGAAGGAAAAGAAAGTTGGAAGGGGCCTTAGAGGTCTTCTAGTCCAGCCCCTTGCTCAAGCAGGAAACCCTATACCATTCCAGACATGTCGCTGTCTAGATTCTTCTTTAAAAACCTCCAGTGAGGTTTTAAACCTCTGGTGGCAAGCTGTTCCACTGGTTAATTGTTCTCACTGTTAGGAAGTTTCTCCTTCATTCCAGGTTGCTTCTCTCTCTGGTTAGTTTCCATCCATTGTTTTTTTTTGTCTTGCCTTCTAGTTGACCCCTTGCTCTTAGGGGCAGCCCCTCAAATACTTGAATATTATCATATAACCCCTAGTCCTTTTCATTATACCTGTCATTTTTAATTTACTATTAATTTGTAACGCACCCTTAATATCCCTTCTTTCCTCCTATTTTCCTCATAACAGCAGCAAACAAAGCCATCCAGCCGCCTTTTATGCCCGGGGCAGCACTATAACTCTCTGTCTCCCAGTTTTTAGGCCAGTGCCTGAAAAACTATGCCCAACTGATTTCCTCCGTTATGTTTCTGATGCCATCCTAATATCTGTTTTCTTCCACTGTCTTGTCCGGGTTTGGTCATTCCCGCCCAAGGTGATTGTTAACTCCCTGAACTGCAGGCTCCTGGGTTCGAAACACACCCTGCAATAGCAGCCCGTGCCAGCCGATCTGCTCTAACCGCTCCCATCCCGACCAAAAAACCCCTTTTATCAATTTGGTGGGTGAATTCTGCTCGTTCACCTCCAGCAAAGTCTTTCGAGGGAGGATTTATGGTCACAGACCTTATCTGGCTTGGAGAGCTGCCAGGCCAACATCTGCAAAACCTGTCAAGGAGTCTCGGAGAGTCACGAAGCAATTAAGTGAACTAATGGCCTCCTGCAAACTCCACTCCCCTTTCGCTCCTCTTTTATTTCCTCTGGGAGGGGACATTCATCATCCACCTGTGGCCTTACTCCCAAATTGACCCCTGTTCTTTAGCTGTTTCCTTCATCTGGCAACTCACACTGGGAACAGGCTCCAGCTGTTCTTCTGCCTCACTGTTGTCTGACTCCGAAGGCAGCTGATAACTGTCAGATGGCCCTGGCCCCCTCTCTGCCTCCGACACAGAGCCCTCCTCAGAGCCTTCCCCAGACTCCAGGACTGGCCCATCTTCCTCCCCAACCTCCTCACTGTCCGAATCTGCTGCCAGCTCTTCTGGCCAGCCACAATAGGAAGACCCCAAATTTTGTGCAATATCTGATGTGTTCTCTCTCTCTCTCTCTCTCTTCTCTCTCTCTCTCTTCTCTCTCTCTCTTCTCTCTCTCTCTCTCTCTTCTCTCTCCTCTCTCTCTCTCTCTCTCTCTCTCTCTCTCTCTCTCTCTCTCTCTCTCTCTCTCTCTCTCTCTCTCTCTCTCTCCCCCTTTCCTGGCTGTTTCTCTTGGGAGGGCTCTTCTTACAGGTAACATGAGAGGCTTCAATGTGGCCGCCGCTCCTGTGTTACAGCAATTCTTCCCTCAAGCCACTCGTCACTCTCTGCTGGGCCCCCCACCCATCTCCCTCAAGCCCCCTCACCTGGGGTTCCCAGCCCTCCCATTTCATCGCCAGGCCCGGCCCTTCCGCAAGGTGAGTTTCCTCTCCGATCCGGATTTCTTCCCGGCGTTTGCGGCTCACCGATCCTCGCAGAGACCTCGCCGTGGTGCGAACAGCACCCCTGCGAGGTAGGCAGGGTCACGAGAGAGCCCTTGGCAGCCCGGGGGCGAACATATCCTCCGTGTTCCCGGTTTAAAACCAACTGTTTTCGCCGTTTCTCCCATCTTCTCGTTACCCACTTAACCGACTTCCGTTTAGCGACCGTTCGAAGGTCCTGGAGAAAGTGACTTACGGCTGTTTTTCACACTTAACGACCACTGCAGCGTGTGTCGTCTCCCCCTCCCCTCCCCCTTCCGTGGTCACACGATCAAAATTCAGGGGCTTGGCAATTTATGACTTTTGCAACCTTCTGACAAGCAAAGTCAGATGTGGGAAGCGGGATTCGCTTAACAACCGTGTTCCTAACTTTTAAGAACGCTTAATTCGCTTAATCACGGGGGCCAGGCAGGTCGTAAAAGCACCGCTAGCTTAACGCCTGTCCTGCTTAGCCACGTGAATTTTGGGCTCAATCGCGATGAAAAATCCAGCGCTATAGATATGATGGCAGTGATATTCATTTATCTGCTGGCTTCAGGCCCTTCGAGTGGGAAAGTCCTCAAGTCAGGAAAAGTTTCGGTGGAAATCGGAATAAAACGTAACGGATTTCCACTTCTTTTCACTGCAGATGCAGAATTTAAATGTCGGTGGTGTTTTTTCCCCAGGGGGTATCAGCAACGATTCATTTCCCTTTCTGCTTTCTTGTTCCTCCTTCTCGTTGGAGAGTTTGGGGCTTCATTTTTTGATTTTGCAGAGTTTCTCCCCGTCCTCTTTCCCTCCCGCATGCTCAACTGGAAGCATTTGGTTGCCACGATGTAGAAAAGATGTGGAGACTCTAGAAAGAGTGCAGAGAAGAGCATCAAAGAGGATTAGGGGACTGGAGGTTAAAACATATGAAGAACGGTTGCAGGAACTGGGTATGTTTAGCTTAAGAGAAAGAAGGACTAGAGGAGACATGATAGCAGTCTTCCAATATCTCAGGGGTTGCCACAAAGAAGAGGGAGTCAAGCTATTCTCCAAAGCACCTGAGGGCAGGACAAGAAGCAATGGGTGGAAACTAATCAAGGAGAGAAGCAACTTAGAACTGAGGAGAAATTTCCTGACTGTTAGAACAATTAATCAGTGGAACAGAAGTTGCCTCCAGAAGTTGTGAATGCCCCAACACTGGAAGTCTTTAAGAAGATGTTGGATAACCATTTGTCTGAAGTCTTGTAGGGTTTCCTGCCTAGGCAGGGGGTTGGACTAGAAGACCTCCAAGGTCCCTTCCAACTCTGTTATTCTATTCTCTAGGTTATTAATGCTCTGTCTTGCAAAAGGAATTATGAAAAGTTGTCCTTACAATTCACTCCCCTGTTTTGTTTTGTTTTTTAAAAAAAATCTCTTTTATGCTGCAGGATTTTCCCAGGGTCGCGGAGAGGAAGCGAGAGGCAGACGGCGCCTCATCATCTGTCCCAGGGCAAGGCGAGGAAGGGGCTGCGCTGGTGGGAAAACAGCCCAGCTCTCCTCCTTCAGGTAAGGCGAGGCCCTCTCTTGATAGCTCAGAAAGAGTCGGTGGTCTTCAGAAGACGCTTTGGCTGGCAAATGAGATATTGGCTGAGGAAGGAGACAGGGTGGATTTGATTCAAATCAACTCCATTTAAATTATGATTTAAATCAACTCCATTTAAATCACTAGTAAAACGGCTTGATTTAAATCAACCATTGGAATCACCATTGAAATCACTAGTGAAAAGGATTTAAATCAACTCCATTTAAAGCACCATTTAAATCATTAGTAAAAGGCTTGATTTAAATCCATTTAAATCACGATTAAAATCACGATTAAAATCACTAGTAAAAAGGCTTGATTTAAATCAACCATTAAAATCACGGTTTAAATCACTAGTAAAAAGGCTTGATTTAAATCAACCATTAAAATCACAGTTTAAATCACTAGTAAAAAGGCTTGATTTAAAACCATTTAAATCACGATTTAAATCAACTCCATTTAAAGTATGATTTAAATCACTAGTAAAAAGGCTTGATTTAAATCAACCATTAAAATCACGGTTTAAATCACTAGTAAAAAGGCTTGATTTAAATCAACCATTAAAATCACAGTTTAAATCACTAGTAAAAAGGCTTGATTTAAAACCATTTAAATCACGATTTAAATCAACTCCATTTAAAGTATGATTTAAATCACTAGTAAAAAGGCTTGATTTAAATCAACTCCATTTAAATCACTAAATTCACCGGCTTGACCACTGGCATGAACTTATGACTGTTACAGTGTCCCGGGATCACGAGATTCCGTTTGGGGACTCCTTGACTCCCAACGTCGATGGGGAAGCCAGAGTCATTCGACAGCCCTGTTCCTCACTTAACAACGGCAGAGATTCGCTTAACGGCAGGCAGTCCTCGACCTACGACCACAATTGACCCCTGTTGTTCAGCGAGACGTTGGTTCCCTTTCTTGCCACAGCGGTTTTAAGTGAATCACTGCTACGTTAGTGACATGGTCGTTAAGTGAACCTCGCTTCCCCGTTGTCAGAAGGTCGCAAAGGTGAATCACGTGACCCCCCTCCCCCCCCGGGACACCAACCGTCATAAGTATGAACCAGTTGCCAAGCCACTGAATTTTGATCTCTCGATGGCAGAAAGCAGATAACTCTGAAAAACGGTCGAAAGGGACCTTTTTCCCTGCCGTTGTAACTTTGGTCACTAAACGGACTGCTGTAAGTCAAGGACTACCTGTACTGTGGCAAGGAAGGTGTGGACTATCTCAGCAAGACAACTGGTGTGGACTGCATTGTTGTATGCCACTTCAGCGAAGGGTAGCAAGTCCGAAGGCTGTAAAGTGGGACCAGACTCACTTAACGGCCGTCTCACTTGGCTACAGAAATTTGGGGTCCTCAACCTATTTTTCTGCCTTGCAGAGACCCTCCTGGAGACTTCTCAAGATGGCGAACCAGCGGCCAAGCTGCCCCGAAGGTAACCACGATTCATGCAAGGGTCATCTAAACGTTCCTCCCTTGGACATGGGGGAGACCCTCCGTCATCAAGGTCGTCTTTGTCCCAAAAAAGTGCTCCCCCCCCCCAAAGAGGCAACTGGACGTTCTTGGTTTTTCTTTGAAGAGGTTTCACTAGAGTTGAAGAAGCTTCTTGGATGAGAAGCGAAACCTCTTCAAAGAAAAACCAGGAAAGTATCATAAATTTATCCTATCAATAAATAATTTATCATAAATTAGGATCATGATTTTTCACTTGTTGCTTCGATGTACACTGAGGTTCAAATTCCTTCTGTGTCCAGTCACACTTGACCAATAAAGAGTTTATCATAAATTTATCCTATCGATGAAGAGAAGAGCATATAGAAAATTTAATAGAATAGAATAGAAGCATGAAATGGAATGGAATGGAATAGAAGTTGGAATAGACCTGGCTTGAGAATAAATGTAAAACTTAAGGTATAAGTATAATATATAGAGAGCATTTAAATATGGATATAACTTAGGATAGTGATATAGAGATAGAATTTTATTTTTGGAAGTAGGATTATTACGAAAAACATGTATGCAGAACATGTATACGGAAAAGCTGTTACAAGTGTAAATGTGTGGTGGTTTTTTTTAATGTTGAAAAATGTAATAAATACTATTTTTAAAAAAATCGGAATAGAATAGAAAATAGAATAGAATAGGAATGAATAGAATAGGAATGAATAGAATAGAAAATAGAATAGGAATGAATAGAATAGAATAGAAAATAGAATAGAATAGAAAATAGAATAGAATAGGAATGAATAGAATAGGAATGAATAGAATAGAAAATAGAATAGGAATGAATAGAATAGAATAGAAAATAGAATAGAATAGAAAATAGAATAGAATAGAAAATAGAATAGAATAGAAAATAGAATAGAATAGAAAATAGAATAGAGTAGAATAGAAAATAGAATAGAATAGAATAGAAAATAGAATAGAACAGAATAGAATAGAATAGGAATGAATAGAATAGGAATGAGTAGAATACAATAGAAAATAGAATACAATAGAAAATAGAATAGAAAATAGAATACAATAGAAAATAGAATAGAATAGGAATGAATAGAATAGAATAGAAAATAGAATAGAATAGGAATGAATAGAATAGAATAGGAATGAATAGAATAGAATAGGAATGAATAGAATAGAGTAGAAAATAGAATAGAATTGAAGCAGAACAGAATAGAATTCTTTATTGGCCAAGTGTGATTGGAGACACGAAGAATTTGTCTTTGGTGCAGATGCTCTCAGAGATATAAATGATAAATCACGATCCTAGTCGTCTTAAAAATACATTCATCATGAATCATAAGATGCAACACTTAGTGGAAGTCACAGGATACTAAATGAGCAATCAGAATCACACTAGGAAACTAAATGAAACAAAAGTCGTAGAGATACAAGCAACAAATCTATAGTCCTAAGTAGAAAGGGAGGGAGGTCCTAGGGAGGATGAGAAGAACACTAATACAGTCTAAGTAAATAGTTTGACAGTGTGGTGGGAATTAGTTGTTTAGCAGAGGGATGGGGGAAAGCTCTCCTTGTGTTGTGTTTTCCTGGTGTGCGTTGCCCTATAGTGTCGTTTTGATTGGGGGGGGGAACGGAGGGGGGGGGGAATTGGGAGCTTCAAATTCCTTGTGTGTCCAATCACACCTGGCCAATAAAGAATTCAATTCTGTTTCCGTTCCTGTTTTATTCTCCTCCTCCGCCCCACTAGTGAAGTGGAGATCTCCGATGCTGAAGATTCACCAGAGATTCCCAAAGTAGAAGATGCTCAGACAGAAAGAGAGACACAATTCGTGGCAACAGGTAAGTATTGATGACCGTTGGGGCGTTTTGGGGGCTGCAACTGCCTGATTTGCTTAGTGACCGTGGCAAAAAGGTCATTAAAGTCAGGCAAGCCACGACTCCCCGAATGATCACATCCCTTAGCGATGGAAATTCCAGCTTCAACGATGGTCGTAAGTCAAGGACTGTCAATCCAGGCAGTCCTCGACTTACAACGGTTCATTTAGTGACCATTCAAAGTTACGGTGGCGCTGGGAAAAACTAGACTTACGACCGTTTTTCACACTTAACGACCGTTGCGGCACCCCCATGCTCACGGGTTCGAAATTCAGATGTGTGGGCAACTGGTTCATACTTACGACGGGTTGCATCCCACTTTTGTGACCACCTGGGCAAAGCAAAGTCCGTGGGAAAGCCAGATTCACTTAACAACCGGGCGACTAACTTATCAATTGCGGCGATTCACTTAACAACGTTGGCAAGAAAATGGAGCAAGCTCATTTAACAAATGTCTCACTTAACAACATAAATGTTGGGCTCAAATTGTGGTCGTATGTGGAGGACTACCTCTATAAAGATCTAAGCAAAAAAAACATGCCAAAGAAATAAAGTTAAATATTCTTACAAGTTCTTTGAAAAAGGAATAAATGCTTCTTGGTTGGAGAGAAAAGCCAAATATTTTGAGAAAGCTTCCCTGCACCGAGCAGGGGCTGGACTGGATGACCTCCAGGGACCCTCCCAATTTTCTACAGCTCAATAAGCAGGGGTCTTGAAGGCCAGGCAGTCCAGCCACCATTCGGCGGAGCGTAGGTTTGCCTTTGGCTCGATTATACGTAGCCAAGGAGAGACCACCTGCCATTCTTCTGTCTCTGAGGATCTGTGTTCAAATCCGGACTTCCTCATAGTCTCTTGTTTCCTAGATGCTGGGGAAGGGGAGGTCACCGCGGAGGCTTCGGAGGAGAACTTTGAAGAGGAGGAGAAGACCTCAGAGGTGAGCCAAAAAAGGGTAGGGGGAGTGAATGTAGGTGGAATGACCCTGATGGCTAGCACCATCCCCAGAAGGTCTATGACAATTCACCATGGCCAACTTGCCATGGCCAACTCATCATGGCCAACTCATCATGACCAACTGGCCAAATTCAACTTGCCATGGCCAACTCACCACATCCAACTTGCCATGGCCAACTCATCATGGCCAACTCATCATGACCAACTGGCCAAATTCAACTTGCCATGGCCAACTCACCACATCCAACTTGCCATGGCCAACTCATCATGACCAACTGGCCAAATTCAACTTGCCATGGCCAACTCACCACATCCAACTTGCCATGGCCAACTCATCATGGCCAACTCATCATGACCAACTGGCCAAATTCAACTTGCCATGGCCAACTCACCACATCCAATTTGCCATGGCCAACTCACCATTTCCAACTTGCCATGGCCAACTCATCATGGCCAACTCATCATGACCAACTGGCCAAATTCAGCTTGCCATGGCCAACTTATCATGGCCAACTCGCCTCATCCAATTTGCCATGGGACAGCTCGCCAATGGCCAACTTGTTGCGGGACAATTCGCTGTGCGGCAAGGGTTACATTAATAAATGAAAGAATGAAAGAAAGGGTGGAATGGACGGACTAAAGAAAGGATGCGAAAGGAGGGACAGAACGAAAGATGAATGGCAACATTGAACATTTTTGGATCGGTTTTCAAGAATGACATGGAAATTGTTAAAATTGTCCCGCAGAGAGTTGGCCCTGGCAAGTTGCCCCATTCCTATTCCCCAGGGGCCTGAGGGGTGCAAAACATCTGCCCAGATGTGGCCGGAAGAAGGACCTCTTCCTTTCCCTTTGGCGGAAGCCAGAGAGTTGAGCTGGGCCCCCCTCTCGTTCTCCCCTCCCTTGTGCCAGGTGCTGAGCAACGCAGGTGCCTTGAAGGTGACCATCCAGCACAGCAGCGAGAGCCGAGCCATCAGCACCACGCCGGCCCTCAAGCTGGGCCCCTCCGGGCCCCCCCTGCAGCCCCCCCCTGGGGCCACCTTGAAATTCTACTGCTACATCTGCAGAAGCAACTGCTACAACCAGCAGGTGCGGAGGGGAGGGAGGAGGGGCAAAGGTCAGGGGTGGGGGGCAAGGCATTTGCCAAGGGGGGCAGTTGGGTGGGCCTGGGGCGGTAGCAGAAGGATAGGTGGTTTCAGCCAGCGCCTCCGTCTGGGAGAAGCAGGATTTTACTTCTGGGTTTTGTTGAAGAAGGGAATGCTGAAATCCTTCGAAGGAGGAGAACAAAGCAGGTCCCTAAAAGAAAGAGAAACAGAGAAGCGAAATCTAATTGGCTCCTTATCTGCATGTAGAATGGTTTTCCCTTCTCTCATCTCTCTCCGTTCCTTCCTTCCTTTCATCTCTCTCCCTCCCTCCCACTCTCACCTTCCTTCTCTCCTTCCTTTCATCCCTTCCTTTCTTCCTCTCATCTTCCTTCTTCTCTTCCTTCCCTCCCCTCATCTCTCTCCCTCCCTCCCACTTTCTCTTTCACTTTCCTTCTCTACTTCCTTTCATCCCTTTCTTCCTCACATCTTCATTTCTTCTTTCCTTCCTTCCCTCTCTCCTTCCTTCCCTCCCTCCCACTCACTTTCGCCTTCCTTCTGTCTGTCCTTTCATCCCTCCCCCCCTTTCTTCCCCTTATCTTCCTCTCTCCCTCCCTGTCCCATTCCCAACTCCTTCCTTCCCTTACCCCCCTTGCTTCCATTCAAAAGCAGATATGACTCACTTAACAACGGCCTTACATAAGAGTGGAAATCGTGGTCCCAATTATGTGGTCATAAGTTGAGGACTACCAGTATCCCCAAACTGGCCTTCTTCCCTTTAGCTCTCCATAAAAAAACTGATTCAGTTTTCTTGCTTTGCAAGGCTGCAGCTTCAATTTCTCTTCTCTTCTCTCTTCCCTTCCCCTCCTCTTCTCTCTCTCTCCTCTTTCTTTCTTTCCCTTTTTCTTTCCTTCCTTCCCTTCTCTTGTCTTTCTTTCTTTCTCTCTTTCTTGCCTTTTCTTTCTTTCTTTCATTTCTTTCTCTCTTTCTCTCTGTTTTTCTTTCCTTTCTTTTTCCTTTCTTTTTTTCCTCTTGTTATTTCTGTCCGCCTTTCTCTTTCTTTTCTTTCATGCTTTCTTTCGTTCTTGCATTTCTTTTTCTCTCCTTTCTCTCTTTCTTTCCTTTCTTTCTTTCTCCTTTCTCTCTTTCTTTCTCCTTTCTCTCTCTCTTCTTCCTTCCTTCCTTCCTTCCTTTCTTTCTTTCTTTCTTTCTTTCTCTCTCTCTCTCTCTCTCTCTCTCTCTCTCTCTCTTTCCTTCCTCCCTCTTTCTTTCTTTCTTTCTTTCTTTCTTTCTTTCTTTCTTTCTTTCTTTCTTTCTTTCTTTCTTTCTTTCTTTCTTTCTTTCTTTCTTTCTTTCTTTCTTTCTTTCTTTCTTTTCTTTCTTTCTTTCTTTCTTTCTTTTCTTTCTTTCTTTCTTTTCTTTCTTTCTTTCTTTTTTCTTTTCTTTCTTTTCTTTCTTTCTTTCTTTCTTTCTTTCTTTTCTTTCTTCTTTCTTTCTTTCTTTCTTTCTTTCTTTCTTTCTTTCTTTTCTTTCTTTCTTTCTTTCTTTCTTTCTTTCTTTCTTTCTTTCTTTCTTCTTTCTTTCTTTCTTTTCTTTCTTTCTTTCTTTCTTTTCTTTCTTTCTTTCTTTTCTTTCTTTCTTTCTTTCTTTTCTTTCTTTTTTCTTTCTTTCTTTCTTTCTCTTTCTTTTCTTTCTTTTCTTTCTTTCTTTTCTTTCTTTCTTTCTTTCTTTCTTTCTTTCTTTTCTTTCTTTCTTTCTTTCTTTTCTTTCTTTCTTCTTTCTTTCTTTCTTTCTTTCTTTCTTTCTTTCTTTCTTTCTTTCTTTCTTTCTTTCTTTCTTTCTTTCTTTCTTTCTTTCTTTCTTTCTTTCTTTCTTTCTTTCTTCCTTCTTCCTTCTTTCTTTCTTTCTTTCTTTCTTTCTTTCTTTCTTTCTTTCTTTCTTTCTTTCTTTCTTTCTTTCTTTCTTTCTTTCTTTCTTTCTTTCTTTCTTTCTTTCTTTCTTTTTTCTTTCTTTCTTTCTTTCTTTCTTTCTTTCTTTCTTTCTTTCTTTCTTTTTCTTTCTTTCTTCTTTCTTTCTTTCTTTCTTTCTCTTTCTTTCTTTCTTTCTTTCTTTCTTTCTTTTCTTTCTTTCTTTCTTTCTTTCTTTCTTTCTTTTCTTTCTTTCTTTCTTTCTTTCTTTCTTTCTTTCTCACACTTGTCTTGCTCCAGAATTTCCAGGCTCACCTGTCAGGGGTTCAACACCGGCAGCGGCTTCAGGAAATCCAGGAGAGAAGCAACGTTTGCCTCGCCTCCCAGCCTCCTTTGGGGAGGGAGACAGCGGCGCCAGCCGAGAGAGACGGGTGGGTGCGCGGGGCGGAAGCCTTGCAATTTAGGAACCTCAACACACACACACACACACACACAAACACACACAGAGCCGTGAAGGTGCGCTCCCCTGCCTTGCTCTGGATCAAGAACCAGAGAGTGGAAATCCTCCGGGTTGCGAACGAGAGAAATCAAGCAGGTTGCCCTCCCGGTGGAGCCCTTTGCTCTCTCCGGCCGAAGGATTAGAGGGTTATCGGGGAGCTTGGGGGGGTGGGGGCGAGGGGGGGGCTGAAAGGAGGTAGAAAAATCCTTTTGTGGTTCCCTTGAGAGCTTCCCTTCCTTCCTTTGCAGGGAGAGCCAGCAGCGCTGGTGTAACACCTGCCAGGTGAACTTCAAAGGTGACCTCATCAAACACCGGAGGACGCAGGAACACAAGGTAAAGCCCCCCCCCCGGATTCCTCCGGTAAATTTGGAGTTTGGATTTCTGGAAAATGGCAGGGAATTGTTCAGCTGAACTAAATATCCCTTCCTCCCTTCTATTCCCAATCCCTTCCTGCCTCTCCTTCCTCCCTTCTTTCCTCCCTCTTCCTTATTTGCTTTCCTCCCTCCCTCTTCCTTCCTTCCTTTCCTTCTTTCCTTCCTTCCTTTCCTTCCTCCCCTCCCTCTTCCTTGCTTTCATTCCTTCCTTGCTTGCTTTCCTTTCTCCCTCCTATCTTGCTTTCATTCCTCCCTCCCTCCCTCTTGTTCTCTTTCCCTCCTCCCTCCCTGTTCTTCCCTATCTTGCCTTCCTTCTTTCCTTCCTTGCTTTCATCCCTTCCTCCCTCCCTCCCTCTCTCTTCCTTGATTTCATTCCTTCCTTCCTTTCTTTCATTCCTTCCTCTCTCCTTCTTCCTTCCTTTGTTTTCCTTCCTCCTTCCTTCCTTCCTTCCTTGCTTTCATTCCTTCCTCTTTCCCTCTTCCTTCCTTGTTTCCTTGCTTTCTTCCCTCCCTCCCTTCCATCCCCAACCCCTCCCTCCCTATTCATTCCTTCTTTCCTTCCTTCCTCTTCCTTCTTTCCTCCCTCCCTCCCTGTTCCTCCCTATCCTGCCTTCCTCCTTTCCTTCCTTGCTTCCATTCCTTTCTTCTTTCCTTGCTTTCCTTCTTTCTTTCCTTCCTTCCTTTTATTCCTCCCTCCCTCTTCCTTGCTTTCATTCCTTCCTTCCTTGCTTTCATTCCTTCCTCTCTCCCTCTTCCTTCCTTGCTTTCTTTCCTTCCTTCCTTCGGCCCTCCTTCTTCCTTCCTTCCTTGCTTTCATTCCTTCCTCTTTCCCTCTTCCTTCCTTGATTCCTTGTTTTCTTCCCTTTCTCCCTCTCTCCCTCCCTCCCTTCCATCCCCAACCCCTCCCTCCCTCCCTCCCCCCCTCTCCTCCTTCCCTGTCTCGTTCCAGCTGGCCAAACGCTTCCTCCGTCCCTTCTGCACCGTCTGCAGTCGTTACTTCAAAACTCCACGCAAGTTTGTGGAGCACATGAAGTCCTTGGAGCACAAGCAGAAGGCTAAAGAGGTCAGAGGCTAGAAAATAAACGGGATTGGGGGAGGGGGTGTTCCAGGGTCTTGTTGAACTCTCTTTCTTCTTGCCCTTCTGTCTATCCTTCCTTCCTCCCTCCCTCTTGACTCCCTCTTTTCCTGCCCCTGACCAGGTGAGACTGGGTGAGAAAGACCTGGGGGGCCCCGAGGACTCCGAGGAGCTGATCACGGTGGACGCCGTGGGGTGCTTTGAAGAGCAGGACGAGGACGAGGACGAGGAGGATGAGGAAGCTGGGGAGGGGCCCCAGCTGGATCCAGCGGAGGCCGTGAATCAACAGGTAAGGAAGGGCCTTCTCAGCAGCTCCGTTTATTTGCGAGGAGTTATAATGTACACTGAAGATGGCATTTAATTTCATTTTACAATGTGCAGTGACAATAAAACTAAACTAAACTCTAAACTAAACTAAACACTAAATTAAACTAAACTCTAAACACTAAACTAAACTAAACTCTAAACTAAAAACTAAACTAAAGTTTAAACTAAACTAAACTTTAAAATAAACTCTAAAATAAACTCAACTAAACACTAAACTAAACTGAACTCTAAACACTAAATTAAACTAAACACTAAACTAAACTAAACTAAAAACTAAACTAAACTAAAAACTAAACTAACCTCTAAACTAAACTAACCTCTAAACTAAAAACTAAACTAAACCTAAACTAAACTCAACACTAAACTAAACTCTAAACTAAACTAAACTCTAAACTAAACACTAAACTAAACTAAACTAAACTCTAAACACTAAACTAAACACTAAACTAAACTAAACACTAATCTAAACTAAACTCTAAACTAAACTAAACTAAACTGGCTGTCATAATTGAATTTTGCAAGCCCCGATTGTGTTTTTCCTGCTTTCTTCCCTCTGAGACCCCCTTGAGTCTGGGGTGGGTGGGTGAAGGGGTGGGTGGGTGGAGTCTTTATCATGCCTCTTCCCCCATTTCCCTCTTTCCCGCGACTTGAGGTATGTGTCTGCTTTTATTTATTTATTTTTTTGCAATCCCTTCTTCCGTGTTTCTTTTGGAGAAATCATCATATCTTCATAATCCCTTGCGAGGTGAAATCTGGGCAACCGAATGGAGCTAGCAGTGTTTTACTGGCCGGATACCATTCCTGTTGCCAGTGCGGAGTTTTGTTCAGCAGATATGATTCTCATTTTCACCCAGAGAGAGAAATATCTGCCTCTACCTAAGGTCGAACACACAGCCTCCTGATTCCGAGGCTCCACCTCTAGGCCACCGCACCGCTCCTTTCCTTTTCCATCTAAGCTAGGGATTTTCTCCCAGAGCTGGGGAATCACCCAAACCCTCATCCACAGCCCACAGCCTTCCTTGCAGCACAGATCCCCCGAATCCCACAGGACTAGGAACACTTTTCTTATTTCTTATCCCTCTTTTGCGAAACCCGAAAACAAAATTCTCGTTATTTGGGGAGCTTCCGATTCAAAAGTGGGAGTTTAAACCCTCCCCTCCTCGTTCCCCTCCCAGGTTGGGCAGAGAGAAACGTCTGTGGAAGACCCTGGAGGAAACGCCGAGTATTGTCCGGACACAGTCTATGGTAAGAGAAGCCAGTTGGTACTCCGTGTTGTATCTTTGTCTGTGCGTGTGTTTTTTTCTTTCCTCTTTTTCTCGCTTCCTCTCTTGGATTTTCCCCTGCGGAGGCTCAACAGGTAGACAAACATGTCCTGGTTTGAAAAGACCCCCCAATATCCCCCCTTCCTAGAAGTGGGATCCACCAGACCAGGGGTCCCCAACCTTTCGGATCTCAGGGACCGCTAAATTCATAATTTTAAATCCCGCGGACCGCTAATAAGATCTGCCTAATGACCGGCTGGGTGGGCATGGCTAGGCAGTTGTGTGTCTGGGTGGGCGCGGCCAACTGGATGTCACTCATGTCAAGGGGCGCCTCGCCGGACTCTATTCGCCCCTCCCCTCCCAGCCACTCCTCACCTGCCTGGGCTCCTTAGGGCCCCAACACGAAGCCATTGCTGGAGCTAAGCAGCCCCCAGGAGAAAGAGTTGGCAAAACAGCGAAGTTGGATGTGACCGAGAAGGAGGCTCAGCAGAAGCACCTCACTGAGGACTAGGAGCATAGGCTTCCCAAGCAGAGGGAAGACCTGCGGGAGTGCAAGGCCAGGTACTGGCACCTGGAGGCTCAGCGGGCTGAGATGGTCAGCCAGTTCCAAGCCATGATGCCGTCCCACTGGAACGAGGCCCTCCGGCTCTTCGCCATCAGCAACGCTTCCCTCCAGCCTTTGCCCAAAGCCCCCCACCAGGAGGCTGAAGGAGACCCCAAGTGGGAATTTCTTCCCCCTTCCGACCCCCACAAAAAGACCCCGAAGGGGGAGACTCTGCAGCAACACAAACGTCCATTGCACGTATCCGTCCCAGGGGGGCGTAGTTTGAGGACCCCCGATTTAGTGCAATATTTAAAAAATGCACACAAAAAAATTAGGCGCACCCCCAAAAATTTTTCGCGGAGCCCCAGTTGTTGATCGCTGCTCCAGACCGTCCCTCCGATCCTGCCTACGTTCCTTAACATCCTCCCCCTTTGGTAGTCCTTGGCTTACGGGGACAGTTTTGAGTTTGACCCCATCTTACGACTGTTCTTGCCGCCGTTGTTAAGCGAATCACCGCAGCTGTTAAATTAGTCGCGGGGTTGTTAAGCGAAACACCCTCCCCCCTCCCTTGACTTTCGCTTGTCAGAAGGTCGCAAAAGAGGATCACGGGACTCCGGGAGGTTGTGACTGTCGTAAGTACGAATCCGTTTGTCCAGTAAATGGGGTGAGCCTGGAAGGGTCCCGAAAGAGTCGTTAAGTGTGAAAAAGGGGCCACCCGTCACGTTTTTTCCAGTGCCGTTGTAACTTGGAACGGTCGTTAAATGAACGTCGAGGACTTACCTGTAATAAAGATTCTTGGTTCTTCCGTCTTGAGAAGCTGCCTTGTGTCCCTCCTGCGCGTTTTATGCTTTCTTGATGCGCGGCCTTCCTTTCCCCTCCCTCCCTCTGCCAGGCCTGGAATTCCTGGTGCCCGTGGCGGGATTCCTGTGCCGGCTGTGCCACAAATTCTACTCGAGCGACTCGGCCACGCGGCTCACCCATTGCAAGTCCCGGATGCATTTCGAGAACCTGCAGGTAAGGGCTTCCTTCCTCCCGCTCTCCCTCTATCCCTGCCTCCCTCCTTCTCATCTTCCCACCTTCCTTCCTTCCTTCTTTCCCTTTCTCTCCTTCCAACCTTCCTTCTTTCTCCCTCCTTCCTTCCTCCTTCTCCTCCCTTACCCTTTTTCGTTTCTCCCTCTCTCTCCTTTCCTTACCCTTCTTCTTCCTCCCTTTCCTTCTTTCTCCCTCCTTCCTCCCTTTCCTTCTTTCTTCCTCCTTCCTCCCTTTCCTTCCTTCCTTTGCATTTCTCCCTCTCCCTCCAGCCTTCTTTACCCTTCTCCTTCCTTTCTCCCTCTTCCTCCCTTCCTTACCATTCTATTTCCTTCCTTTCCTTCTTTCTCCCTCCTTCCTCCCTTCCTTTCCTTCTTCCTTTCCTTACCCTTCTCCTTCCTTCCCTTTCTGCCTCCTTTTTCCCTTATTTTCCTCTCTCCCTTCCTTACCCTTCTCTTTCCTTCCTTCCTTTCTTCCTCCCTTCCTTACCCTTCTCCTTCTGTTTTTTTGAGGTTGTAACATCAAGGCAACAGTCGTAAATCAAAGACTCCCTGATTTTGATTTTGATTTATCTATGGGGATGGGGAGGAGCCTGGGCCAGTCCTGGAGTCTGGGGAAGGCTCGGAGGAGGGCTCTGTTTCGGAGGCAGAGAGGGGTCCAGGGCCGTCTGACAGTTATCAGCTGCCTTCGGAGTCAGAGATCAGTGGGGCAGAGGAATAGCTGGAGCCTGTTCCCAGTGTGCACATGCGCAGAGTGGCCAGACGAAGGGAACAGCTAAAGAAGAGGGATTGACTTGGGAGTAAGGCCACAGGTGGACGATGAATGGCCCCTCCCAGAGGAAATAAAAGAGGAGTGGAGTTTGCAGGAGGCAATTAGTTTGCTTAATTGGTTTGTGACTCTCTGAGGCTCCTTGCCAAGTTCTGCAGATATCGGCCTGGCAGCTCTCCAAGCCAGATAAGGTCTGTGACCGTAAATCCTCCCTTGAAAGACTTTGCTGGATGGGAATGAGCAGAATTCACAGTCAATGAATAAAAGGAATTTTTGTAGGGACCAGGGGAAGGGAACAGCTAAAAAACAAGGGTCGACTTGGGAAGAAGGCCACAGGTGGACGGTGAAAGGCCCCTCCCAGAGGGAATAAAAGAGGAGCGAAAGGGGAGTGGAGTTTGCAGGAGACAATTACTTCGCTTAATTGGTTCGTGACTCTCGGAGGCTCCTGGCCAAGTTTTGCAGATACCGGCCTGGCAGCTCTCCAAGCCAGATAAGGTCTGTGACCGTAAATCCTCTTTGGAAAGACTTTGCTGGATGTCGAAATTAATAAAAGGGGTTTTTTTGTCGGGACCGGGAGTTTGCTTCATGCTCTCGGGAAGCCTCGGCCAGAACAATTATTTTCTGCCTGCAGCGGTACAGGGCCTCCCGGCTCCAGGCCACTGGCGGACACACAGCGACCCCCTCGCAGCTGACAGACCCCCAACCTCCCTCCGCCACCAAAACGCCCGATCCAGAAGAGGCCATCACGGGACGCCAGAGAATCTCGCCCCCTTGCGAGTCCCCCGAGGTAATCCAGACGTGCTCCGGGTACTTTGAAACGGAGGATATCTGCGGAGTCCTGGTCATTGACGAGAGGAGCAGCCCCTCCTCGCCGGGGAGCGAGAGCTCAGTGGGGCAAGACGGCGAGGGGTCAGGGGAGGGGGCCGGACTGCACCCCCCGGGAGAACAGCCCGGCTTGGAAATGCAGCAAAAACTGGCTGTAGAAGCTGCCTCAATGGACCCAGGAGAAGCCGAACTGAGCGAAGGGCCGGCCAGCCAAGATGGGGCGCCATCCACGCCGGGCGAAGGGGAGACGGTTACTACTCCCCGGCGGTCCAGCCGGCGCAGGGCGAGATGAGAGCAGAGGCGAAACTATTTTTTTTCCCCCTCTGTAGTCCCCCCCGTGAGTTTCCTTTCCTCCCTTTGCCTTCGACTTTTAGCAAAAGAGAAACGTTCTAGTTTTCCTAGTTGGTTGTTTAAAAAATAAAATTTGAAAGAAAAAGAAAACGGCCCAGCCATTTTTTTTTCCTGTTTTCAATGCAGAGCTTACCATCATTTTTTTTGAAAAAGAAAGAAAGAAAGAGAGGAGAGAGAAAGAAAGAAAGAGAAATTAAAAAAGGAAGGGGAAGAAAAAATAGAGGGAAAGAAAGAAAAGGAAAGGGAAAAAGAAAGAGAAAAAGAAAGAGAATGGAAGGAAGGAAGGAAGGGAAAGAAAAAAGGAAAAAAGTGATGGCAAAGAAAAAAGAAGGGAAAGAAAGGAAGGGAAAAAAGAAAGAAAGAAAAATGAAGGAAAGAAAAGGAAGGGAAAGAAAAAAGGGAAAAATATGAAAGAAAGAATGGAAGGAAGGGAATGAAAAAAAGGAAGGGAAAGAAGAAAAGGAAAGAAGGAATGGAAAGAAAGGGGGAAAAAGAGAAAGAAAAAGGAAGAAAAAGGGAGAGGGAAAGAAAAAAAGGAAGAGAAAGAGAAGGGAAAAATGAAAGAAAACGAAAGAAAATGAAGAAAGCACTTTGAAACAGGAAAGACAATTTGAGACATTTTGTGCACTGCTCCGTTTAATCAGTGACCGTCAGGCCATGATCTAACTAAGTTAATTGCAAGAAAATGTTGTCCAGGATTTGTGCAACAGGTTTAGCCGGGAGTGGTAAACCATGAAACTTAGCCTATTTTGCAAACATTCAGAGGCAGAACATAAGCCTGTTTTCCCCCTAAATGTTGGTCTTTTCAATCAGACCCATTCTGGTTTAAACTCAGCTAGACATTCAAAGCAACGCGAGAATTCTATCCAATTATCCAAATAAAGAGAGGTTTGTGGCTGCCAATTATAGGAATTACGACCCCCACGGAGCCCGAAATCTCTGTTGCTAAGTGAGACAGTTGTTAAAAAAACTTTTCCTAATTTTTACACTCGTTCTTGCGATGATGGTTAAGTGACACCCTGCCGTTGTTAAGTCAGTAACCTGGTTTTAAAATGGCTTTTGACTTTGTCAAAAGTTTGCAAAAGGGGATCATATCCCACCGGGGACACTGGGACCGTCATAAATACGACTCAGTTGCTAAGCTTCTGGATTTTGATCTGCTAACCGCGGGGGATATTGCAACGGTCGCAAGGGTGAAGAAACGGTCCCAAGTCAGGTTTTTTCCCCCCAGCGTCACCGTAACTTAAAACCATCACTAAATGAAAGTCAAATGTAAAACGCTCACTGCCTTCCCCCTATGGCAATTCCCACAACCACGGACCCATTTATTTTAAAGAAACCTTGCTTAGAAGCATGGACAAGATTTACCGGATCTCTCAAACTCAACCACGAGATTCTGTGATTACTTGTTAAAAGCCGGATTGAAGATATAACTGCCTGCGAAATTCCATCAGCCAGAGAGCTGCAATCTTTTAAAAGCGGGTCAGCAGCTCTGACTCTTTCATCCCTCTTTTTTTTTTTAACATTTTGTTTAAAAAATATTTTTTTTGAATAGACCCAACAAGACACAACAAACACCCTAAAAACATATTCCATTACAAATTATAAAAAGTGTGTCAATTGGTTACAAAGAACTTTCCCCTTCCACAATCATCACCTATAATCCGTATCAAATTAATATATTTGACGTCAAATATATTTTATCTATGTTACTATCATCATCCTTCATCCTTCATATGACTATAGTGGTTTTAACATCCCTTTATAACAAATATTCCAAAATTCGAAGCAAAACCACATAATGGCATTCCATTTATTTTCAATATCATCCCAACACCGTTCTATCTTTGTGAAACGTTCTAAATAAAAATTAATTATGTTTGATAACAAAGTTTCTAAACCTCCTTTCTTAATCACTGTTTACAATTTATATCCAATTTCAATATTATAGGCTTTCATACATAACTAAATTTCAAAACTTCCTTTCATGGTCACCATTTAAAAATGTATACCAAATTTTCTCTTGTCAAACCAATACATATGCATACATTATGTCATTATCAATTATCTATCTATGATCAATCCAATTTCAATATTATAGGCTTTCATACATAACTAAGTTTCAAAACTTCCTTTCATGGTGACCATTTAGCAAATTTCCTCGTCAAACCAATATATATGTATACATTATATCATCAATTATTTATCTATGATCAATCCAATTTCAATATTATAGGCTTTCATACATAACAAAGTTTCAAAACTTCCTTTCACGGTCACCATTTAAAATTTATAGCAAATTTCCTCGTCGAACCAATATATATGTATACATTATATCATTATCAATTATTTATCTATGATCAATCCAATATTATAGGCTTTCATACATAACAAAATTTCTAAACTTCCTTTCACGGTCACCATTTAAAATTTATAGCAAATTTTCTCTTGTCAAACCAATATATAGGTATACATTATATCATTATCAATTATCTATCTATGATCAATCCAATTTCAATATTATAGGCTTTCATACATAACAAAATTTCTAAACTTCCTTTCGTGGTCACCATTTAAAAATGTATACCAAATTTTCTCTTGTCAAACCAATACATATGTATATATCATTATCAATTTTCTATCTAGCTATATTCATTATCACTT
Organism: Natrix natrix natrix; assembly: GCA_029891615.1. NCBI lineage: Eukaryota > Metazoa > Chordata > Lepidosauria > Squamata > Natricidae > Natrix > Natrix natrix. Next base: position 804,699 of record JAKRSK010006516.1, on the reverse strand, counting down.
CATTTTTAACATAATGTTCTAATTTTAACTATTTAGCTAGTATTTTGTTAATAGTTTTCATGTCTCAACCTCCAGTAGTCTTCCATCCCTCTTCTGAGGCTTTCCTGTTGCTCAAAATAGGAGCTTTTCGACCCCCCTGTTAAAGCCAACCGTGGTTAAATCCTAGAAAATAAAAGTTCCAGAAGAAAACAGAACATTTAATTCAAATATATATTCTAGTTTTGTGGCCGCTCAGGAAATAGTCAGGTTTTGTGGTTTTCTTTTCTGGGGTAAACGGGCCCCAATGGCTCTTTTGAATGTTTTAAGGTTGCCGACCCCTGCTTTAAAGTCTCCAAAGTTGATTTTTCGACCCTTAAGGATGCGGCTGGGCTTTTTGGGGTGCCCCATCCTGTCCGAGCTGTTGCTGCTGCTGGAACTCCAGACGGGCCTGGCGGTTGGATTCCAGCAGCTCCTTCAGCTGGCTGTTGAGATGATCGTTTTTCTCCTCCAAGTGATCCAGGCAAGAGTTGATCTGGTCCAGCATCAGGTTGATGGCAGCGTATTCTGTCCGGGAGGGAAGGAAAAAGCCAAAGTGCTTTGAAAGGGAGGTAACCCAGCGCCTAAAAGGCGCTAACAACGTCTTTTTAAGTCATAAAAGAGAATATTTGTAGCTCGGGGTCGACATGAGGTGTCTCTGATGTTTTATTACCCTACTAGATAACATCAGCAAGGCGAGGAGGAGGAGGACTGGGTCCTCGTTGCTCTCTGGGCTTGGTTTTGTAAATAAATTGTTGCAGACGTTTCATGACCCAACTAGGGAACATCATCAGTGCTAGGAGGGAGTGGGGTTTGCTGGGAGGAAGAGGAGGAGGAGAAAGAGGAGGAGGAGGAAGAGGAAGAGAAGGAGGACGACTATGGGTTACTTGGTGGTCTCTGAGCTTCATGGTTTTGTTGCAGACATTTCGTTACCCAACTAGGTAACATCATCAGTGCTAGAAGGGAGTTGGGTTTGGAGGAGGAGGACGATTTCGGGGTCCTTAATCCTCTCTGAGCTTGGTGGTTTTCTTGCAGGTGTTTCATGGCCCAAACTAGGGAACGTCATCAGCCCTAGTTAATTATTTTAATTATTTCATGGATAAAATGTATTGACCACCTGTCTCCTGACGAAGGACTCTGGGCGTGCACGCAGCATAAAAAACGTTTTTTTTTCTTAAAGAAACACCATTAAAAGCCGTCAGATATAAAATAACCAGAGGAGTCCTTGCAATAAATAAATCAGTGAAGTTTATTTTAGCCTTGCCTCCTTGGAGTCTTTTAGGGGCTCTTATCCACTGGAGGTTTTCCAAAAAAAATTTGACTGGGACGATATTAAGGTTCCTGGTTTGAACAGGGGTTGGACTAGATGACCTCCGGGGTCACTTCCGACAGCTATGGTTCTGTTTTAACATCTTCCTTGGCTTTGGGATGAGCCCCCTTCCCCCCCCTCCCTTTGGCAGACTGGCTAAAACCCTCCAGACGTCCCTTCCCAGCTTGAAGAGACGTAAACCCAGGTATTAAACGATGTATTAATCCTATTTATACGGCTGCCCATCTGGCACACAAGGATAGATCTACCAAGGATCATCCCCGGCGTACAGAGAGGCTTTCTGGGGCCGGTCACCTGGGTCTGCTAGGGCTTTCTACTTGCAGGGATGACCATGAGATCCCCTTGCGTAGGGATCACCATGAGATCTCCTCAAACAGGGATCACCATGAGATCCCCTTGCGTAGGGATCACCATGAGATCCCCTGCACAGGGATCACCACGAGCCTCGTGAAGGATGACCATGAGATCCCCTCGCACAGGTATCACCATGAGATCCTCTCGCGCAGGGACCGCCACGAGATCCCTTCACACAGGGATCGCCATGAGAGCCACTGCACAGGGATCACCATGAATCTCGCGAAGGGATGACCACGAGATCCCCTCGCAGGGACCCCCATGAGATCCCCTCGCACAGGGATCACCTGGGGTGGGAGAAAGCAAAGGAAGATCCCTCTCCAAACCCCCACCCCCACCCCCAGAGAGGGATCCACTGGGGGGGATCTGCCCTTGCAAAGGGATCTCAAGGTTACCTGCCTCCTCGTAGCCTTCCTCCTCCTCCTCCTCCTCGCCGCCCCGCCCCAGGTGGAGCTGCGGCTCCCCATTCGGACCCGACATCCCGGCTGGGGAAGAGCCCCGGCTAAGCCACGCCCACCACTTCCCGGATGGAAGGCGGGGACAATGTCGCGAAGGGCCAGGCCACGCCCCCTTCCTCACAAGCCCCGCCCCTGCTCACCCCCCAACCCTCCCCAGATAATAAAAATCGTGACCATTGCATCAAAGATTAAATATTAATTTAGCATTCATGTTGCATTCATGGCAACTGATGATGCGCAATAATCAATGGAATTTAATTGGGAGGAAAAGGGGGGTGGGTTAATTTAGGGAGGAGGCACCCAGCAAACAAAAGATTTATTCAACCCCCCCCCTTTTTTTTAAATTAAGGATCATCAATGACCCCCTTTTTTTTTAAAGGGGCGGTGAAATCAGCCTAGAAATTGACCTCCTCCGAAGGTCAGGGCCTGCGCCTTTAAGAAACCCCGCCCCTTCCTTTGCTTTAAAGTTTATGGTTCCCGGGCAGGCCGCCGGTCTGAAAGCACGCGGGCGGGCGAGCCGCTTTACATCTCGTGTGCAGATGGGATAATAAAAGCGAAATAAATAAATAGGGGAAAAATCATTTTATTTTCCAAGAAGGGGGATAATCAAATGGGATGGAGGGGGGGGGGACATGCTTCTCCCTCCGAGGCCTCCTCCTTGCAAACCCGTAAGCTTCCACCCCCAAGGCAAGCCTCGAGCCCAAGCCGGCCGCGTTCACACGACACCCGTGCAAAACGGGGAAAGCGAAAGGAGGGGGGGGCTATTGCAAAGCACGCTTTGCATTAACCAAAATAAGTTGAATAAGGCGCAAGGGATCGGCCCTCCGGCGCCAAGTGGTTGAACGTGAGAATGCAAACGCGTGTTAGCTTGCAATCCCCGGGCCGGATGCATCTTGCGGGGAAAGGGATTTCTAAACCCAACCGGGGTTTGCATTGATTGCAAAGCTTCCCCCTCCCCCCCCGCCCTGGGTTTCCCCTGGCGCCCGCCCGCCTCCCTCCTTGCAAAAGGCGAAGATGGCGTTGGCGCGGCTCGCATGCAACGGCTGGGCCGGGCTGGGGAGGAGCGCGTGGCGGCGGCTGCCCCGGGCCGGCTTCTCCTCCTCCGGGAGGCCCGGGCGAGGCTGGAGCCGGCCTTCCTCCAGGGTCTGGCTGGGGGCCGCCTTCGCCCTGGGAGCCGCGGTGGGCACCGGCCGGACTCTGCACCGCCGCTTCGGAGCCCAGGAACAGCTGGCCGAACAGCACCGGGACGGGGTAAAAGCGTGGAAGAGGACCCGGGGGGGGGGGGGTGCCAGATGTGCAAGCATTTTGGAATCGTTGCAATTCTTGCATTTACCTATTGCAATACCTATTGGGGGGGGGATTGCAACTCCCACGGGGCGCAGCGGGTTGGGGACCCTCCTGGGTACTTGGGGAAGGGAGGGGTGGGGGGGGCTTGACCTTGCAACCTGGTGTCTCTTCCTACCCCCCCGGGATCCTCAGGACCCCCCCCCCCAAAAAAGCAGCCCCCACCCCACCCTCAAAGGTGCCTTTTAATTTTAATTTAATTCTTTTTGCTGAGCTCAAGCCTTGGCCTCTTTAAAGCTGCCTGGACTTCAACTCCCAGAATTCCCATGCATTCAGGCAGGAAGGCAGGTGGAATTCTGGGAGTTGAAGTCCACGGGGCTTAACAACTGGCAGGGCTCAAGAATGTCAGCTGATTGGAGCCCTGCAACATTTTGCAAAAGCAGAGAATTGGTACATTTTTTAGGTTGGAATAATAGGGAAGGCGTGTAGGGAGGCGGTGGCTCAGCGGGTTAAGATGCTGAGCTTGTCGATCAGAAAGGTCGGTGGTTTGAATGCCTAGCGCCGCATCACGGAGTGAGCTCCCGTTGACTTGTCCCAGCTTCTGCCCACCTAGCAGTTCAAAAGCACATAAAAAGTCAAGTAGAAAAATAGGGACCACCTTTGGTGGGAAGGGAACAGCGTTCCGTGCGCCTTCGGCATTGATTCACGCCGGCCATATGACCACGGAGACATCTTCGGACAGTGCTGTCTCTTCGGCTTTGAAACGGAGATGAGCAGCGCCCCCTAGAGTCGGGAACGACTGGCACATATGTGCGAGGGGAACCACTACCTTAGGGAAGGAGAACTTGAGTGGTTGCGTGTGAGAATTTTCCCTGGGTTGTGTGTTTTCATTCGGGGGGGAAGGAATTGCCAGCAAATAACCCGAAGCTGGATATATCTTGAATTCCCTTCTAGATACTGCCGGATAGCCATCTCCATCTGACGCTCTACCAGTATAAAACCTGTCCGTTCTGCAGCAAAGTCCGAGCTTTCCTGGATTATCACCGACTGCCGTATGACATTGTGGAGGTGAACCCGGTCATGAGAAAAGAAATCAAATTTTCCTCCTACAGAAAAGTCCCCATTCTCCTCATCGATACGGAGAACACTCTGGTGAGTTGGCGAGTTAGCCAATCCCTCTTTAAGGGACTGCTTGGTATATATTGTACTAGCTGGGTACCTGCGCTTTGCGATGAAACTATATGATCGGGCTATGCAGGAGAAACCCGGTTCACAATCTGTTGGCTCAGTGGTGGTCGGTGATTGAAGCACATAAGGGAATATCGCTCCCGCCACCTTGAGTCCGGAAGCAGTCCCATACGTGGAAGGCGTAGAGATTATGGTCAGGTACCGACGTTTAGTACTGTAGGGAGCCTCGGGTCACTCCTGAGTGAAGGAGTGGAACGTCTGCCAGTTTGAACTGAGGTAACAGAACGTGAGGCAACTGGCAGTTGGGACAGAGTTCTTTTCGGGTGGGGAGGGGGAGTAGAACTCCTTAGCATCAAAGCGTGTTAATTACTGTATAAGAAATACTAATGATCTGATGGTCGTTTCGAAAAATCCTTTCTTAGTGAGCACATAGAAGCCAAGAGGAACATAGGTGCCAAATTTCAAGTTTGTAGGCTTTACGGTATATATACGGTACACGGAAGAAGGGGAAAACAGAAAATAAAATATTAAATATATAAGTATATATTCAAGAGCGAGATATAAAAGGGGAAAAAACATAGGATAGATGAGCGAAGGAAAGCGAATAAGAAATGATATTAAACTAAGATCTGGGTTTGTGGAAATACCATCCCAAGAAAACATAAATTGAGATTTGAAAGAGACACCTGTAACAACAGAAAAAGAAAGGGAGAGAAGAGGAGAGAAAGGGGAGGGAAGAAAGAGGTAAGGAGAGGAGGGTGGAAGGGAGAGAAAGAGAAGGAGAAGGAGAGATGGTAGGAAGGGGAAGAGGAAGAGTAGGAGAAAGATAAGGGAAGAAGGAAGGGGAAGGAGAGGAGGATGGAAGGGAGAGGAAGAGAAGGAGAGAGGGTAGGAAGAGAAGAGGAAGAGTAGGAGAAAGATAAGGGAAGAAGGAAGGGGAAGGAGAGGAGGGTGGAAGGGAGAGAAAGAGAGAGAGTAGGAAGGGGAAGAGGAAGAGTAGGAGTAGGAGAAAGATAAGGGAAGAAGGAAGGGGAAGGAGAGGAGGATGGAAGGGAGAGGAAGAGAAGGAGAGAGGGTAGGAAGGGGAAGAGGAAGAGCAGGAGTAGGAGAAAGATAAGGGAAGAAGGAAGGGGAAGGAGAGGAGGATGGAAGGGAGAGGAAGAGAAGGAGAGAGGGTAGGAAGGGGAGGAGGAAGAGTAGGAGTAGGAGAAAAGTAAGGGAAGAAGGAAGGGGAAGGAGAGGAGGATGGAAGGGAGAGGAAGAGAAGGAGAGAGGGTAGGAAGGGGAGGAGGAAGAGTAGGAGTAGGAGAAAAGTAAGGGAAGAAGGAAGGAAGGAGAGGAGGAAGGAAGAAAGTAGAGAAGGGAGGGAGGGAGAAAAGAAAGGGAAAAGGAGGTGGTGTTACAACAGGAGGAAGGGATGGTAAATAAAGCAACCCAAACTGTATATTATAACCTTTTAAATGAAATAATAAATGTAGAAGAATGACAAATGTAAAGAAGAATAACAATTATGCGAACGTATACTTAAAATGGTATGTAAGAGAATAACAAAATAAATAAAAAGTTCTTTGGGGGGAATAAAAGCTGAGCTAAGCGTGAGGAACAGGTGTTGCGTTCTAGTTTATGGATGTGAACCATTAATTCTCTTTTCCCCCCAGCAACTGAACGATTCTTCCGTGATTATCAGCACCCTTAAAAGCTACCTTATATCCAGGTAAAAAGATCATTTTTCTGCCTTTTTTAAAAAAAAAGAATTCTTCCCTTCTTCGCCTCTGGTTCTCCTTCCCCCAAATGAATTTAGGTTTATATTTTAACATTGAGAGGTTTTAAGGCAGCGATGCCAAACCTTTTCAGCACCAAGTGCCCAAACTGCTATGCGCCTGCATGTATAATCCGTGCGCATGCCGGAGAACCAGACACCCAAAGACTAGCTGGGCAGTGCGCATGCTTGTTTTTTGGCTGGTTTTGAGGCCGTTTTCACGCCGGTTTTTGAGCCATTTTCAGGCCATTTTCCCAGCTGTTTTGGCCCCCAAAAACGCCCCAAAAATGGATGAAAAATGGACTGAAAATGGCACCAGAAATGGCCTGGATTTTTGGCTGTTTTTCGGGCTGTTTTCAGGCCATTTTCCAGCGCTCCGGCACCCGCTGACGATGGCATCAAACTTTTGTAATCTTAATGTTAATGCACGTTTGTATTAAAATATAATGGATCCTAGGTAAGGGCAGATATTTCTCTCTCTGGGCACAATGAGAATACATCTGCTGAACAAAACTCTGCGTTGGCAACAGGAAGGGCATCTGGCCAGTAAACTTATTGTGAAAGAAGGATCTGAGCCTGCTTTGACGGGGATGTAATTCTCTTTTCTAGGAAGAGCTTGGAAGAAATTGCCTCTTACTACCCTTCCATAAAAGCCACAAACAGCGAAGGGAAGGAGGTGGCCGAGTTTGGGAACAAGTATTGGTTGATGCTGGACAGCAAGGAGGCACTCTGCGTTTATCCTGTCGAGGAAGCAAGGAAGTAAGTGGGTCTCGCTTGGAGAATTGGGGGGGTGAGGAGGAGAATTTTGTAAAAATGGAACTTAGGGGGAGAGGGAGGGTGCCAAAATCCGGAGGGAACCGAAACCACCAAGGGGGGGACTCTCTCAACTTCCTGCTTTTTTTTTCCAGGGAAGAAATGAAATGGCGGAAATGGGTGGACGATCGGCTGGTCCACTTGATCTCTCCCAATGTTTACCGCACGCCGGGTGAAGCCCTGGCCTCCTTCGACTACATCGTGCGGGAAGGGAAGTTTGGCCTGGTGGAAGGCTTTTTCGCCAAATACGTGGGGGCGGCTGCCATGTTCTTCATCAGCAAGAGGTTGAAGAAAAGGTTGGTGCTTCCTTCTTCCCTCCCTCCCTTCCTTTCCTTCTTCTCTTCCTACGTCCTTTCCTTCCTTTCTTCCTCCCTTGATGCCTGGGGGATTCTGGGGGTGGAGTCCACAGGTCTCAAGGTGGCCAAGGTTGAACCTAACCCTAACCCAATATATTCCCAACCTAGTCGTTTCCAAAGTCCCTTACTTTTTCACTTCCTTTCTTTTTCCTCCCTCCCTCCCTCTCTTCCTTTTTTCCCTCCCTTCCTTTCCTTTTTCCCTTCCTTCCTTTCTTTTTCCTCCCTCCCTTTCCTTCTTCCCTCCCTCCCTTTCCTTTTTCCCTTCCTTCCTCTCTTTTTCCTCCCTCTCTTCCTTTCTTCTCTCCCTCCCTCCCTCCCTTCCTTCCTTCCTTTTTCCTCCCTCCCTCCCTTTCCTTCTTCCCTTCCTTTTTCCCTTCCTTCCTTTTTCCTCCCTCCCTCCCTTTCCTTCTTCCCTTCCTTTTTCGCTTCCTTTCTTTTTCCTCCCTCCCTCCCTCTCTTCTTCCCTCCCTCCCTCCCTCCCTTCCTTTTCTTCTTCCCTCCCTTTCTTTTTCCTCCCTCCCTCCCTTTCCTTCTTCCCTTCCTTCCTTCCATGCTGCCTGGGGGATTCTGGGAGTTGGAGTCCACGGGCCAAGATTGCACACAGATAGAAGAATGGGTCTCTAGACTAGGAAGTACTATGTAGCCTTTAGGTAAGAATGTTTAGACTGATAGAGGATCAGAGTAAATAATACATGGGATGCTTGGAATTGTTAGAGTGGTGTATAGCGGAAGTCAGGGGGGTGGGTTTGAGTGGGAGGTGGGGGAGGGTTAGGGTGGAGGGTGGGGTAATATATACGCATAATTAACCTAGAAGATGGGATTAATGAAATATTGTTACTTTAAGAGAAATTTATATCATGATTTATATATGTTCAATTAACTTAGAAGATGGGATTAATGGGCTATTGCTACTCTAAGAGAAACTTATATTATGATTGTTGGGAGGTGAGGGGGTACAATATATGAATGAGTAATCTACCTTAAGATGGGGGGCGGGGAGGGGGTACAGTATTTGGTACAATATTTGAATGAGAATTTTTTTTTAAGTTGGGGGAGGGGAGGGGGTATAGTATTTGTATGTGATTTACATTATATGGTGGGGGAGGTAAAAAGGGGGGAAAATGTGTTTGTATAAAACTTTTTCAATTAAAAAAAAAAAAGAATGGGTCTCTCACCCCAGATCTTTGCTTTCGATCCAGGCACCATATGCGGGACGATGTCCGACAAGACTTGTACGAGGCAGTCAACGATTGGATGAAGGCTGTTGGCAAGCACCGGAAATTCATGGGAGGAGACCATCCTAACCTCGCCGATTTGGTAAAGAGATGAGGCCACGGCTGATTAAAACTGAGGCTGTCACCCTTTGCTTTGCCCAATTGTTAACGAAATGCGGCCTCTCCGTTCCCCGCTTTACCTGTTGAACTTCACCTTCCATCCATTATTCCTTGCCTGGCCTTCAGGTGTTTTGGACAATAGCTTGACTTCTTCCTCTCTGGGGCAGCCCCTCAAATATTGGAAGACTGCTCTCCTGTCTCCCCTAGTCCTTCTCTTCACTAGACTAGCCAGGCCCAGTTCCTGCAACCGTTCATCGTATGTTTTAGTCTCCAGACCTTGGATCATCTTAGACAGATTCCGATGAACAGAATTGGAAAGGACCTTGTAGGTCATCTAGTCCAACCCTCCCACCCAGGCAGGAGACCCTACACCAGGGGTGTCCAAACTTTTTGCAAGGAGGGCCAGATTTGGTGAGGTGAAAATGTGTGGGGCCGATCATTCAGCCTGACATTCTTTGAACCCTTAACATTAAATGCGAATTAACTACCGTATTTTTCGGAGTATAAGACGCACCAAGATTTTGAAGAGGCAAATTTTAAAAAAAAGTTTTTGCACTCTCCCAAAAATGGCCCATTTTTCACGAAAATGGGCCTTTTTAAAAAAAAGGGCATGAATAGCCTTTAAGATGCTTCTAGAGTGCTCCTGGGGGCTAGGGGGGGGGGGCAAAGTTGAGCAAAAAATGGCCTATTTTTTGCTCATTTATGCCCTCCACAGCCCCCAGGAGCACTCTGAAAACCTCCTAAAGGCTATGCGCAGCCATTTTGGTGAAGAGGGCAGTTTTGGGAGGCAAAAAATGCTGTATTCAGTGTATAAGATGCACCCAGATTTTTAGCCTCTTTTTTGAGGGGAAAAAGATGCATCTTTATACTTCGAAAAATATGGTATTTTATGAAAGACTAAACAAATAACTCCAGTAGGGAGAAGAGGCTGTGGGCCGCTTGAAATTTGAAAAAGGGCCACATTTGGCCCCCAGGCCGCACTTTGGACATGCCTGCCCTACATCATTTCTGACAGATGGCAGTCCAGTCTCTTCTTGAAAGCTTCCAGGGATGAAGCTCCCACAACTTCCGAAGGGAACTTCTGTTCCATGGGTGGATTAAGTTATGTGATTGACGTGACTTATGGTGGCATTCCTTGCCTAGAAGATCTTGAGATGGGAAATGTAGATGGAAGTCCCTCTTGTCTTCCACAAATGCACAGCAGAGCCCAGAAGTTGTGTCCCTTCTTCCTTGTGTTCCTTCTCAGTTTTAGGAGATGACAACTCTTCTTACACATCTCACTTCGCCCAAATCATGTCCTTCAGAACCTCCCAAGGTTGGGACATCTTCCTGTAGCATGAACAATGAAGTGTGGCTTTTTAGATTCCTCCCTTCTCCTTGGCCCTAATCCTGCCTGCAAATTAAGAGGTTTCTCCTTAATTCCAGGTTGCTTCTCTCCTTGATTGCTTTCCATCCATAGTTTCTTGTCTGTTTGCAGAAAGATAACGTGCCTCGGATGCAAATCCTGGGGCCGCAAACTACGCAGGCTATGCCTCAGCCATGTTCCCAGACGGTTTATCTTCATGGCAGGCCCTATTTTGCATGGTGTCCTGGTTTATAGCCGGCTTAAAAGTATTAAGAAGGGTTAGAGATTCAAGGTCTGCTTTGAATGTCCGTTTCCTTGCACGGTTTGTGTTTGTGGGTAGATGGAAGAGTTCTGGATTTTGAACTTGGAAACTACGATACTAGAAATGTAGAATACTTATATAGTAGTGGGCTTCTCATCCACCGCTGGTCCCCTTTTGAGGAAGACCTGGGTGGAAAAACCCACTGCGCAATTTACAACCGGAATCAAAATAGAGCTTTGAGGTTGTCTAGTCCCTCCGGGTCCCTCCGGGGAGAGGGGGCGGTCTAGAAATTTAATAAATTATTATTATTATTAGTCCAGCTCTCTGCTCAAGCAGGAGTCCCTATTCCAGAGAAGTGACTGTCCGGTCTCTTCTTAAAAACCTCCAGTGGTGGAGAGCCGGTGGCAAGAATGTGCCACTGGTTCATTGTCCTCCCTTGTTAGGAAGTTTCTCCTTAATTCCAGGCTGCTTCTCTCTGTGATTAGTTTCCATCCATTGTTTCCTGTCCTGCCTTCTGGTGCTTTAGAAAATAAGTTGACCCCTTCCTCTTCTTTGCGGCAACCTCTGAGATATCAGAACACTGCTCCCGTGTCCTTCTTTTCATTTCAAAATCCTTCTTTTTTACTTTTCAGAGAACGGTTCCATGCTCCTGATTTTCTTCTTTCTTTCACTTTTTCTCTCTCGCTCAGGCAGTCTATGGAGTCCTACGGGTGATGGAAGGCTTAGAAGCTTTTGGCGACGTGATGGAGCACACCAAGATCCAGCCTTGGTACCAACGCGTGGAGGATGCCATCGGGCAGGGAGAGGCAGCCAGCTGGGCACGGTGCTGAGCCTTGAGGAGCAAGCTTTCGCCTTGCCTAGGGAAAAGCTGTTTCGATTTAACGCCACGTAGTTCTGCGCATTGGACCGGGTGAGGACTACATCATGGGGAGAATCCCAAGCAAGCAGAACGGAGATATGGATTGATTTTGATTTTAGGCAAGAGGTTAGGAAGAACCCCTGGGAGGCTGTGTTCTTTGGAAGCTGGATTTTGAGGTTAGAGCAACTATCTTCCCTTGGTCCCTTTGGAAAAACATGAAATTCAAGCGCGGATGGAAGGAAACGGATGCTCGGACGCTGTTAAGAAGAAGGCAAGGAAACATTTTGAATTGTCCCAAACGCTGCCTCGTTCCAGCCAGCTGAATTTAATCTAAGTACCAGTTTACGGAAGGAAATGCTTGTGGTTTTTTTTGGTGATTGGTTTTAACGGTTATATATTCTGGGATGTCTGTTAAATCAGGATTGATTTGCAACGGAGGCAGAGTTTCTCTTCGAATTGCAATCCCTTGGGTATTTATAGGCGACCATTATAGACACATACGATGCTTTTACGATATTACTGTACAGTTTTGAAGAGTGCAATTGTGGGAGGGGATGTCTTATTCTGATTCAAATAGGAAATTGGGCGCAGACACGTGGGGAAAAGGGGATATAAGATGTCCTTAGAATTTTATGGGAAAACTCGGGATTTCGCTAACTTTAAAAAGTGGGTCCTTGGTACCAATGCCAGAATAGTTCAGGTGTCATTCCTGCGCGCTAGTTTTAGCTTAAAAATGTATTTCCTGTGGCTATGATAGATTAAGGGAGCTTGATCGCGAATGAAATGACCTGCCACGTTGATAACAGCTCTATGTTTCGAGCATTTTAGAGGAGGAGGATAGACGTGTTTAAGAATTGGCGACTCAAATCATTCCCGTGAAATTAAAATGTGATCTTGGTCAGAAGGATTTGCAGTCACCTAACAGCTCCCAAAGCTGTGGGTGGTTTTAGTGAAACAGTCCTTTGCTTAGCATCCCTGCCTCAAGCATAACATTTGAGAAGTAAATGGAAGTCAAATGAGCGATTGCCTTGTGTATGAAATAAGAAACATAGGCTTAGGTTTTTTTGAGAAATGTAGTGAGATACAGATTTCTCAAAGTGGCTTTTTGATCTGCCAGCAGAAGCCAGATTTTTCAGAGGCAGATTTTGAGGCAAAAAATAATAATCCTCTACCTTTTTCTGAGTGATCCCTAAACTGGTTGTGTGATGTTCTGCTTAAGGAGGCAAAACCTTAAACAAAGCTCAGGAAAGCAAAAGTTACAATAAAATGGATTTTGCTTTGGCTGCTGTGATTGGCATGGTTTCCTATTGCAAAAGGTTTATGTATGTGTGTGTGTGTGTGTGTGTGTGTGTGTATGTATGTATTTGTGTTCAAATCCCAGTAAGGGTATGGCTAGCTGATGAGAGCTAAATAGCTTGAAATAGATCTATACTAGTCTCCCTTTATTTATTTATCAGCACAAATACAACACATATATATGTATACGTATACGTATATATATTTATATTTATTTGAGCCAAGTCCCATAACGAGTTTTATGGTATCTCCGAAGGACACTTTGGTGTGTGAGCAGCCGGGGGAAAATAAAGTAAACTGTACAAAGAACCTAAGTGATGACAAGGAACCTTTTACACAAGTTTGTACACTCACAGCCTGATCCAGAAATAATTCCTTTTTAAATTGGTTTCCCTCCTTTACAAAAAACCCCAATGTTAAAGGTCCCCTCGCACATCTGTGATAATTGTTCCCAACTCTTCCAGCGCTGTCCGAAGACGTCTCTCTGGCCATGTGGCTGGCATGACTCAATGCCGAAGGCGCCCTGAACGCTGTTCCCTTCCCACCAAAGATGGTCCCTATTTTTCTCCTTACATTTTTTATGTGCTTTCGTGCTGTTAGGTTGGCAGAAGCTGGGACAAGTCACGGGAGCTCACTGTTACACGGCGCTAGGGATTCAAACCGCCAAGTGTATTTACTGGGTGTAAAATGCCACTGTTTGCACATTCTTCCCACTTTGATCCCTGCTCGCACACCAAATAGAAAAAAAGGATCAGGAGTGTTTTGTTAGTGTGCCATTTTTATTTCACTAAAACTTTCAGAGGAAAGAATGGGACTTATGGTGAATGTGGGCAGAGGCACTCAGGGAAGGGGCTTTGAAAGCTGTTAAGCCAATTTGAGCTTCCCCAAGTAAAGTTCTCCTCCTGGTCCTCGCAATAGCCACTGTTCTATGGCCCTATCTAGGACTTCAGCTCAAAGTGCCATTCCCTAATGTTCTCTTTGTTCCTTCAGTCGTCATTGCTCCCTCTGGTCCTCCGATTCTAGGACTTCGGTGCCAAGCCTGAATTAAAGTGGGGAGTTCTCTCTCTGGTCCTCCCAGTGGCTTTTCTCTGGCCCTTTCAGTGATGGCAAACCTTTTTTTGGCTTGCGTGCCATAAAGTGGGGGGGAGCACAGGGGGGTTGTGTGCGGGCATGCTGCACCCATAATGCAATGCATGACCTCCCCAGTGCACATGTGCACTACAGGTACTCCCCCCATTTCTACATGCTTTTTTCACCCTCCCCAGGCTCCTCCCACACACCCCTACCCCCAACACCCTCTGGAGGCTTCCGTGAAGCCTTCAGAGCAGTCAAAATGACCCTCCAAGCAAACCAGAAGTGACTTCCTGTTTGCTCAGAGGGTCATTTTGAGCACTCTGAAGGCTTCAGGGACCATCCAGAGGCCTCCCAGACACCTTCGGAGCGCTCAAAACAACCCTCCAAGCAAACAGGAAGTCCATTCTTGAACTTCCAGTTTGCCAGTAGGGCGTTTTTTTCCACTTGAGGCTTCACAGAAGCTCATGAGGCCTCTGGAGGGCCTCAGGGTGGGAGCTCTTTTCATCCTCCCCAGGCTCCTATAAAGCCTCTGGAGCCTGGGGAGGGCAAAAAACGGCTTTAAAAAGGGGTGAACTCAGCTGGCCAGCACATGCACACGCACTGGCCAGCTGACAGGACACCACCTCCCATGGCTCCACATGCCACACGTGCCATAGGTTTGCCATCACTAGTCTAGCACTTCAGCTTGAACACCTATAGTGACTTCTTCTCTTTCCTCAGGGATTGAACTTGGTGGTGTCACTTTTCCTCCTCCCGGCAGTTCTTCCTTGGCATGGCTGTAGATGACCCACAGGTCTCTTCTGTGTGTTCAGCTCAAGATCTTCCTCTTCTCCAAGTCCTCTTCCAGTCTTCTGCCTTCTCCCTCTGCTCCCTTCAGAGTCTTCTTGCCTTCCTTCTGACTTCCAGCTCTTCTGAGGGGGGAAATGGCTCCTGCTGGCAGCTGCACCCCTTTTTATACCCTCTCTCACCCCCCATCGCCCCCCTCTCTGCCAAGCCAGGACTCACCTCATTGGTGGCCCAGCTTCAGACTTCTCTCCTCCATTGGCTCACTTATCTGGTGAGACGATTGGTCCTCGTGCCCCGCAGGGAGACCAATAGCCACGTGGTTGCCTGAGGCCGCCTCCTCTCATTGGCTGAAAGCGAAAGGCTCTGGACCCTCAGGGTTCATATAAAAGGGCGTTCTACCTCCAAGATGGTGGTTAGGTCAGAAATATCAGTTAGGGCAAAGGTGCTTTTTTTCAAATGGACTTTGACTTGGAAGATATTTTGCTTCTTATCCAAGAAGCTTCTACGTTAGAGCTCTTACGTTGTGGGTTTATTGACTGGACCATAGTCAAATAGGGCAAGATAGAAACCATAATCAGGTTTATATAAACTCTTTGTCATGTTGAACTCAAACCATCACAAAGATCCATTGTCAGCACCACCAAAGGAGCTGAAGGGAACATTTTATTGTAATTCTGATTAAAATGTCGCCCCTCTTAAGCTGCTACGAAGCCCTAATGAAGTCCACCTTGTGTGCGATGCTTTTGTGTCTCTCGGGGGTTTAATTGTACACGTTTTTAACATGGGAGAAGCCTTAAAGAGCCATTTAAAACACCATTGCGGTGCTGATGATATAATTTATGTATTTTGATGTAGTAAATTCATATGCTGCCCATTTCGCCATCGAAAATACCTGGGTAGTTATAATACAGTCAACATAGAAATCTCAAAATAAGAATAATCCATATAATACATTCCTTGATTGTAATTCCTTGATTTGATATAATGCCTGATTGGCCAGGGGGTGATGGGAACTGTAGTCACAAACGCAGAAGGGCCCAGCATGAGTGAAGTCCAGTCCAAACATGCATCCAGGTCCAGGTTTTTTTCCCCGCCCCACAGAGGCCTTGATCTGATGGAGCCAAGGTGGTAGGGGATGATGGGAACTACAGTCCCAACCGCGGAAGGGTCTTAATTCCCTCAGGGCTCAGTATGAATGAAGTCCAATCCAAACAGATGCACCCAAGTCCAGTTTTTTCCCACAGAGCCCTTGATCTGATGGAGCCAATGTAGGGGATGATGGGAACTATAGTCCAGAACCCAGAAGGGTCTTAATTCCCTCAGGGCTCAGCATGAATGAAGTCCAATCCAAACAGATGCATCCAGGTTTTCCCCCCCATAGAGCCCTTGATGTGGTGGAGCAGATGTGGTAGGGGATGATGGGAACTACAGTCCCAACCGCAGAAGGGTCTTGATTCCCTCAGGGCTCAGCATGAATGAAGTCCAATCCAAACAGATGCATCCAGGTCCAGGTTCCCCCCCCCCCCCACAGAGCCCTTGATGTGATGGAGCCAAGGTGGTAGGGGATGATGGGAACTACGGTCCCCCAAGCCCAGAAAGGATTACATTCCCCACCCCCGGTCCAATCCGACGGCCGTATTCCAGTTCCACGTTTTCCCCAGAGCCGTTAGAGAACCGAGGCCTGTCAGTTTTTTTTTCTCCCCGCTCCTCCCTTCGTTTCCCCGGCAACGGCGTCTGGGCGTTTCCCCCCTCTCCCTCTCGCCGGACGCGCCTTGTGACGCCCCGCGCGGCGTCTCCTGGCAACGGAAGGCGGGACTAAGGGCGAGAGCCGGGCGGCGGGCTTGCAGGCGCGGTCCAGCCGGAAGCGGAGGCGGTCACGAGGGCGTGCGGGGCGGGCGCCGTTTGGCGTGGGGTTTAAACCGTCCAATGGGGGAGCGGCGGGCGGGGTCTCGGAGGCGGAGCCGGAAGTTGCTCTGCGGGTCGTTGAGCGGCGGCTGTTCTGCGGCGGCGGCGGCGGCGGGAGCTTGCCGGTGTTACAGCAGCGGCGGCAGCGGCTGCTACGGCGGCGGGGGAGGCGGCGGCGGCTTCTGGCCGCGGCCGCCCACGCCCCGGCTCCCGTGTCTCCATGGTAGCGTGGGCAGCTACCGCCGCCTCATCCACGGCTTCGAGGACGTGCTGAGGAGGAGGCTCCGCGGTCATCTGCGAACTTCACGGTGAGCCCAGCCAGGGCCCCGAGGGGGGGGGGAGGGAGGGAGGGGAGGAATGTCAGCGACGGGAAGCCGCGCGGGCCAAACCGCCCCTTCGCTCTCCTCCTCCTCGGGTAGACTGCCCCTGCACAGGGAGGCTCTGCTTCCGCATCTGAAGTCTATAGTATGGAAGGTTTCTGGACTCGGTCTGACCAGGAATGACTGACAGACCGAACTGTGGCTGATCTCTTATCTCTGTCTAATGTCTTCTATCTAATCTCTTTTCTCCATCTATCTGTATCTCTATATCATCTCTATCTATATCATCTATCTAATGTTTTCTATCTGTCTTCTATTATCTATCTCTATCATCTCTCTCTCTGTGTATCTATCTATCTATCTATCTATCTATCTATCTATCTATCTATCTCTATCAAACATCTGTCTTTCATCCGTCTTCTATTATCTATCTCTATCATCTCTCTCTCTGTGTATCTATCTATCTATCTATCTATCTATCTATCTATCTATCTCTATCAAACATCTGTCTTTCATCCGTCTTCTATTATCTATCTATCTCTATCATCTATCTTTCTCTGTATCTATCTATCCATCTATCTATGTAATGTCTTCTATCTGTCTTCTATTATCTATCTATCTCTATCATCTATCTTTCTCTGTATCTATCTATCCATCTATCCATCTATCTAATGTCTTCTATCTGTCTTCTATTATCTATCTATCTCTATCATCTATCTTTCTCTGTATCTATCTATCCATCTATCTATCTAATGTCTTCTATCTGACTTCTACGATCTTTCATCTTTCTCTGTATCTATCTATCTATCTCTCATCTATCTATCTATCTATCATCTATCTATCTATCTATCTATCTATCTATCTATCTATCTATCTATCTATCATCTGTCTTCTATTACCTATCTATCATCTATCTAATGTCTTCTATTATCTATCTCTATCATCTGTCTTTCTCTATCATCTATCTATCATCTAATATCTTCTACCTGTCTTCTATTATCTATCTCTATCATCTACCTTTCTCTGTATCTATCTATCCTCTATCTATTGTCTTCTATCTATCTTCTATTTTCTCTAACAGAGGCAGTTGTAAAAAAGTATTTTCTTCACCATTAAGTTTTCGTTTCCTACCAGGAGAGCTTAAAAATCATCTATCTATCTATCTATCTATCTATCTATCTATCTATCTATCTATCTATCTATCTATCATCTATCTATCTATCTATCTATCATATGTATGTATTGTGTCACAACCCCTGGTATCCCCAAATATTTATCAGCACAAATACAACACACACACACACACACACACACATGTCTACAGTATCTCTCTCTTCCATCTATCTATCTATCTATCTATCTATCTATCTATCTATCTATCTATCTATCATCTATCTATCTATCATCTATCTATCTATCTATCTATCTATCTATCTATCTATCTATCTATCTATCTATCTATATCATCTACCATTTATCTAATGTCTTGTTTCTGTCTGTCTTCTATCTAATCTCGCTCTCTGTCTATCTACTCTCTATCTCCTCTTATCTGTACCAATCCATATTTATTTGTTCACTTATTATATTTATTTATTTATTAAATTTATTGGCCGACCATCTTATCACAAGGTAACTCTGGGAGGCGTACAGTCCTAAAAAAAATATCCATCCATATATATACAATGAACCACTAACACGGAATTACACGTGGGGAAGGATAGGGGAAAGTGGGATCTCTTGTTAACTCGATTTCAAAGGCAGGATGGACGTTTGCCAAAAATCTGTGGGATGATGAGTAATAGAAATACAGGTAGTCCTCAACTTGTGGCCAGAATTGAGCCCAAAATTTCTGTTGCTAAGCAAGGCAGAGGTTACGTGAGTTTTGCCCCACTTTGATCGACCGTGCCACGGTTCTTAATGAATCAATGCAATTGTTAAGTTCTTAACTTGGTTGTTAAATGAATCTGCCTTTCCCACGGACTTTGCTTGTTAGAAGGTCGCAAATGTGGATCGCGTGACCCCAGGACACTACAACCTTCATATAAAGTCCGTTGCTAAGCGTCTGAATTTTGATCGCATGTCATAGGGATGCTGCAGTGCGGGATCGCATCCTGCCCCATACATCCCTGCGACCAATTCGCTCTCACAGGGAGGGACTCCTCCGGGTGCCGTCCACTAAGCAGTGCCAGAGGGCGGCGCAAGGAGCAGGGCCTTCTCTGTGATGGGCCCAGCCCTCTGGAATGACCTCCCCCCGACATTAGGACTACTACTGATCTCCGCTCCTTCCGCAAGAAACTCAAGACCCACCTGTTCCAACTAGCCGGCCTGGCGTAACCATAGCTCTATCCTCTAATCCCCTTGGCAATTTTAAATTTTAGGGTATTTTAATGTTTTTAACTCCATTAATTATTGTAATTATTGTGTTATTTTAAAATTGCTGTTGTGAGTTTTTATACCTCCTCCTGTGTAACATATGATATGTATTTATTGTACGCCGCCCCGAGTCCCTTAGAGGAGAGGGAGCGGCTTATAAGTGTAATAAAATAAAAAATAATAAAATAAAATAAATTGTAAGCTGTAAGGAAAGAAAAAAAAAGCCATAAGTTCCCTTTTTCCAGTGTTGTAACTTCAGACAGTCACTAAATGAGCTGCTGTTAGTTGAGGACCGCCTGTGAACATTGCGAATTAAAACGTGACATTCAAAAAAAAAAAAAACTGCTCCGTGGAAAAACGAACGCTGAATTTCCTGGAAAAGGCGCTAACTTTTTTCTTTTTTCTTCCAGATTGTCCCCATCGATCAAGAGCGGAATCATCATCACAACCCAGAAACCCTGCACCCAAGACAGCGAAGCACTATCCGTAGGTTTCTGCGCCCACCGGGCCTCCCGTGAAGTCCCTTTTGACGCTTGAAATAACCGCGCTAACTTTCTTTCGTTCTTTCTTTCTTTTAATGGGGTTGCTTCGTTTCAGGGTCAGATGGCGTTGTTTATAAGTGATTGGATGGCGTCTAGGAAGCTTTGTGATAGCCAACGACCCTCCGGGGAGAAATCTCTATTTGTTGTGTGTCTTAGGGACAAATGATGGTAGACTTCAAAGGCAGGATAGTGTTTATGGAACGGGTGTGTATACACACAAACCTGTTGAAGTAATTGTTCAGGTAGATCAGGGGTCGGCAACTTTAAATACTCAAAAGAGCCATTGGGACCAGTTTCCCACAGAAAAGAAAACGCCACAAGCCACAAAACCCGACTGTTTCCTGAGTGCCCACAAAACGAGCTCCTGAAACTTTTATTTTCTTGGATTTATCCACGGTCGAAAAGGTCAATCATAATCGCGTGCTGGCGGGTGTCTCACATTGTCGGTTGCGACGCATATTTTGAGCGACGGGGAGCCGCAGCAGAGAGACGAAAGAGTCACATGCTGGGTTGCTGACCCCTGAAATAGATGAACAATTACTTGGGGCTCCTATTTTACGAAACCCCGAGGCGTGCTGAAATTGAGCTGACGCCACAAGGTTTTGGATTTCTACTGCATCGTTGTGACATGCTAGTAAAACAGAGAACGTAATTTGCGTCTGATACAGCCTCTTAAGTCACATCTTTGCCAGATGAGAACAAGGGAGGAACTTGGAAGCTTTATGGAGGAACTTGGAAGCTTTAAGACAAGAAGATTGATTTCAAACTGCTTTATTTGAACTGGTCCAAACAAGAGACATCAGCTGCCGGAGAGGATTCCGATCAAACTTTGAAGCCGTGCTGAAATGAGAAAGGGAAGCAAAAGTTTCAAGAAGAGACTCGCCTGCCATTTGTCCGAAATAGGGTAGGGTCTCCTGCTTGAGTTAGATGAGCTATAAGGTCCCGATAAGGTTGGACTAGATGACCTATAAGGTCCCTTGCAACTCTGTTAAATCTGTCTCCCTATTCTTCCCGGGAAGGCTACAATTCTCTTTAAGGTTTGTTCTGCTTGCGCTCATCGGTTGCTGAAGGACATCAGGGCACCGTGCTCCGTAGAGACGAGACGCGTGCCTCTTTCGTAGGATGTGGCCCTGTGGCGGGTTAAATTGGTGGAACGTGGACGCTTTCTTCCATAGGTCTGAGGAAACGGCTCCGAAAGCCGAGAGTTGCTGAAGTTCTTCCTTTCTGAGAGAGGCCGGTGCGCCCGTTGTTGATGGGGGTATTTTGTTTTTTGCCTCGGTGGCACCCCTGTTATTTCCAGTCTACTTATTCGCAGGTTGCCCCTTCCGCTCTGTTGAATGCCCTTTCCTGTTTTCCCGGGAGGAAGCATGAAGAGCCGTTCCGCCACTCCCCCCTTGCACGTCCATGTGGATGAAAGTACCCCTGTCCATGTCCATATTAAAAAGGGTCAGAAAACGCCACCGTCGGCCAAAAACCAGGTAGGAAGGGGCAGCCGGGCACCCTCCCGACCTCTGCCCCCTGCAAGGCCAGTGTCTGCTTTGTGGCTGCTCCTCGGTGTCTGTGCCAGCTTAACTCGCTCTGTTGCTGCTTCCGCTTGACGCTTCCCCTCTCTCTCTCTCTCGCTGGAAATTGTCCGTAACCGTATAAAATCGGGACTAGTATTTCAGGACGCGGTCGGCTCAGTGGCTAAGATGCTGAGCTTGTCGATCAGAAAGCTCGGTGGTTCGAATCCCTAGCGCCGCGTAACGGAGGGAGCTCCCGTTCCTTGTCTCAGCTTCTGCCCACCTAGCAGTTCGAAAGCACGTAAAAAAATGCGAGTAGAGAAATAGGAACCACCTTTGGTGGGAAGGGAACAGGGTTCCCTGCGCCTTCGGCGTTGAGTCATGCCGGCCACGTGACCACGGAGACGTCTTCGGACAGCGATGGCTCTTTGGCTTTGAAACAGATGAGCAGTGTCCCCTAGAGTCGGGAATGACTAGCACAGATGTGCGAGGGGAACCTTTCCCTTTATTTCAGAACCTGCTTGTGGCCGTGGCCCAATTTTCTCCATCCAAAATGTCTTGCATGGGAATTTAGCTCAGAATTAGCTCTGCTCCTCAGGAGGACGCATCCTGGCTCGTTCTCTTCTGTAGTCCCTCCAAGGGGAGCTTTGTCCCTGAGCTGACAGAGGACAAAGCTGTGAGGAGGAGGAGGAGGAGGAGGAGGAGGAGGAGGAGGAGGAGAAAAAAAACTATAACATTTCTGAGCGGGGTTGTGTGAATTTCCTATCGATCAGCTAACTCCCGGAGGATGGAGGGGAAGACAAGTTGCTCCTGGCGGATGGAGGGAATAAAACTCTGTTTAATAGTTCACCGTGTGAAAAGGTCCAAAACCAATTAAAAGTTCTTAGGAATTATTTCGGATCGCCGGGTCTTTCCCACGCTCCCGGTCCTCGACTGGGTGGGCTTAAGTCACAATTTGGGTGGCTGTGCTTAACTGAACGGCCTACACTGAGAGGTCTACAGACTTCTCCTTAGAAACCTTGCCTAAATGATATGGGGGGGTGGAGAGAGAGTGGGGGGCTTGAAGAAGACAGGGGAGGGCTGCCCCCTCCCCTGCTCCAAATTGCCCCAATCTAATCTTCCCAGGGTAACTAAGGGCCTGCTTTACATCACAAGAGGCATGGCCACCTGGGTGATGTCACAATGGCCTTGGCTGACCCCTCCCCATGCTCCTGCCAGCCTGTCCACATACTCTCCTAGCTATGCGGTACCTATATTTCTTTTTCCTGAGCGTGATAACTGAGACTGATCTGTGATGTAGAATGTGGCGCTTTTTCTGTGGTACAGTTCCTGGCGGCGGGCGGAGTGTGGGGAGGGAGGGCGAAAGCCACCGTTTGCTTTGCAGAGTCTCGCCCCGCCGCGGTTCCCCCGTCCGGGAGGGAGGGAGGGAAGGGGGAGGGCGCCGAGGCTCAAAAGCTCCCTTTCTCCTCCTCCCCCCCCCACTCCTCTCCCACAGCAGAGGCACAAGCAGAAAATGAAAGGGGATACCGTCAATGTGCGCCGTAGTGTCCGAGTAAAAACTAAAGTCCCCTGGATGCCCCCAGGCAAAACATCTTGCAGAGAATCATCATACAAGTGGGAGGTAGGCAAACAACACCCCAACCTCTCACCCCCTTCCCGGCAGCCGGGCCGGCTCTCTTTCTCTCTTCCCAGGGAGAGCCGGGATTCGAAGGATTTTTTTGGGGGACCTTGCCACAAGCAGGGTGGCTGTGTCTGTCTAAACTAGCGGTCCCCAAAAGGTGACGGCTTGGCAGCCCGCTGGGGGGTAGGGGAGGAGAGGGAGGAGCTGGCCAGTGGTGGGATTCATTTTTTTTTACTACCGGTTCTGTGGGCGTGGCTTGGTGGGCGTGGCGTGGCTTGGTGGGCGTGGCAGGGGAAGGATAGTGCAAAATCGGCATTCCCTCCCCACTCCGGGGGAAGGATACTGTAAAATCCCCATTTCCTCCCCACTCCAGGGGAAGGATACTGCGAAATCTCCATTCCCTCCCCACTCACGAGGAAGGATACTGCAAAATCCCCATTCCCTCCCCACTCCAGGGAAGGATACTGTAAAATCTCCGTTCCTTCCTCACTACTGGGGGAAGGATACTGCAAAATCTCCACTCCCTCTCCACTCCAGGGGAAGGATACTGAAAAACCCTCATTCCCTTCCCACTCCAGGGGAAGGATACTGAAAAACCCTCATTCCCTCCCCACTCCAGGGGAAGGATACTGAAAAACCCTCATTCCCTCCCCACTCCAGGGGAAGGATACTGAAAAACCCTCATTCCCTCCCCACTCCAGGGGAAGGATACTGAAAAACCCTCATTCCCTCCCCACTCTAGGGGAAGGATACTGCGAAATCTCCATTCCCTCCCCACTCCAGGGGAAGGATTCTGTAAAATCTCCATTCCCTCCCCACTCCAGGGGAAGGATACTGCAAAATCTCCATTCCCTCCCCACTCCAGGGGCCTTTCTGCAGGCTTCAGCAGGACTGGGGGAAGGCAAAAACATCCTGTTTTTCTGAAAAAAAAACACCCCTTTTTCACTGTTTTTCGCAAAAGCAGTGTTTTTGCCTTCCCCCAGCCCCACTGCAGCCTGTGGAGTTCTCCTGGGGACCGGGAAGGACCAAAACTTTTTTCTCTTACTTACCTCTTCGAAATCCTGGTGCGTCTTATACACCGAAAAATACGGTCCATAAATTCAGAGATAATTCCCGTCCCCGTCCCCCTACGTTGCAAAGCAGGCACACACAATTTAAAAGGTTCTACAACACGGTTTATCCCACCCGCTTGCCCTGGCATCGATCTACTAAACACAGTTAACAAGTGAAACCGAACAGCAAAATTTAACTTCAACACCCTGTGTTAACAGTCTATTATCGGTAGTCCTCAACTTACGACCCCAATTGAGCCCTCCTACATCTCTGTCGCTGAGCGAGATAGTTGTTAAGGGAGCTGTCTCCCGCTTTACGACCTTTTTGTTGCCACGGTCGTTAAGTGAATCCCGGCAGTATTTAAATTAGTAGCACGGTCGTTAAAACGAATCCGGCTTCCCCCTTGGCTTTGCTTGTCAGAAGGGCGCAAAAGGGGAATCGTGACCCTGCAGTGGTCGTAAATGTGAGTCAGTTGCCCAGTGCCTGAATTTTAATCCCGTGACCACGGGGGTGTAACGGTTGTTAATTGTGAAAAACAGTCCCAAGTCCCTTGAACTGTTGGAAGTCAAGGGCTATCCAAATTGTATTTCCCCTCGTAGAAAGTCCCACAGCGGCTTCTGCTCTATTCTAAGTCATCCCAGTGCTCTTCCTGTGTGTTTAGCACACCTTCCGTCGACGGGGCGAGCTATGGAAGCTGCCTTCGATTGTTGGTCGCTGTTTTGCCCTAAGCTTCCCAAGAGCATGAAGCAAACTCCGACAAAAACCCCTTTTATTAATTTACTGTGAATTCAGCTCATTCACATCCAGCCTTTCAAGGGAGGATTTACGGTCACTGACCTTACCTGGCTTGGAGAGCTGCCAGGCCTATCTCTGCAAAACTTGGCCAGGAGTCTCGGAGAGTCACAAACCAATTAAGTGAACTAATTGTCTCCTGCAAGCTCCACTCCCCCATTGCTCCTCTTTTATTTCCTCTGGGAGGGGCCGTTCATCCTCCACCTGTGGCCTTACTCCCAAGTCGACCCTTGTTCTTTAGCTGCTCCCTTCGTCTGGCAACTCACACTGGGAACAGGCTCCAGCTGTTCTTCTGCCTCCCTGATGTGTGACTCTGAAGGCAGCTGATAACTGTCAGACGGCCCTGGCCCCCTCTCTGCCTCCAACCTCATCACAGCCATTCCCAGACTCCAGGACTGGCCCATGTTCCTCCCCAACCCTCCTCACTGTCCGAGTCTGCTGCCACCTCCACTGGCGGGCCACAACAGTCGCTCCCTCTGCCGTCCTCTTTCCCCGACAGACATCCCGCTCTTCCCCACCGCTTTGATTTCTGGAGGGCAGCCAGCGTAGGGGAGGCTGCTCTGGGGTTTTGGGCTCTATCCTGTTTCGCTCTTGCCACCCTTAATCAGGGACCGATCCATCGCCTGGAAATCACCCCTCCAGATTCCGACAAGTTGCTGTCTGTGCTTCGCTTGAGTGATCTCTCCACCGACGAAGAGGACGCCATTCACTGCAAGATGAACAAATACGAGAAGAAGATCGACAGCTTACTCAATGTCGTGGGAACATTGAAAAACGAGGTGGGGGAACTGCCCTTGAATTGCCCTTGAAGGGGTGGCAATTCATTTGTTCAGCTCTGTTCGTTCAGCTCTGACTGAATGATGGGGTAATGGAAGAATTTATATTCCTCGCAGACCGCTAGTCATTTGCATCCTTTTCGACAGTCATTGAGGCCACTTGGTGTCGACAGAATTGGCTCCAAGGGTGGCAATTCATTTGTTCAGCTCTGTTCGTTCAGCTCTGACTGAATGATGGGGTAATGGAAGAATTTATATTCCTCGCAGACCGCTAGTCATTTGCATCCTTTTCGACAGTCATTGAGGCCACTTGGTGTCGACAGGGTCAACAGTGAAGGGAGCGCAGGGGCAGAAAGCAACATCCTGCAACCCAGAAGGCCCCACACCCATCTGCACCGCTCAGGCGACCCTGAGGACACCGATGAACCTCCAAGTGGCCTCAACGACTCTCTAAAAGGCTGCAAATGACCAGCGTTCCCGAGCGAGCGAGCGTCAGTTTCTGGGCTGCTTTGGAAAAAAACTGTGGCGTTGACTCTTGTTCACAGGTTTGTCCGCAGGTCAAGATGCCAAAGCCTGTTGCCACGGGCTGTGTAGCCAAACGCCTTCTGGAGGAGCAGAAGGACGAGTTGGACGAGGTCACGCAAGAGCTGGTGGAGACCGAACACGAGAACACTGTCCTCCGTCGCAATATTGAAAGGATGAAGGAGGAGAAAGATCTCAGCATGTGAGGAAATGTCGCTCTGTTCTATAGAACACAGGTCTCCAACCTTGGCAACTTTACAACTCCAAATCCCAGAATTCCTCAGCCAGCCGTGATGCGGGTTGGACACCGTGATTGGCTGGCTGAAGGATTCTGGGAGTTGAAGTCATAGAGTTGCCCAGGTTGGAGACGTCCTGCTATAGAGCATTGTAAGCCCATTTCATTTGGCTTTAACTGTGTCCCAAAGATGTTTTTTTTTCAGAAGGCAACTGGGCTTTCTTGTTTTTTCTTTGAAGAGGTTTCGCTTCTCATCCGAGAAGCTGCTTCAGCTCTGACTGGATGGCGGGGAATGGAAGGATTTACGCTCCTTGCAGACAGCTGGTCATTTGCATCCTTTTAGAGGGTCGATGAGGCCACTTGGGGGTTTATTTGTGTCTTCTTTGAAAGACATTTTGCTTCTCATCCAAGAAGATTCTTCAGCTCTGACTGGGTGATGGTGGGGAATGGAAGGATTTACACTCCTTGCAGACAGCTGGTCCTTTCCATCCTTTTAGAGGGTCATTGAGGCCACTTGGGGGTTTATTTGTGTCTTCTTTGAAGACATTTTGCTTCTCATCCAAGAAGCTTCTTCAGCTCTGACTGGGTGATGGTGGGGAATGGAAGGATTTACACTCCTTGCAGACAGCTGGTCCTTTGCATCCTTTTAGAGAGTCGTTGAGGCCACTTGGAGGTTTCTCTGTGTCCTCAGGGTCACCCGAGTGGTGTAAATGGATGTGGAGCCTTCTTGGACTGTGTTGTAGACTGTTAGATCTTTCCACAGTTCCAACAAGGCTCCACATCCATTTGAACCACTCGGGTGACCCTGAGTACGCAGACAAACCTCCAAGTGGCCTCAATGACCCTCCAAAAGGACGCAAACGACCAGCTGTCTGCCAGGAGTACAAATCCTTCCATTCCCCCACCACCATCCAGTCAGAGCTGAAGAAGCTTCTGGGATGAGAAGCGAAACCTCTTCAAAGAAAAAGCAGAAAGTCCAGTTGCCTCTTGGGGGTGAGGTGGGGATGCATCTTTGGGATGACAATGCATTGTGCGTGCAGGAGTTGTGTAGGTCCAAGCTTTTGGCCTTGGGAATTGAGGTGGGACCCTCAGCCCATCCCTGGCTTTTTAGCTAGAGACCAGCCTATTCAAAGAGAAGCTCAATTTTCTCTCTCTCTCTCTTCCTCCCTCTCTCTCTCTATGGTCTTGCAACCCATTCCTTCCACACACTTTCTCGGGAATTCCCACGTTCCCCCTTTTCAGACTCCAGAAAAGGCATCTGTTGCATGAGAAGGAGTGTTTGATGTCCAAATTGGTTGAGGCCGAACTGGATGGGGCAGCGGCTTCCAAACAGATCCAAGCCCTGAAGGATGTGATTGGGAAGCTGAAAACGGTACGGGCACAGCTGGGCGTGCAGTGGGGCAGTTTTTCCTCATTGGGGAGGGGCTCAAACAGTCCTTGTCTTAGACTGAAATTGGGACCAGCCTTTCCACTGATACAGGTAGTCCTCGACTTACAATGGTTTCATTTAGTGACCGTTCAAAGTTACAACCACACTGAAAAAAGGGACTCGGGACCGTTTTTTCACATTTACTGCCTTTGGGTCCCCCCCCAAACCACGCGATCAAAACTCAAGGCGCTTGGCAGCCGGTTCACGCTTACGACCGTCGCTGTGTCCCAAGGTCATGCGATCACGTTTTACGACTCGCAAAGTCAGTGGGGAAGCCAGGATTCACTTGACCATGTTGTCAACAGGAGCGGTTCGCTTAACAATGATGGCAAGAGGGGGTCGTAAAAGGGGGCAAAAGTCACTTAACCAATGTCTCGCTTAGCAACAGAAATGCTGGGCTCCATTGCAGTCGTAAGCCGAGTGAATTGCGCAGAATCTGGCTTTCTTTGTCACTGGGAAGGTCGCAAAT
Source organism: Natrix natrix natrix (assembly GCA_029891615.1). Lineage (NCBI taxonomy): Eukaryota > Metazoa > Chordata > Lepidosauria > Squamata > Natricidae > Natrix > Natrix natrix. The sequence goes on along the minus strand of JAKRSK010006516.1, from coordinate 776,647 downwards.
GACAGTCGCGTGAATCAGAGGTAAATGGACGGTTGCCAAGCACCCAAATTTGAATCCCGTTGTTGTGGCCTGTCGGAGTCAGGGTCAGCATCCGGGCAACCTGAGAGCTCCAAGGGGGGAAGAGGGAATGGAGTTGACAGAGAGAGGCAGAGGCAGAGCCTGGGCCGTCCATCAGCCCTCAGATGGAGAGTCATCTGCCCTCAGGTCTGGAGGTGGCTGATGAGGAAGAGGAGGAACAGCTGGGTCCAGTGCCTGATGCACAGAAAGCAGAGGAGAGGAGAACAGTGGAAATCTATGAGCCGGTCCTCAGGACAGAAAAGCCACCACTGCTAACAAAGCCACACCTAGCTCTGGGGACGAAAGGCAGGGGGCGGAGATGGATAGATATGGCAAACAACTATTCATCTTCCAGCCGGCCTGACTTGTTAGCCTGCGAGAGAAACATTTTTACCGGGGATCCCGGCGTTCCTATTAAAGGAATCTTTTCAGTTCACTTCAGAGGATTTCTCGTGTTTGCGGAGCTGGATCAGAACCCTGGGGATTCTGCAGTGTTCATAAGTGCAAGAACTGGTCGTCGGTCCCTTTTTCTCAGGGTGCCATCCCTTTGAATAGTCGCTAAACGAACGATTGTACTTGTGTTCGCGGGGGTCCTTAGAAGAGACGTCCCCTTTTAACTGTGGGTTATGTGAGCGTGTCAGATTCAAAAAGGGCATTTTAACATGTTTTTCTTCCGTTCGTCTTCTCGTGGCGCCTTCCCGAACCGCAGGAGAAAAACATGACAGTTTCGGACATCAACACCCTGACTAGGCAGAAAGAGTTGTTGTTGCAGAAGCTGAGCACTTTCGAAGACACCAACCGCACTCTTCGAGACTTGCTCAGAGAGCAGCACAACCGGGAGGTGAGTGAGTATCTTTTGAGGAGATCCCGCTCCGGCAATTCCTCAGCCCCAGCCAGGCCCAGCTCGGTGACTGAGTTATTTTAGAGTCTTAAGCCACGCCTCATAGGCTTGACCACCTCCGTTTCCCAACTCAGTCAAGCCCATCCGGTGTGACTTTGACTCTCTCCTCAATTCTTGAGCAGAGAAACAGAAATTATACTTCGCTTGGATTCTGCAAACAGCAGCAGCTTTTCAAGATCCCCCAAGAAATCTATAGCATCCCACCTTCTAAGGCATTTGCGACATCTATCCCACCCCCGATACTGAACCCAGAAAGGTGGTGGCGAAGTTTGGCAGGGAACATTAAGTGCGGTGTAAATTAGGAGGGGTGCGAAGGCCTAGAGGTGGAGCTGTCACCTCACAAGCAGGAGGCTGTGAGTTCGATCCTACGTAGAGGGAGATATTTCTCTCTCTGGGCACACTGAGAAGATATATCTGCCGAACAAAACTCCGCATTGGCAACAAGAAAGGCGTCGGGCCAGTAAAACACACTGCTAGCTGTGTTCAGTTGCCCAGACTCCACCCCGCAAGGGATTATGGGGTCGTTAAACAATGATGATGATATTTAAGGTGGTGTAAAGTACATTTTGGTGAGAGGCGCTGGGCCATAAGATTTTGCCCTCACCAATTTGTACTACTTCATTGCGAGGATTTGCATGACTGAGAGGTATCAGTGCCCCTAAACTAAGGAGTCTGAAGGTTTTTCAGGAGCGACGTAAAAACGTCTCCAAACTAGAAGGCCCAAGAAGAAGCTCCCCTTTGTCTGTGCATCATTCTGGGTCGTCTGACCTGAATTTTGCTGTTTTATTCCTCTTTTGCAGAAAGATGCGCAAAAGTTGACAGAGCAGCAAGCTACCTTGATGAAAAGGCTAACTGACTCCGATACAGAGAAGGCGGTAAATATACATACATATTAATTTACTATATACACATGTATACACATACACACATGCTGTAAATATATAGAATCAAGATCACAGGGAGTCCTAGTGGACAACCATTTAAATAGGAGCCAGCCGTGTGCAGCAGCTGCCAAAAAAGCCAACACAGTCCTAGGCTGCATCAACAGAGGGATGGAATCAAGATCACGTGGTCTTAATACCACTTTATAATGCCTTGGTAAGGCCACACTTGGAATACTGCATTCAGTTTTGGTCACCACGATGTAGAAAAGATGTGGAGACTCTAGAAAGAGTGCAGAGAAGAGCAACAAAGAGGATTAGGGGACTGGAGGCTAAAACATATGAAGAACGGTTGCAGGAACTGGGTATGCTTAGCTTAAGAGAAAGAAGGACTAGGGGAGACATGATAGCAGTGTTCCAATATCTCAGGGGCTGCCCCAAAGAAGAGGGAGTCAAGCTATTCTCCAAAGCACCTGAAGGCAGGACAAGAAGCAATGGGTGGAAACTAGTCAAGGAGAGAAGCAACTTAGAACTGAGGAGAAATTTCCTGACAGTTAGAACAATTAACCAGTGGAACAGAAGTTGCCTCCAGAAGTTGTGAATGCCCCAACACTGGAAGTCTTTAAGAAGATGTTGGATAGCCATCTGTCTGAAACGGTATAGGGTTTCCTGCTAGGTAGGCGGTTGGACTAGAAGACCTCCAAGGTCCCTTCCAACTCTGCTATTGTATTTGTAAGTTACGCACTTTATAATGCCTTGGGAAGACCACCCTTGGAATACTGCATGCCACAATATAAAAATGATGTGGAGACTCTGGAAAAAGTGCAGAGAAGAGCAACAAAGAGGATTAAAGGCCAGGAGACAAAAACATACGAAGAACGGCTGCAGGATTTGGGTATGGCCAATCCAGAGAAAAGTAGGACTAAGAGGAACATGATAGCAGCATTCCAGTATTTGGGGGGGGTTGCCCCAAAGAAGAAGGGGTCAACTTATTCTCCAAAGCACCAGAAGGCAGGACAAGAAACGATGGAAACTAATCAAGGAGAGAAGCAACTTAGAACTGAGGAGAAACTTCCTGACAGGGAGAACAATTAATCAGTGGATCAGAAGTTGCCTCCAGAACTTGTGAATTCTCCAACACTGGAAGATTTTAAGAAGAGGTTGGAAAACCATTTGTCTGAAGTGGTGTAGGGTTTCCTGCCTAAGTAGGGGGTTGGACTAGAAGACCTCCAAGGGCCCTTCCAACTCTGTTATTGTGTTACATTACTCAAATGTTGAGTTTCCTTGCCAGCGTACCAATAACACTTCAGTTAGAACTTTCTTTTTTTTTATTATTATTATTATTATTATTATTATTATTATTATTATTATTATTATTATTATTATTATTTTAAATTGGGAGTGTCAGGTGGTGATCTAGGCCCAGGGAAATCCCCCTCCATACCTGATCTGATCGAAATAATCTGCTTAAAATTTGTAGGTTGTTTTTTTTCCAGTTGGCTTTTGCAAGGCAGGTAACCTGCATTTTCAATAGCTGCGGTCTCACACAGCAAACTCCCCGTCACTACCTGACATCTCCATTTTCTGAGTCCCCTCCTGTGTTTAAATTATCTTGGATAACTCTTGTTTCATTCTGCCTGCAATTTGACCTCTCTCTCTCTCTTTTTCTTTTTTGATTCTGCAGCAATTAGTCAAGAAACTACAAGATAAAGAGAAGGAAGTGGATGATTTACTGATTCAGATACAGACCGAAAAGGTTCGTTCTCCCTGTGTGGGGTGTGTAGAGACGGGGATTGAATAACGCGAAGGAGGGGTTTTTGTGTGCTTGTGCCGGTCGCGGAGTGGACAATCGGAGACTTTTCACGCATTCTTGACTTCCCGCATGTCATTTTTGCCTTCCAGGATCAAGCCAAGACGGCCGCTGAACTCTCAAAGTCTATGGAAGCCGTCAGGGGTCATTTACAAGCCCAGCTGCGGAATAAGGAAGCCGAGAATCACCGGCTGGGTATCCAGATCCGGGTACGGCGCCTTGTCCTTCTTTGGAAAGCGGGGAGCCGGTGACACCAGTGTAACAAGTTATGGCGAGCCCCCTTGCGCTGGGTCACCTCAAGCATCAGGGCAGAGGTGCCCAACTAGGGGTGGGATTCAAAAACGTTAGCAAACGGTTCTCTGCCCGATTTGCTCGGTGGTTTTAACCCTCCCCAGGCTCTGGTGGTCTTTCTCGAGCCTCCGGGAGGGCGAAAACGGCCTCCTGTGGGCTCCGGAGACCGAAAACAGGCCCTTTTTTAACCGTCTGGACTTCAACTCCCAGCATTCCCTAGCCAGCCAGGAATTCTGGGAGTCGAAGTCCCTCTTAAAGTTGCCAAAGCTGGACCTCCCCGCTGTGGAGTCTATTTTTAAACACTAGTTGTTTATTTGACGTCATAAAGGCAACGAAGTATTGAGGCACTCTCTGGATTGTTAGCTTGGGGGAGGTTTTAACTTAGGACAGGGGTGTCCAAACTTAGGAACTTTAAGACTTGTGGGCTTCAACTCCCAGAATTCTGGGAGTTGAAGTCCACAAGTCTTAAAGTTCCCAAGTTTGGACACCCCTGACTTAGGAGGATTATGGAAAAGTCATCTTTTGTGTACATTCAGGTTGCTACATGAGTAAACCAACTCTCAGTCTTTGAGTAGATTGCAATTTTGGGGAGGTTTTGGAGGAGTGATGGATACAATTACAGAACAATTGGGATCTTATCTTCCAGTAAGATAAGGTCTTACATCAGTGGTTGAATTGGGATCCATCTCCAATCGCTACCTAGAAATAACCTCCCACGTCTGGTTTCTCTCTCTCTCTTGGTCATCTTCTCCAACTTTCTCCTCTTCTGGAAGAAGACCGGTTGCCCCAAGAAATGGTGGCTTTTACAGGGCATATATTTGACCTCTCTTGCTATTTAGAATTGTGTCCTCCGTGACTCTCAAAGCATGTTTGCCAGACAGGCTTAACTGCAGGAAGTAAAAAAGTTTCTTCGTGTTAAGGAGACAATTCCAGAGCAACATCGGTGGCTTTGTAGTTGTGTCTGCTGTATAGGGCTACCGTAGAGAGTATTTTAACTCACTGCTCCTGTGTCTGGTTGGCCAATTGCCCCAGGGGCAGGTAGGACAGCGCTCCAGAGGGTCAATGTCGTTGCCCAGAGGATCATGGGTTGCCCTCTCCCCACTTTGGAAGAGCTTTATAGCTCCCGCTGCCTTAAGAAAGTTCAAAATAGCCAATATATACTAGATAGATAAGCCAAAGATAACGAAATAAGAGGGTTAAAAACTGTGAAAAAGTGAAACATATTAGGAGGGGAAACAGCATAACGAGGATTGTACCGATTTGAAACTGCTATTAGAAGGAACACTAAGTTCCAATGTCTCGTGTAAATATAGTCTATGTCTTAAGTTTTGGAAAAAAAACATTTTTTGTAAAGAAAGTTCAAAACATCCTTAAAGATCTATCTTATCCTGGGCACCCCTTTTTTTTTTGAACTATTACCATTTGGCAGCCGGTACCGGACAATAAAAACACGGACAAATAGGCTGAAAAACAGCTGCTTATCCCAGGGCAATAACTATATTGAATTCTACGGTATAGTGCAATATCAGGGGTTTTCAGTTTCAATTGCATAGAATGCAAAGGAAGTGTGTTTGCGTTTTACTTTTATAATTATAACGTACGCTGAAGACTTTCGTTTCGTTGTACGGGGCGCAATGACAATAAAGTAAACTAAACTAACGAGGCAGCCTCTTGCCTTTCTGCTTCCTCTGCTTTGAGGACTTGAAGCGCTCAACATCCCTTCGGGCATCCTGATGTCCTACCTCGCTGTCTTGCCTTCCCTCCCTCCCTCCCTCCCTCCCTCCAGAATCTGGAGCGGGTAGCAGCTCAGCACAAAGCCGAAGTGGAGAACATCATGGAACAGTTGAAGGAGCTGAAGGCCAAAGGAGATCGGGACAAAGAAGCCCTGAAGAAAGCCATCAAGGCGCAGAAGGAGCGAGCTGAGCGAGCTGAGGAATTTGCCGATCAACTGAATGTCCAGTTAGCTGAAAAGGTGACCGCTGGGCCACAGCTGGGAAAGGGCCTCCTGAAGCCACTTGGAAAAGGGGCATTTATTGAGATGTGATTCAGGTTTAGGGCAATAGAAGAAGAAGGGGTGTCTTGACTTTGCCCCCAAAAAAGATGGTCTGGTAGTCAAATGGTATTTAATAGCCTTGAAGGTATCTGAAGATACTTTGAAGCTCTCTGAAGATATCTTGAAGGTATCTAATGATATCTTGAAAGTACCTGGAGATACTATGAAGGTCTCTGAAGATACTTTGAAGGTCTCTGAAGATATCTTGAAGACATCTAATGATACCTTGAAAGTATCTATTGATACCTTGAAGATACTTTGAAGGTATCTGAAGCTATCTAATGATACCTTGAAGATATCTAATGATACCTTGAGGGTATCTGAAGATACTTTGAAGGACTCTGAAGATAACTTGAAGGTATCTAATACCTTGAAAGTACCTGAAGATACTTTGAAGGTATCCGAAGATACTTTGAAGGTCTCTGAAGATATCTTGAAGACATCTAATGATACCTTGAAAGTATCTATTGATACCTTGAAGATACTTTGAAGGTATCTAAAGATACCTAATGATAACTTGAAAGTATGCATTGATACCTTGAAGATACTTTGAAGGTATCTAAAGATATCTAATGATAACTTGAAAGTATGCATTGATACCTTGAAGATACTTTGAAGGTATCTAAAGATATCTAATGATACCTTGAAACTATCTAGTGATTCCTTGAGGGTATCTGAAGATACTTTGAAGGACTCTGAAGATATCTTGAAGGTATCTAATGCCTTGAAAGTACCTGAAGATACTTTGAAGGTATCCGAAGATACTTTGAAGGTGTCTGAAGATATCTAATGATACCTTGAAGATATCTAATGATACCTTGAGGGTATCTGAAGATACTTTGAAGGACTCTGAAGATAACTTGAAGGTATCTAATACCTTGAAAGTACCTGAAGATACTTTGAAGGTATCCGAAGATACTTTGAAGGTCTCTGAAGATATCTTGAAGACATCTAATGATACCTTGAAAGTATCTATTGATACCTTGAAGATACTTTGAAGGTATCTAAAGATATCTAATGATAACTTGAAAGTATGTATTGATACCTTGAAGATACTTTGAAGGTATCTAAAGATATCTAATGATACCTTGAAACTATCTAGTGATTCCTTGAGGGTATCTGAAGATACTTTGAAGGACTCTGAAGATATCTTGAAGGTATCTAATGCCTTGAAAGTACCTGAAGATACTTTGAAGGTATCCGAAGATACTTTGAAGGTGTCTGAAGATACCTTGAAGGTATCTAATGATACCTTGAAGATACTTTGAAGGTATCTGAAGAGCAGTTGGCCTCGAGGCATCTTTGATGCTTCCCAAAATTAAACTTCTTTCAGGGGTTCTCTGGCTTCCATCTTCTTCCTTCCACTGCTTCTTTCTTCCTCTTCTGCATCATTTCCCTGTCCTAGATTAAGGGTGGCTTAGCATGGACACAACTGAGCTCTCAAGCTCAGCCTTGCCTTTCCCTATGTCTCCCGCCTTACTTGGTAGGATGCCTACGTGGCCGAAGCACTGTCCACCCTAGAATCCTGGCGGAATCGCTACAACCAAGTTGTGAAAGACAAAAGTGACCTCGAGGTGGAGATTGTGATGCTGAACAGGTGAGAGCCGCGAGGGAGGGAGGGGCAGCAGAGGAACGGGCCTCTTTGCGGTAACCGCAGACCCGTCCTGTGACATCTCGGCTTGATCGCAGCGCCAATCTCAGCCAATGAAATTGGCCTCTCTGGCTGTGAGGTTTGTGGTGGTGAAGGATGGGGTCTTCTCTTGGAACAGCCCTCCCTTAATAGGACACCTGATTGGGGTGTTCCCCTTTGGATGGATGCCAATTCAATACCCTGTTTCCTCAAAAATAAAACCTCCCCGGACAGTAAGCCCAATCGTAAACCTTACAATACAATGCAATAGCAGAGTTGGAAGGGGCCATGGAGGTCTTCTAGTCCAACCCCCTGCCTAGGCAGGGAACCCTACACCACTTCAGACAAAGGGTTATCCACCATCTTCTTAAAGACTTCCAGTGTTGGGGCATTCACAACTTCTGGAGGCAACTTCTGTTTCACTGATTGATGAATTTAGAGGATACATAGATAGATGATGATAGATAGATAGATAGATAGATAGATAGATAGATAGATAGATAGATGGATGATAGATAGATAATAGATAGATAGATAGATAGATAGATAGATAGATAGATAGATAGATAGATAGATAGATAGATAGATAGATAATAGAATAGAATAGTTGGAAGGGACCTTGGAGGTCTTCTAGTCCAACCCCCTGCCTAGGGAGGAAAACCTATACCATTCCAGACAAATGGCTATCCAACATCTTCTTAAAGACTTCCAGTGTTGGGGCATTCACAACCTCTGGAGTAAAGCTTACGAGTGCTAAGAGATAGCAAGAAAGCGAGGTGGCTTCATTCCCCCCTTGTCGCTCTGAGGGGTGGGAAGCCTTCCACGCCCTGAGAAATTCTGTGTCGTGTCGCAAGGCCGCCGCTCACTTCCCCGTCAGTAACGCTTGATTCTCCTCGCTTGTGCGGCAGCCGGATTTCCGAACTATTGGAACAGCAGAACACCATGGAAGAGAAAATGCGGGAAGACCGAGATATTTTGGTGGATAAACTGCACAAGCAGGCCACCGAAACCACAGCTGTCAAACTGGAGAACGAGAGACTGAAGGTGAGTAGGGAAGGAGGAAGGCAAGAGCAGACAAGTGGCGCAAGTTTTTGCACTCTGCAAACCTCCCCCAAAAGGGCATGCATAGCCTTTAGGAAGCTTATAGATTGCTCCTGGGGGCTGGGGGGAGGCCCAAAATTGAGCAAAAACCGGGCTTGCTCATTTCTTCCCTCCCCAGCCCCCAGGAAATAATAATAATAATAATAATAATGTTGAATTTATTAGCCGCTCCCTTTCCAAGCAGGACTCGGGGCGGCGTACACTAGAAACATATAAAACATAACACATGTGTACAAACACATAAACATACATATATACAAAGACATACACGTACGGAGGAGGTAATAAATTACAACATTTAGACAATTAAAACCATTTGCATACCCCCATAATAAAACCCAATATACAATAAAAAATTTAAAATTTAAAAGACAGTCGGGAAAAAACGGAAAAAAAATTACGGTTGAGCCAGGCCAGATAGTTGGAAAAGGTGGGTCTTCAACTGTACACGGAAGGAGCGGAGATCGGAAATAATCCTGATGTCACGGGGGAGGTCATTCCACAGGGCTGGGCCCATCACAGAGAAGGCTCTGCTCCTGGGTGTCGCCCCCCGACACTGTTTGGAGGACGGCACCCGGAGAAGTCCCTCTCTGTGTGAGCGAATTGGTCGTAGGGATGTGTGGGGCAGGATACGATCCTGCATGTAACTAGGTCCTGAGCCATGAAGCGCTTTAAAGATCATAATCAAAACCTTGAAACGCACTCGGTAGACCACAGGAAGCCAGTGCAGCTCGCGCAGGAGAGGTGTTACAGGGGAGTATCTAGTCCTCCCCATAATCACCCGCGCGGCCGCATTCTGGACCAACTGTAGTCTCCGAGTGCATCTCAAGGGAAGCCCCATGTAGAGAGCATTGCAGTAGTCCAGGCGAGACGTCACTAGCGCATGGGTGACTGTGCGTAAGGCATCCCGGTCCAATAAGGGGCGCAATTGGCACATCAGGCGGACCTGATGGAACGCCCCCCTTGCCACGGCTGTTACATGGTCATCCATGGACAGCCGGGCATCTAGGAGGACGCCCAAATTGCGCACCTGTTCCATGGGGGCTAGTTGCACGCCCCCAATGGCCAGAGATGGAAGCACCTGGTTGAACCGGGGGGCCGGAAGCCACAGCCACTCCGTCTTGGAAGGGTTGAGTTTTAGTCGGTTGCCATCCATCCAGACCCATACGGCCTCCAAACACCGGGACATCATTTCGACGGCCTCATTGGGGTGGTTCGGGGTGGAAATGTATAGCTGAGTATCATCAGCATACAGATGATATCCCACCCCAAAACCACGGATGATCTCGCCCAGCGGTTTCATGTATGTGTTGAACAGGAGAGGCGAGAGCACCGATCCCTGTGGCACTCCACATGTGAGTGACCTCCGGGTCGAACTCTGCTCCCCTGCCAACACACGTTGCGTCCGATCAGAGAGAAAGGAGCCAAACCACCGTAGAACGGTGCCCCTGACTCCCAAACCCTCTAGCCGGTGCAACAGGATACCATGGTCGATGGTATCGAACGCCGCCGAGAGATCTAATAGGACCAGGATAGAGGAACAACCCCTATCTCTGGCCCTCCAGAGATCATCCACCAATGCGACCAAGGCCGTCTCCGTGCTGTGCCCGGGACGGAAGCCGGACTGGCGCGGGTCTAGATAATCATTTTCCTCCAGGTGACGTGGGAACTGCTGTACCACCACACTCTCTACAACCTTCGCTAAGAAAGGAAGGTTTGAGACTGGACGATAATTGACTAGGTCCGTTGGGTCCAGGGAAGGCTTCTTGAGCAGGGGCCTCACCACCGCCTCTTTCAAGGCAGCCGGTAGAGACCCCTCACCCAACGAGGCGTTCACTAGGCCCAGGAGCCAGTCACGCGTAACCTCCCAGGATGCCAGTACAAGCCAGGAGGGACACGGGTCCAATAAACATGTGGTGGGTCGCAGACGTCCACGCAACCTGTCCAAATCCTCGATGGCAACCGAGTCAAACTCCTCCCAAAGCGGTCCCTCAAGACTCGCCACGGGCGTCTCTACTGGACCACTGAAAGGGGCCCATCCCATCCGGATTTGAGCGACTTTGTCCTGTAGATATTTCCCAAACTCCTCTGCTCTGCCCTGTAAAGGGGCTTCCCGCGGTCTCTCAGACAAGAGGGAGCGAGTCACCCGAAACAGGGCGGCAGGGCGGTTATCTGCGGACGCAATAAGAGTGGCGCAATGTTGACGTTTGGCCGCTCTTAATGCCACGAGGTACGTCCTCAAATAGGCTCGTGCCTGTGCTCGGTCAAATTCGGAATGGGAGGATCTCCAACGACTCTCTAGGCGTCTCTTGTGGCGTTTCATCACCCTTAGCTCCTCGGTAAACCAAGGGGCCAGGGTGGTTCGTCGCCGCAGGAGAGGCCGCAAAGGCACCACCTTTGAAAGCCTCCTAAAAGCTATGCATGGCCATTTTGGTGAGGGGTGCGGGGTTTCTGGGAGGCCAAAAATGCTGTATTCAGTGTATAAGACGCACCCAGATTTCCGGCCTCTTTTGAGGGGAAAAAGGTGCGTCTTATACTCCGAAAAATACGATAACCAGACACCGGGGACGTATAATCTATCGTGCGTAGTGGTCATGTGAAAAAGCAAAGAAATATTGGACGAAAACACATACATGCTTGGAGAAAATGTTAAAACAACACATGGGTTGTAAACCAGAAATATTTTTGTTAGGCATGATACATGAAAAAGTATGGTAAAAGGGAAACTCTATTTAATGCTTTGACAGCAGCAAGAATTCTGTATGCACAATATTAGAAAAATGGGGAAAGGCCCACAGATGGCGATGTAATAAAAAAAAAAATTAGATTGTGCCGAAATGGATAGATTGACATTAAAAATATCAATGACTTACTCTGGAGAACAATGCTGTGGGCTAAGACACCCCTAAAGCCCCTCAGGGTGTGTGTTCTGTTAAGATGCAGCCTGTTGTGCCGTAAAATGGCTTCTACTGTACAGCGAAGCGGAGTTGCCATGGTAACAGCTTCACAGTACTCCACGAGGGGGCTCCCTCTGGTAAGGGGGAAAATCTAACATTAGAAATTACATTTGGTCCGGACATTTCCCCCCCCCCCCCCTTTATAAATAAATACCTGGGCAACGGCGAGCTATCAGCAAGTTCAAAAGAAAAAGAAGACATCGTATTTTCGAACATGGGACTTGTTTTATAAATGGTTGGCTGGTAGAGGTAGAGATAGGAGTGGGAAGAATATTATTGTTTAAAAACAAACTTATTCAGACAATACCCTGTTCATTAAGCACTTACGTAATGTAGGTAACGAAAATATAAATAGTTAAAGGGGAAAAAAGAATGAATGCAAGCGCAGAATTGGACTTCGATCGCTTGTGTCATCACAAAAGCATCGACTCTTACTGGCTGGACACAGATTTTCTCCCAGATGATCTGTCCCCTAGTCTGCTTTTTTTAATCTCACTCGAACCGGCCGAGATGCTATTCGCTGTCTCCCGAAATCGGGGAAATCTCATTTATACTCAAACCAGGGGGCCGCAACCCTCAGCTCTGGAGCCACATATGTGGCTCGTTTCACCCCTCACTCAAAATATGCGCCACGACTGCCAATGTTGTGACACCTTCCGGCACATCATTTATTGAGCCTTTTCAATCCCCGGCAGGCCAACCGTGGATAAATCCAAGAAAAGAAAAGTTTCAGGAGAAAACAGAACTTTTAATTCAACGACATACGCTAGTTTTGTAGCCGCTCAGGAAATAGTCAGGTTTTGTGGGTCCCGGTGTTTTCTTTTGTGTGAGAAACGGGCCCAAGCGACTCTTTGGATGTTTAAGATTGCCGACCCCTGATCGATCTGAACAATTACAGAAGAACAAGTCGTGTTTGTCCTTTTCAGGATCGACACATGTCGAGGTGACTGAAGCCGATCCTGGCTTGCTTAGCCTTGATAGCAAGAGAAACCTAGTTAGGGGATCCTCTCCCCAAGAAAGTGAGAGAGAAAAGAAAAAATTATTCGCAATTAGCGAAGAAGCTTTACCAGAAAGGGGTGTGGTTTAGATGGTTGATGCCTGAAGGTATGTTAATTTTCTGGGAGGATACTAGAGTTAGAATCAACACAACCATAGAGGCACAGGCCTTTATGGAAAAAAATAAAGCACTCCCAGATGTACCTGATGATCTTACACCCGACATACAAGACACGGGAGGGGCCGGAGCGCTGCTGCCGGGGGGAGAAGGGGCAATACCAAGAAAACTCAGATCACAAAAATGAAAGGAAATCGGCTTTATACAAATTGATTGAAACTTTTATATGAATTTATATGCTGACAAATTACTACTAGTAATACTGAATTATTTGTTTAAATGAATACTATGAGTACGGGGGGGGGGCGGGGATACCCTTCACACATTGTAACTGCCAAAATTTGTAACCTATTCCAATACCCTTTTCCTTATTATTATTTTTTTAAAAAAAACCAATAAAACTTTGTTTAAAAAAAAAAAACCTAGTTAGGGGATCCTCCACACTGAATAAACCGGGTTCTTTTGTGGCCCCCTTGCAGACTAGCATGATTCCAGTGGAGGAGCGGCTCAACCAGGCCCAGCAGGAAGTGTTGAAGTTGAAGGCTTCCCTCAAGAACTACGAAGGCATGATTGAAACCTACAAGAATCAGGTAGAGGACCTCACCTCTTTGGGCAAACCGTTTCCTCCTCCAGAAGTCGTCGATCTGGGCCTGGGGACGGGATGGAGCTCTGTTTGCTACTCAGGTTTTCTCGCATGTCACATGATGCTCTTTTCATTCTGGACTTGTGTTGATAGTCCATATCCAACTAAGAGCCTGCTTGGGTGATTAAACAGAACTGGCCCATCCTCCACATTTCCTGGGTTCAAGAAATAGCAGCTCTTGGGGTTTTTTTAAGATAGTTTCTACCAGGGTCAATCCCCCAAGCTTCTGTTGTGGCCCCGCCAGCAGAGCTGGCAGCAGATTCGGACAGTGAGGAGGTTGGGGAGGAACCTGGGCCAGTCCTGGAGTCTGGGGAAGGCTCGGACGAGGGCTCTGTGTCAGAGGCAGAGAGGAGTTCAGGGCCATATGCCGGTTATCAGCTGCCTTCAGAGTCAGGCAACAGTGAGGCGGAAGAACAGCTGGAGCCTGTTCCCAGTGTGTGCATGGGCAGAGTTGCCACATGAAGGGAAGAGCTAAAGAACAGGGGTCGACTTGGGAGTAAGGCCACAGGTGGACGATGAATGGCCCCTCCCAGAAGGAATAAAAGAGGAGCAAAAGGGGAGTGGAGTTTACAGGAGAACATTAGCATTTTAAAGTTTAGGGCTATGTTTAAGAAAAGGTTAAGCCATTATTGGGCTTCTGGAAATACTGGACTGCCACACCCATCATCCTGTGTCCCTACACTGCCATCCCGTGAATTTATGGGATTTATAGGTGGATATAGTTGGATTAGGGGACTGGAGGCTCAAGCATATGAAGAACGGTTGCAGGAACTGGGTAACGGTAGTTTAATGAAAAGAAGGACTAGGGGAGACATGATAGCAGTCTTCCAATATCTCAGGGGTTGCCCCGAAAAAGAGGAAGTCAAGCTATTCTCCAAAGCACTGAAGGGTAGAACAAGAAGAAATGGGTGGAAACTAATCAAGGAGAGAAGCAACCTAGAACCAAGGAGAAACTTCCTGACAGTTAGAACAATTAACCAGTGAAACAACTTGCCTCCAGAAGTTGTGAATGCTCCAACACTGAAAGTTTTTAAGAAGATGTTGGAAAACCATTTGTCTGTAGTGGTGTACAGTTTCCTGCCTAAGCAGGGGGTTGGACTAGAAGGCCTTCAAGGTCCCTTCCAACTCTGTTATTCTATATTCTATTCCATCCCATCCTATTCCTTATTCTATTTTCTGTTTTCTCTATTATTTTATTCTATTCCTTTCCCTTCCATTCGGTTCTATTCTATTCTATTATTCTTATTTTTTCATGTTCTACTCTATTCCATTCTTCTTATTCTTTCTTATTCTATTCCATTCTCATTCTTTCTTGTTCTGTTCTATTCTAATATACCCTGAGCATCCCAATTGATGCTGAGATAAGCAAGTATTAGTCTTGACTAAATTTATCCCGGAGGTTCTGGATTTATTGTCTTCTTTCCCCCCCTCTTGTTTTTAACTTGTTGTTTCTTTTATCCAAGGTGGTGAAAACACGAATGGAAGCCGATGAGGTGACAGTGAAATTGGAACTCTGCGATAAAGAGAATAAAGCGCTGAAGGAAGAGATGGCCAAAGAGATTGAAAATGCAAGTATCTGAGTCCTTTGCCTTGAAACTCCTCCCCAGGCCCTGCTCACTTCCTCCTTTTTGTAAAGGGCTAAACTGGGAGCCCCCATTGCATTCGTTCCCTTTTGAATGGCTGTCTCTCAACCGCTGGCTTCCCAAATTCATTTCGGCCTCCTTCCCATCGTTCTCGGCTGGACACCGCCACCGACTGCTGGCACGTTCTGTAGTTAATGTGCTCGATCAGAAGACGGTGGAATATGATACTCGTTGGGTTTACAAGTGGGGTCCCCCAACATCTAGAACAGGGGTGTCAAACTCAATTTCATCAGGGTTGTGTTTGACCTCGGGGGGCTGGGGTGGGCATGGCCAGGGTGGGCATGACCAGCTCGACGACACTCGTGCCAGGGGCACCTGTGGTGGCCCAAGTGCTCTGCCAGCGAAAATGGGCTCCCGAGATCCGTTTTCAGCTGCTACAGCCTCCTGCAACCCTCTGCCAGGGAAAACCGGCTCCCGAGCTCTGTTTTCAGCTGCGACAGCCTCCTGCAACCCTCTGCCAGCGAAAACGGGCTCCCGAGCTCTGTTTTCAGCTGCGACAGCCTCCTGCAACCCTCTGCCAGCAAAAACGGTCTCCCGAGCTCCGTTTTCAGCTGCGACAGCCTCCTGCAACCCTCTGCCAGCGAAAACGGGCTCCCGAGCTCCGTTTTCAGCGGCGACAGCCTCCTGCAACCCTCTGCCAGCGAAATGGAGCCCTCCCGAGCTCCATTTTCACTGGCAGAGGCATCACAGGCTGGTTCTTTGCTGTTTCCAGGGTGGCCCCCACGGGTCAGATCTAAGCACCCCATGGGCTGGATCTGACCCCCCGGCCCTTGAGTTTGACACTCGTGATCTAGAGTGCTGAGAGGTTAGATGCTCCGCTCTTCACTCCCGTCGTTCTTCCTTCTGCCCGCAGGCTCGCAAACAGTTCCAGAGCCAAGTGGCCGAACTGGAGAAGCTTCCCGAGATCCTGAAGATAACCGAGACCAAGTTGGCTGAGTGTCAGGAGCAGCTTAAGAGTTATGAGAAGAAAAATATGGATCTGTCTGCCATGATCACAGACCTCCGTCAGCGGGTAAGGGATTGGCAGAAGGCGCCCACGCGAACCTCCAGCCGGGGACCAAAATGAGCTTCTAAGCATCAGGAATGTGCAATCTTTGTCTCTTGTCTCTTTTTGAAATGATTAAAACAGCTGCACGGCAGAATAAACAGACTCATGGCATTGCCTGTCTTTCATTTGTGTTGTGCTGTCTCCATTTAAGCTGTGTAGAATTGCCTCTGTCCCTCTCTGTTTGTCTTCCTTGACCCCGGTGGTCAGAATGCCTCCCTCTGTGTGCTTCGCTTTGCTTGCAGGTAGCCAGCAGATCCCCGGGGGGGCGCCATGAAGAGGAGAAGCCTTTTCGCGCCGGATCAAACCAATGTCTGAAAAGGCCACCGAAAGGGTTGAATTATTTCGGACAGAGGGATGCAGTTTACTGCCCAGTTTTGGAAGGGTTTTATACGATTAATTGGTTCTTCCCAGGGGTTATGTTACGCATTTCACCCTAGTACCAACAGTGCAGCTGAAAGAGCCAATGCAACGGTGGAATGTTACCTCCGATCTTATGCGAAGATGCTCGCCTCCCACTCGGGTGGTTGAAAGTTCAATCCTAGGTAGCAGCAGATTTTTCTCTCTCCTAGGGCACAAAGAAAAAAAAATCTGCTGTGAACTCCCCCGTGGCGTCAGGAAGGGCATCTGGCCAGTAAACGCTCAGCTCCATATATATATATATATATATTCCTGTTTTGTAATCCTTCTCCAGATAGTCATCGCTAGTCAGAGACGTTTATCTGTGGTGGTTTAAAGGTGGGATAAAAATTATCACGATCAAAAGGTGCTGCTTCTTCCTGTTCCAGAAACTTCCCTGCCCTTAAACAGATCCTGGCACTCCACTCCCATTGGCTATATTTCTACCAAAGCTGCTCTCTTTTTTCCTACGCTTTTGCACTCCAGCTAGTTTTATTGCCTTGACCGCTTTCTGTTTCCAAAACAAGCTGGCTTCCGTGGAGGAAAAGAGCGGCATCCGTGCCCTAAATTCTCCGTGTTTATTTCTTTCTCCCTCCCCCCAACCCCCTTTTTTTCTTTTAAATCCTTCCTTTTTAGATTGAGCTGCAGGGGGACAAGATGGAACTGACCAGAGAGAAGTATCAGTCGGCCCAGGAAGAGAACAAGCAGCTGGCTCTCAAATTGGAGGAGATGGAGAGGTTAGGAGACGTGGGCCGATACTCGAGGGTGGAGGAAGACGTGGCAACGTTGGTTTAACTGGCATTTCTTAGAAAATGCGGTGTTCTTGACTAAAGCGCTCCTTTTAACACACTGATGGCTAACCTTTTTGGTGTGTGTGAACCCCACAAATGCCATGCGATGCTCTCCCCTCCCCCTGTGCATACTCCACGCACATGCGCCCCGCCCCCACATGCATCCGCCCCGCCCCTACATTTTGGCTTCCAGGTTGCTGCAGGAAGCCTTCCAGGCCCAAATCGGGGTGTGGAGGGTCGCGCCCAGGTGATCCATCAAAACCATCTCTTTGGTTTAATTCAGGGCTCTCCAAACTTGGCAACTTTAAAACCTCTGGACTACAACTCCCAGAATTCCTCAGCCTCCATGCTGACTGAGGAATTCTGGGAGTAGAAAAGTCCACACGCCTTTAAAAGTTGTCGAGTTCGGAGACCCCCTGGTTTAAGTCAGTAAAAGAAAACGCTGTCAACTTCCGTGTTGACATTCCACGCATACTGTCAGCGGAGCGGGATCTCAGATTACAGTAGCTGGTTTGAGATGAGTGTATTTATTGGGTAACGTGATTTATGACACAGAGTGAGGGGAGGAAAGGAAGAGGGGCAAAGTTCAGAAGCAGATAGACAAAGCAAAAGAAATGTCTCTGTCTGTAAAGTTTCCCAGCGATGCCGTAACTAATTCGGGGTAGAGTCAGGGCACCTCTCAACCCATTACTAATGCGGGGTACAGTCGGGGCGATTTGGATGGAGCTGAGCACTTACTGCGAGCGTCGTGGTGGCCTAGCGGTGAAGCTAATCGCCTCCCGTTGGGAAGGTTGAGAGTTCAATCCTAGGTAGCGGCAGATGTTTCTCTCTCCGGGTGCAAAGAAAAAAAAAAAGTCTGCGAATTCCACGTGGCGTCAGGAAGGGCATCCAGCCAGTAAGTGCTGAGCTCCATCCAAGTCGCCCCAACTCTACCCCCATTAGTTACAAGTTACAAGAGGTGCCCTGACTCTACCCTGAATTAGTTACGGCATCATTGGGAAACTTTACAAACGCATTGCTCGTCTACCAATGATCGTGTTGGTGGTCTTATTTCGAAGGGGCACAGCTTGCCCGTAAATTATGTTTGGTTGTACTTTAGGAAACTCGAAGCAACAAGTGGGCAGAACGTAGAATTCCTCCAGATCATCGCAAAGAGGGAAGAGTCTATCCACCAGGCTCAGCTCCGGCTAGAAGAGAAGACGAGGGAGTGTGGGTCCTTGGCACGCCAGCTAGAGATGACCTTTGATGACACCAAGAAACAGGTTGGTCCCTCTTTGGGTGTTGGATGGGAGAGCTGGGTCTTCTCCCAAGTGTTGTGGCCCACCTGCAGATCTGGCAGCAGATTTGGAGAGAGGGGAGGTTGGGGAGGAAGATGGGCCAGTCCTGGAGTCTGGGAAAGGCTCGGATGAGGGCTCTGTGTCGGAGGCAGAGAGAGGGCCAGGGCTGTATGCCACTTATCAGTCAGACATCAGTGAGGCAGAAGAACAGATGGAGCCTGTTCCCAGTGTGCGCTTGCGCAGAGCTGCCAGACAAAGGGAACAGCTAAAGAACGGGCTGACTTGGGAGTAAAGCCACAGGTGGACGATGAATGGCCCCTCCCAGAAGGAATAAAAGAGGAGCGAAAGGGGAGTGGAGTTTGCAGGAGGCAATTAGTTCAGTTCATTTGTTCGTGACTCTCCGAGGCTCCTTGCTGAGTTTTGCAGATATGGGCCTGGCAGCTCTCCAAGCCAGATAAGGTCTGTGACCGTAAATCCTCCCTGGAAAGGCTTTGCTGGAGGTGAATGAGCAGAATTCAGAGTCAATTAAAAAAAGGGGGTCTTTTTTCGGGAGGAGGAGTTTGTTTCGTGCTCTTGGGAAGCCTCGGTCAGTACACCAAGTCACTTGAAGAGCCAGTTGTAGGAGACGTAACAAGGAGAATATTGCGGTGATAACACCATCACATCTTCCTTCCAGAAAACTCTGGAGCGTTCCTTAGCTTGGATCCTTTCCGACACCTTTTGATGGTAACGTTGGCCATTGAGAGAAATCCAACCTCTCTTAAGGCCGGTCATAATTAAGCAAGGATCCTCATTTGAAGACGGAAAGGGACCAGGCGACCCTCCTTCCTGGGATGGAGATGGATTGGCCCTTGCTTTACCCTTAATGGCTTTTTTTCCCCGCCTTCAGTTGGAGCAAACAAGGGATCGTGCGGCAGTGAGAGAGAGGATGGCCCAGTCAAAGATGCTGGATCTGGAAACCGAGCTGAGCAAGATGAAGACGGAGCTGAACCAGCTGCGACGCAGCAAAGATGATGTAAGGAGCCTTCAACAATAGACCTCCTCCATGTTAGGAAGCCTAGACTGGCCATTTTTATGCAGGGAAGGCATATAAGTTCAATGGTGGCCTCCACAAGTGCTGATTCTTTTATCTTGGAGCAGGGAGTTTGAGGCCTTCAACATGTTTTCCACTTGAGTGGTGTGGTGGCCCTAGAGATGGAGCTCCCTCGCCTCACAACCGGGAGGCTGTGAGTTTGATTCTAGGTAAAGGCAGGTATTTCTCTCTCTGGAAACGGTGAGAATATATCTTCCGAACAAAACTTCGCATTGGCATGCGGCCAATAAACGTCAGCTCCGTTCAGCGCCCTGCAAGAGATGGCGGGGTCTTTAAAAGGCAGCTTGTGGTGAGGCTGGAAATTGCCGCCGTAGAGGGAGGTTCGTGCAACTTGCAACTTTGCAGGAGGTGCGAGGAGTAGCGCAGCCCTCGCCGGCTGGAACGAGGTAGTGGTGCTGTTGCAGCAACAGGGGTGGCAGTACAGGCGGGCTGACGCAATGGGTGGTGGTAATCCATAGCTCTTTCGTCCCCCTACTGTGACACGCGGCGCAACTTGGAGACATGCAACTTCCTCTCCACCCCAAGACACTGCTTGACCCCTTGAGATGAGAGAGTAAATGAGAAGGGAAAAAAGAGAGAGAGATGAGAGAGAGAGATGGAGAGAAATGAGAGAAAAAGAGAGAAAGAGAGAGAGATGAGAGAAAAAGAGAAAGATGAGAGAGGTAAAGATGAGAGATGAGAGAAAAAGATGAGAGAGAGAAAAAGAGAAAGATGAGAGAGAAATGAGAGAGAAAGAGATGAGAGAGAAATGAGAGAAAGATGAGAGAGAGATGAGAGAAAAAGAGACAGATGAGAGAGAGAAAGATGAGAGATGAGAGAAAAAGATGAGAGAGAGAAAAAGAGAAAGATGAGAGAAATGAGAGAGAAAGAGATGGGAGAGAAAATGAGAGAAAGAGATGAGAGCAGGAGAAAAATGAGAGAGAAAGAGAGAGAGATGAGAGAAAAAGAAAGATGAGAGAAAGAGCAAAAGAGATGAGAGAGGAAAAAGGGAGAGATGAGAGAGAAAGGGAGAATGAGAAGGAGAGAGAAAGAAGAGAGAGAAAGAGAGAGATGAGAGAGAGAGAGAGAGAGAGATGAGAGAAAAAGAGAGAGAGAGATGAGAGATCCCGGTGTTTTGTTTCCTGTGGGAAACGGGTCCAAATAGCGGGATTTAAAATGATAAATTTAGTGGTCCCTGAACTCCGAAAGGTCGGTGACCCCTCTCCTAGACCCTCCATCCAAAGGATGCCCCCGTGAATTCTTTCCTCGGAAACGCCAGAGGCAGAGGGATGGCCCTGGCCTCTCCCTTTTTGAATGGACCCTTTGGGGAAGGAAAGGACACCTTCACCACCCTTCCTTTGTCCCCTCCCGCAGGGAGAACGCCGGTACCAGAGTTGCCTCCAGGATCTGAAAGACCGCCTGGAGCAGTCGGAGAGCACCAACCGCAGTATGCAAAACTACGTCCAGTTCCTCAAGTCTTCGTACGCCAACGTCTTTGGAGACAGCATCTTGTCCAGTTCCCCCATTCGGCCCCGGTCTCCCCTGTAGCCTCCGTTGGGTGCTGTCTTCCTCCTTATCGTCCCGTTGCACCAGGCTCGGTCAGAGGGAGTTGGGGGGGGGGGCATCTTAACAACTTACAAAGCCATAATCCGATTCTGGAATCCGCCTTTCTCGGAATCCAGTTAGAACGAGGGAGGCGTCTTGTGCAGGAGGTCTCCCAAGCCCCTCCTCCTGCCAAGACCCCCCCTTTCCCCCAGTGCCTTAACCCATCTCCCACCGTTTTCAAGGACCCTGCGTGCTTTTCTTCACCCCCCTTTTTTTAATATTTTTCTGAAAAGTTTTGTATTTAATGTTTCGGGGAATTGCTTTCACTCTTCCCCGATCCTTCAAAGTTTCAAAGATCATGTAGGTAGGATACCGAAACCCACGGGATTTTTAACTTGGCGTGTTAGCAGCGGTGTGCGATTTTCTTCCTTCGAACCAGATGTGCATTGTGCAAGAAAAGTTCCCCCAACTTTTATTTCGACGAGTGATAACCGTAAGGACACATTTGGAACTGCGGTTTCAAGAAATATGTGTATGTTAAATATCCCGATTTAATGGCACCGTTCTTAATCCTCCTCTTAGATTAGTTTTGTGAGAGTTACCAAGAGTTTACAGAGCCACATATATTTTCTTTCAGTGATTATTCTGTTTGTTAAATATCACTCTAATCGGTTTTTTCTCCAAACGTTCAGGAGAATATCTTCACTTTTACTCTTATTAACCAGCAGGTTTCAATTCTAAACCAAGCTTTATTTTATTTTTATTCCCCTCGACCGAATTAGAGAAAGCATTTTGCTTTGCAGAGCGTAAAAACATGGTGGTTTCACCCCGCCAGTTCTGTGCTATTATCACATTTTGTTCTTTGTTGGGGTACGTGTGGGTGGGTGCGTGAGGAATCAACCAATGGAGTCAACGTATATATTTTTTTTGATTTTTAATATTTATGTGTGAGACCATAACGTTGCCTTGAAAAGTTTTAAAAGATTCGAATTGACGTGTGACTTTTTTTTAAAAAAAAAAATGTGAAAAGATACTACGATAAAGGTTTTTTTCTCTCTCCTCTCTCTTGAAATATCTTAGTTTTTAATTTTTATTTCTTTATTAATTTGTTAAACCTGTATGAGAGAACAGGTATAAGGATAAACGCGGACATGAACAAAAATATTGGTACAAATAAACGGGGACAGTCGGACAGGGACGGAAGGCAGGCTGGTGCGCTTATGCACCCCCCCTTTTACGAATCTCTTAGGAATGGGGTGAGGTCCACGGTAGACAGTTTGAGGTCGAAGCTGTGGGGGGCTTGAGGACGTAACAACGGAGTCAGGTAGAGCCTTCCAGGCGTTGACCGCTCTGTGGCTGAAGTCGTATTTTCTGCAGTCGACTTTGCTATTGTTATTATTTTTAACCCGAGAAAAAAAACCCTTTGCACAAAAGACAATCCTATCACACGCTGTCTCGGCTGACCCCCGCGGATTTTCCCCCCATGAGGAATAACCCTTTGTCGTGTTTCTTTCTCGGAATAATGTGAATTGCATTTAAATGCGGCTAGGAAGAAAACCCACCTGCCTCCCTGATAGATTGGACCCGTCATCCAATCCACCAACCTAAAACAATTGCAGGCTCCATTTATCGTCCCATTTCATGCTTCATCCATCGATCCAGAGTTCGGATGACATTTCCTTCCGATCCACTTTAAAACAAAACCTGATTGAGGAGGAGGACGGTGTGCGGTGGGGAAACGGAGAGGGGGGAAGCCCTTATCAGCCCCCGGCAAAGCGCCCCAGGAGGGGAGAGTGCCGAGGGGCAGAATGGGGGGTGGGAATGTATGCTGTCCCCGTCCTCTGGTTCCCCCCCTCCTTGCAACCCCTGCCCTTCCTCTGGTTCCTTCCCATTCAGGCACATTTTTGAGGCCAGGTGCAGGCACGGAAGGTATGTTACGAGAGCAAAGCACACGCGTGGAAGGGGCTCGTACACCCACAAAGTGGAAGGGGGGTGCACCCAACCCTTATGAAGATTATATTGACATAAATATTGTAGAAGAAGTTCTCATTGAAAGAGTTCTGGATCGATCAGTTTTAGATTATGTACATCTGAATAATCCAGGTACTGCGTGATCATCAACAATCCGACAAAGACAAGTGGATTACATTGTGAATTAAAGCCCTGGTTGTTTATGCTGTTATTAACTAACGTTCAAAAAATTTTGAATTTTGCACGCTGGGCAAACCAGTGGTAAGAAAATGTGGAACCCACCGCTGATTAAAGTTCTATTTTTCCCCTCAAGTCTTTTTCCATTAAGCCCAAAAGAGAAGTTTCTGGTTTTCTCTTTCTATTCACTTTGAGGATCTCCTGTATTCGGGTGTGAATCCTACTCCAATGAGAGGGATCTTGGAGTCCCAGTGGACAACCATTTAAATAGGAGCCAGCCGTGGGCAGCAGCTGCCCCAAAAGCCAACACAGTTCTAGGCTGCATCAACAGAGGGAGAGAATCAAGATCACGCGAAGGGTTAATATCACTTTACAAAGCCTTGGTAAGGCCACACTTGGAATACGGCATTCAGTTTTGGTCACCACGATGTAAAAAAAGATGCTGAGACTAGAAAGAGGGCAGAGAAGAGCAACAAAGAGGATTAAGGGACTGGAGGCTAAAACATAGGAAGAACGGTTGCAGGAACTGGGAATGTCTACTTTAATGAAAAGAAGGACTAAGGATAGCAGTCTTCCAATATCTCAGGGGCTGCCACAAAGAAGAAGGAGTCAAGCTATTCTCCAAGGCACCTGAGGGTAGAACAAGAAGCAATGGGTGGAAACTAATCAAGGAGAGAAACAACTTAGAACTAAGAAGAAATTTCCTGACAGCGAGAACAATTAACCAGTGGAACAACTTGCCTCCAGAAGTTGTGAATGCCCCAACACTGGAAGACTTTAAGAAGATGTTGGATAGCCATTTGTCTGAAATGGTATAGGGTTTCCTGCCTAGGCAGGGGGTTGGACTAGACGACCTCAAAGCTCTATTTTGATTCAGGTTGTAAATTGTGCAGTGGGTTTTTCCACCCAGGTCTTCCTCAAAAGGGGACCAGCGGTGGATGAGAAGCCCACTACTATATAAGTATTCTACGTTTCTAGTACTGTAGTTTCCAAGTTCAAAATCCAGAACTTTTCCATCTACCCACAAACACAAACCGTGCAAGGAAACGGACATTCAAAGCAGACCTCGGACCTCTAACCCTTCTTAATACTTTTAAGCCGGCTATAAACTAGGACAGCATGCAAAATAGGGCCTGCCCTGAAGATAAACCGTCTGGGAACATGGCTGAGGCATAGCCCGCATAGTTCTCGGCCCCAGGATTTCCCCTTCTGAGAGACTCACATCCGAGGCACATTATCTTTCTGCAAACAGGCCTCGGAGAATGCAAGAAAGAAACCGTAGAGATTCTCCGAGCATCCTCAGAGCGCCAAGCGTTGGCACAAGCGGAGCTAGATAAATTTACAGTTGCTGGTTTTTTTTAAAGAACAGACCCTCTTAGAAGACAGCCTAAATTTCCCAAGTTCTATTAAACTTCCCAAGTTCTGTTAAAATTCCCAAGTTCTATTAAACTTCCCAAGTTCTATTAAACTTCCCACGTCCTATTAAACTTCCCAAGTTCTATAAAAATTCCCACTTTCTATTAAACTTCCCAAGTTCTATTAAACTTCCTAACTTCTATTAGTTCCCAAGTTCTATTAAAGTTCTCAAGTTCTATTAAACTTCCCACGTCCTATTAAACTTCCCAAGTTCTATTAGTTCCCAAGTTCTATTAAAGTTCCCACGTTCCATTAAACTTCCCAAGTTCTATTAAACTTCCCAAGTTCTATTAAAGTTCCCACGGCCTATTAAAGTTCCCACATTTTATTAGTTCTCAAATTCTATTAAAGTTCCCAAGTTCTCACCCCCCCCTCCACCTTTGTCAATGGGCCATTAAGGCCTGAGCCAGTCTATTCTACATAACTTCAGGCAGAGCCATAGTAGGAATCTCATTACATCATCACCCAGCAAGAGTCAACCAAGCCTGGGACTCAGCTTCTAGAGTTACCCCTGCATGGCCTCATGGGAGTGACAACCAATCAGAATACAAGCTCAAATTCAAAAGCCCAGAGAGGGCATAAAACCCAGGCACGCTCAGCATCTCTTCCCTTTTTTTTTTGCCCATGTCCTCAAATCATGGGGTCCTATCCACCATTAAAAACCATCTTTCCAACCAGTCACCATGTTTCCAGTGTCTTTTCCCCCACTCGGAACTGAACCCAGGGGGACATTTCTTACAACACGACATTTCACAGCCTTCCTCCTAAAACCCCAGGGTTCTCACCGCTGAATTTGCTGAAATAGATAATATGACGACAATACACTCGGCAGCGTTTGATTCTTTCATTTGGCATCGCCCAGTGTGAGTTTTCTGCTTGCGGGAAACATCATCGTACTAACTGGGAAGAGGGATCTTGGAGTCCTAGTGGACAACCGTTTAAATAGGAGCCAGCCGTGGGCAGCAGCTGCCCAAAAAGCCAACACAGTTCTAGGCTGCATCAACAGAGGGATGGAATCAAGATCACCTGAAGGGTTAATACCACTTTTATAAGGCTTTGATAAAGCCACACTTGGAATTCTGCATCCATGATGTCAAAAAGATGTGGAGACTCTGGAAAGAGTGCAGAAGAGAAGAGCAACAAAGAGGATTGGGGGACTGGAGGCTAAAACATACGAAGAACGGTTGCAGGAATTGGATATGTCTAGTTTAATGAAAAAAAGACTAGGGGAGACAGGATAGCAGTCTTCCAATATCTCAGGAACTGCCCCAAAGAAGAGGCAGTCAAGCTATTCTCCAAACACCAGAAGGCAAGATAAGAAGCAATGGGTGGAAACTAATCAAGGAGAGAAGCAACTTAGAACTAGGGAGAAATTTCCTGACAGTGAGAACAATTAACCAGTGGGACAACTTGCCTCCAGAAGTTGTGAATGCCCCAACACTGGAAGTTTTGAAGAAGACATTGGATAACCTTTTGTCTGAAGTGGTGTAGGGCTTCCTGCCTAAGCAGGGGGTTGGACTAGAAGACCTCCAAGGTCCCTTCCAACTCTGTTATTCTAACCACTGTGCCACCATGGCAGATGATGGATGGATGGGTGCGTGGATGGTGAGATTCGGACTGCCAAATTGCAGGCAGCTGGCAGTCAGCAAAAGTAGCCTGCAGTACTGCGCTCTAACCATTGTGGCACCTAAATGGCTCCTAAATGTAAATAAACACATGTACTTCATTTAGTGACTGTCTGAAGTCTACCCAAAGTCTCTCTTTGTGTTGTCCCCTGTGACATTGCATCACAAAAGGGAAAATGTTGTTCTTATTGCTAAGGATTACACAGATGCCGCTCTCTTTTTTTGTTCCAAGAGAGGAGACATTTTGGTTCTGTTCCACTCGTACTTCTTTTTTTTCTACTGGGGGAAGAAGGAAAGGAGAGGAGAGAGGAGGGAGAGAGAGAAAGGGAAGGGAAGAAGAAAAAGGAGGAGAGGAGGAAGAGAACAGAAAGGGAAGAAGAAACAAAAAGAAAGGGAAGGAGAAAGGAAAGGAAGGGAAGGAGAAAGGGAAGGAAAAGAAAGGGAAAAGGAAGGAAAGAAGAAAGGGAAAAGAAAGAAAGGAAAGGAGAAAGGGAAGAGAAGGAAACGAAAGGGAGGAGAAAGATAAGGGAAAGAAGGAGAAAAGGAAGTAAAATAAAGGGAAGGAGAAAGAAAAAAGTAAAGAAGAAAAGGGAGGGAAGGGAATGGAGGAGAAAGGGAGGGAAAAGAAAGGGAAGAAGAAAGAAAAGGAAGGAAGGAGAAGGAGAAAAGACAGGGAGGGGGAGGAGAAAGGGAAGGAAAAGGAAGGGAAGAAAAGAAAAGAGGGATGGAAAAGAAAGGAGAAAGGAAAGGGAGGAGAAAGGGAAGGAAAGGAGAAATAGAAGGAGGAAGGGAAGGGGAGGAAAAAGAAAGAATGAGAAAGGAAAGGGTGGGGAAGGTGGAGAAAGTGAAGGAGAGGAAGGAAAGGGGGAAAGGAAAGGAAGGGGAGAAAAAAGAAGGAGAAGGAGAAAGGACAGGGAGGGAAGAGAAGGAGAAAAGAAAGGAGAAAGGGTAGGGTAGTAAGATGTGTAAACTTTTACTACAGCCCCTAATGCAATCAGAAATAGCTGGAATTCCTGACAATTCAGGAGAGAATGACCCTGGGTTGAGTTAACTAAACACTCACTTCCTTGCCATCAGCTCTCCACCTTAAGAGATAAACAAAGGCTCCTAAAAGCCCTTTTCCTTTTCTAAACACACGAAGTCTTTGCTTGCTGCCCCCCCTCCAAAAAACAACCCCCACCTCCACATTTAAGGAGACTCACGCAGAGAATAAAATAGTCCAATAAAGGCTCAGTACTTTCGCCCCTTTCCATAAATAAAGCAGGATTCTCTTTAAAAAAACCTCACACCCTTTTAAAGGGACACAAGAAGCAATAGGAGAAATATGGAAAGAGAAAACATTGACATGGGGATTTGGATTAGGAGGAGGAGGAGGAGGAGACTGAGAAGGAGAAGAAGAAGGAGGAAGAGGAGGAGAAGAAGAAAGGAGGAAGAGGAGAAGGAGAAAGAGAAGGAGAAAGAAGGAGGAGGAGAAATAGAAGGAGGAGGAGGAGGAGAAGGAGAAGACTATTTAGAAAAGAATAGAATAAAAGTTGAAAAGGACCTTGGAGGTCTTCTAGTCCAACCCCCTGCTTAGGCAGGAAGCCCTACACCACTTCAGACAAATTATTGCCTAATCTCTTCTTTAAAACTTCCAGTGTTGGAGCATTCCCAACTTTCTGGAGGCAAGTCATTCCACTGATTAATCGTTCTGTCATGAAGTTTGAGCAGCTCCTACAAAAAAAAAACAAAAAAAAAAAAAACGAGGGAATCAATCTATTTTCCAAAACACCAAAAGGCACAACAAGGGAACAATGGATGGAAACTAACCAAAGAAAGAAGCTACCTAGAACTAAAGGGAAAAGTTGAGATCAACCAAAACCAATGGAATAGCTTGCCTTCAGAAGTTGTGGGTGCGCCATCCCTAGAGGCTTTCCCCCCCAAAAAAGTGAGGGAAGTAACACACACACCCCCCACACACAAAAAGGACAGTGCCAAGCACCTCTAAAACAATGCAGAAAACTTAAAACAGCCATTCCCCTTAAAAAAAAAAGTCAAAAGGCAGCAGCTGAGAGGAAAACTAAGAGCAGCTGCTCAGGCTCATTGAAAGTCTGGGCATGCTGCCAAAAGCCATTAACCCTTCCAACTCTATTATTCTTTTAGTCAAAACTATTCTCCAAGGCACCTGAGGGCAGAATAAGAAGCAATGGGTGGAAACTAATCAAGGAGAGAAGCAACTTAGAACTGAGGAGAAACTTCCTGACAGTGAGAACAATTAATAAGTGGAACAGAAGTTGTGAATCCCCCAACACTGGAAGTCTTGAAGAAGATGTTGGATAGCCATTTGTCTGGAACCGTATAGGGTTTCCTGCCTAGGCAGGGGGTTGGACTAGAAGACCTCCAAGGTCCCTTCCGACTTTGGTATTCTATTCTATTTTATTCTATATACAAAGACACATGAAGAACGGTTGCAGGATTTGAGTTTGGCTAGTCTAGAGAAAAGAAGGACCAGGGGTGACTTGATAGCAGTCTTCCAATATCTCAGGGGTTGCCCCAAAGAAGAGGGAGTCAAACTATTTTCCAAGGCACCTGAGGTCAGGACAAGAAGCAATGGGTGGAAACTAATCAAGGAGAGAAGCAACTTAGAACTGAGGAGGAATTTCCTGACAGTTAAGAACAATGAATCCGTGGAACAGAAGTTGCCTCCAGAAGTTGTGAATGCCCCAACACTGGAAGTCTTTAAGAAGATGTTGGATAGCCCTTTGTCTGAAACGGTATAGGGTTTCCTGCCTAGGCAGGGGGTTGGACTAGAAGACCTCCAAGGTCCCTTCCAACTCTGCTATTGTATTGTATTCTATGTTCTAAATTGGGTGCTTCACAGCAGAAGCAATACAGCTGCCTGGACCATACCTGCACTAACTTCACGAGCTGTATGATCAAGCTCCATCCTTGTCCCCTCCTTATCTTTTCCTCCCAGCAAGAAACAAGGCGTAGCCAACACCGCAGCAGCTGTCGAAGGACTTGGTGATACTCCAGGGAGCATCAGCTGATCACAGAAGGGTTACTTAATGCTCCTTATAGTCAAAATGCTTGCAATCTTGTCCTTCTTCCCAAAGGGAAGAGGTTCATCTCATCCCTAGAGGGATGACTGATGGGTATCCCTCCTCTAATCCTGTCAGTTTCTGTGGCTTATTGACTTGATTTAGCCTGTATCGGCTGCATTCCGGCTGCAACTGTTAAGAGGAGCTATTAACCCGAAGGTTAATTTTTAACTCGTTCTCCTAACTGCATAAGCAATTAACTAACGGTTGGGGTGAACCGGTTGAATCTCACCTGTGGTGCAAGGGAAACTTTACCTATAGGTAAAGTTTCCCCTCGCACATCTGTGCTAGTCGTTCCCGACTCTAGGGGGCAGTGCTCATCTCCGTTTCAAAGCACAAGAGCCAGCGCTGTCCGAAGACGTCTCCGTGGTCACGCGTGACTCAACCCCGAAGGCGCACGGAACGCTGTTCCCTTCCCACCAAAGGGGGTCCCTATTTTTTCTACTTGCATTTTTTAAACATGCTTTCGAACTGCTAGGTTGGCAGAAGCTGGGACAAGTCACGGGAGCTCCCTCCGTTATGCGCCGCTAGGGATTCGAACCGCCCGACCTCTCTGATCGATAAGCTCAGCGTCTTCAGCCAATCCAGAACCCCCAATCCATTTTTCTCCTCAAGGGCTTAAGATGGACAAACCACTTCCCATCCTCCATCCAGCTGGTTTAAAGCAAGGCTTATCTGAATGAAGACTCCCGATTTTCCAGATATGCCGGCGTGAACAGCTCCTGGGAACGCTGCTGGGAACTGTAGTCCCAGCCCATCTGGATGCCATCCAGTCAGCGCATGCTATTCTGGAGTCCAGCTAGAGATGCCAATCTTTTGAACTCTCTCTCTCTCTCTCTCTCTCTCTCTCTCTCTCTCTCTCTCTCTCTCTCTCTCTCTCTCTCTCTCTCTTTTTTTCCCCTCCTCCAAAGGCCCTGCAGCTTCATTCTTTCGCTAATTGTATTTTCATTGTCCCTCCTTGGAATTTACTGCTGGTTACAAAGAGTGCCACAAGGAAGAGAGAGGGAGGGAGGGAGGGAGGGAGGGGAAGAAGAGAAAAAGGTCCTTAGGCAAGGAGAATATTTCAGTCCTGGCAAACGACAAAAGGAGCCATCGTTGCAAAATTAAAGCTTTCTCTTCCCAATCCCCACGCCCCACAGTGGGGCAATTTGAACCTCGTTTAAACCAAGTTAATGGCCTTTGAGGCGTCCTCGCGGGAGTTGAGTTCACTTGTTGAGTAAAGCAAGAATTATATGTCCCCGGGGAGGGGGGTAGGGTTTTAGAGATGCTTAGGCAAGGAGTGGCCAAAAAATGGGTGGGAACCACTGTCTTAATGCCTCCGAAGAGACCTTGGCGGAGAGCAAACACACCGCCCACCAGGGACCACGACAAAAGTGGGGTAAGGCCACCCTTGAATATTGCATTCTGTTTTGGTTGCCACGATGTGAAAATAAGATATGGAGACTCTGGAAAGAGTGCAGAGAAGAGCAAGAAAGAGGATTAGGGGACTGGAGGTTAAAACGTATGAAGAACGGTTGCAGGAACTGCGTATGTCTAGTTTAATGAAAAGAAGGACTAGGGGAGACATGATAGCAGTCTTCCAATATCTCAGGGGCTGCCCCAAAGAAGAGGGAGTCAAACTATTCTCCAAAGCACCTGAGGGCAGAACAAGAAGCAATGGGTGGAAACTAATCAAGAAGAGAAGCAACTTAGAACTGAGGAGGAATTTCCTGACAGGGAGAACAATTAATCAGTGGAACAGAAGTTGCCTCCAGAAGTTATGAATGCCCCAACACTGGGAGTCTTTAAGAAGATGTTGGATAACCATTTGTCTGAAGTTTTGTAGGGTTTCCTGCCTATGCAGAGGGTTGGACTAGAAGACCTCCAAGGTCCCTTCCAACTCTGTTATTCTATTCTATTCCAGAAAAGCAGAAGAGAACAAAGAGGAGGGGGTCAAGCTATTTTTCCAAAGCACCCAAAGACCAGACAAGGAACAATGGATGGAAACGGATC
This sequence comes from Natrix natrix natrix, assembly GCA_029891615.1. Lineage (NCBI taxonomy): Eukaryota > Metazoa > Chordata > Lepidosauria > Squamata > Natricidae > Natrix > Natrix natrix. Next base: position 745,176 of record JAKRSK010006516.1, on the reverse strand, counting down.
AAGGAGAGATTCAACCTGGAAATAAGGAGGAATTTTCTGACAGGGAGAACAATCCATCCATGGAACAGAAGTTGCCTTCAGAAGTTGTGGGATCTTCATCCCTGGAGGCTTTCAAGAAGAGACTGGAGTGCCATCTGTCAGAAATCGTATAGGGTTTCCTGCTTAGGGGTGGGTGGGTTGGATTAGATGACCTACAAGGTCCCTTCCAACTCTATTAATCTGTAAATCTGTATGTAGAGGAATATAAGATTTTGGAATGTATATTTATTTTACTTAACCTAGAAATAAGGACAAATCTTTCTGACAGGGAGAACAATCAACCCATGGAGCAGAAATTGCCTTCGGACGTTGTGGGAGCTTCATCACTTGAGGCTTTCAAGAAGAGACTGGATTGCCATCTGTAAGAAATGGTGTAGGTTCTCTTGCTTGGGCGACAGGAGGGTTGGACTAGAAGACCTCCAAGGTCCCTCCCAGCTCTATTCTGATTCGGATGATTCAGTCCTGAGGGTTAGGGGCCTCTGGCTCTCTTCCGGAAGCCCAGCGCCCATTCTCTCCCAGATATGGTCTCTCCCTCCCCTCCTGGGTCCTTGCCAGGAGATAAGCAGTCAACGCTTCTGTGGTTTTTACTCCAGACTTCAGGAAGCGATGGGGACTTTGGGGGAACCCCCCCTCCTTAGTCGCTGAAAACTTGGGGTTGTGTGGCACGCTTCCTCCTAAGCTCCCGACAAGCTTCTCATCCCTTGCATGCCCAGGGAAGGGTGGTAAGAGAATGACCTCCTTATTTAGGAAGACTGGATCTGTGTATCAAATCCTCTCACCTTCCCTGGCTTGGATTGACGGTTTCGAAATGCCAAAATCTTCACCAGCCAGGGAGACCAAAAATCAGCATGTGATGTAATGGCTCGCCAGCAGAGCTGGCAGCAGATTCAGACAGTGAGGAGGTTGGGGAGGAACATGGGCCTGGAGTCTGGGGAAGGCTCTGGTGAAGGGCTCTGTGTTGGAGGCAGAGAGGGGGCCAGAGCCATCTGACAGTTATCAGCTGCCTTCGGAGACAGACATCAGTGAGGCAGAGGAACAGCTGGAGCCTGTTCCCAGTGTGCGCATGCGCAGAGTTGCCGGAAGAAAAGAACAGCTCAGAAACCAAGGTCAACTTGGGAGTAAAGTCACAGGTGGACGCAAGATCTTGGACTTTCAACTGGGTGGGGAAAACCGGGAATTCCTCCCATAGGAATTAAAAGAGGAGCGAAAGGGGAGTGGGCTTTTGCAGTAAGCAATTTGTTCGGTGGTTAGATTCGTTTCAGGAGTGTGAAGATCTGTCCGTGAATCTCAGAGACTCTGTGCCCAGTCTCTCCTTGCACAGCACCTCATTTGGGAAAATATTTACATGGCAGCTTTCCAAGCTAGATAAGGTCTGTGGTCATAAATGCTCCTTTGAAAGACTCTTTGCCAGGCCTTGGCTGAGTGTGAAGGAGAGGAATTCACATTCATTGAATAAAAGGGGTTTTGTCGGGACCAGGACTCTGCCGCCTGCTTTTTGGGGAAGCCTAGCTCAGAACAGGTGGTCCCCACATTCTGTGAGAGGAAGCACAATTGTACTTGTCGGGAAGGCAGTCTAAATTAAGCATGGATGGGCAACGGGCAGAGGGCCCATTCTCAGTTCCTCTTTGCTTTCCTGAAGTCCCAGGAAACTTTCTTGGCAGCCCCAAACCCAGAACTGATGCTGAGCACGAGGATCGGTTCCCTTGGTCCAGCTGCCTCCCTTCATGTCATCTGCTCAGTGTTGGGTTTAAAAATTGACAGAGTTGGAAGGGACCTTGTAGGTCGTCTAGTCCAACCCTCACCCAAGCAGGAGACCCTACACCAGTTCTGACCGTTGGCAGTCCAGTCTCTTCTTGAAAGCCTCCAGTGATGAAGCTCCCACAACTTCTGAAGGCAACTTCTGTTCCATGGGTTGATTGTTCTCACTGTCAGAAAATTCCTCCTTATTTCTAGGTTGAATCTCTCCTTGGTCAGTTTCCATCCATTGTTCCTTCTCTGGCCTTTGGGTGCTTTGGACAATAGCTTGACCCCCTCCTCTCTGTGGTAGCCCCACAAATATTGGAAGATGCTCTCCTGTCTCCCCTGGTCCTTCTCTTCACTAGACTAGCCATGCCAAGTTCCTGCAACCGTTCTTCAGATGTTTGAGCCTCCAGTCCCTTCATCATCATGGTTGCTCTTCTCTGCGCTCTTTCTAGAGACTCAACCTCTCTTTTATAGTGTGGTGACCAAAACTGGATGTAGTATCCTAGGTGTGCCCTTACTAAGGCTTTATAGAGTGGTATTAGTACCTCCCTTCATCTTGATTGCATCCCTCTGTTAATGCAACTTAGGATTGTGTTGGCTTTTTTGGCTGCTGCCGCACACGGCTGGCTCCTATTTAGCTGGTTGTCCACTAAGACTCCAAGATCCCTCTCAGAGTCACTGCTATTAAGCCTGGTTTCACTCCGTCTGTATGTGTCCTTTGGGTTTTTCTTACCTAAGTGTAGGACTTGACTTTTCTCTACCTTGAATTACATGTTGTTAGATAAGGCCAAGGGTTCAAGTCTGTGAAGATCCACCTGGTGTCAGGCCTGCAGCCATATTCCTTTTGGATCTTTGGCCTGCCCCACTTACTATTATTCTACTATGCCGTGGGAAAATGGGAGGGGGGGGAATTGTACGGAGTTAACTGCTATGTAGCCAAAATAAAAATTTATTTCTAGAAAGCCAAGGTCATCCTTTGTCTCTGCACCTCTGCACCTGGCCGGAACTGGATGGGTGGAAGCTGCCAGCGTGGCAGTGGGAGATTGGACCAGGGGATGGACTTGTGGATGTGGAGGCAAGATCTTGAACTTTCAACTGGGTGGGGGAAACCGGGAAGCTTTCAGATTTGCGGTTTCCCAGATGTGCCAACCTGGCTCTCTTCATAAATTGGAACTTTGAGCAATGCTTTGCCTTGGACTCTTGATTTAATTTTGGGGTGCTATTTGAAATGCTGACATTTGAATCTTGAGCCTACCTTCTAGGGTGTTGGCTATTCCTGCCAGCTTAGTAGCCAAATCTGCACATTTGGTAAGTTCCCCTCCTGTTCCTTCATCTAAGCTCTTCCTGGGATTCTCCAGCTTTGGAGCTTCTGCCAAAAGATTTATCTGCCCAGCACCTGGCACAAGATGCCCCCATGGAAAGATTCTTGCAACTCAACCCCACAGTAGGCAGATGGAAAGGCTCTTGACAAGAAGGAGGAGGAGGAGTCTTGGCAGAAGGTGGAGACCAGGCTGTCTTAGAGAAGAAGTCCAGGAGTTGCACAGCTCTCTGCTGGGACCAGAGCGTCCCTCCCTCCCTCCCTCCTTCCTTCCTTCTCTCCCGCACCATGCAGTGTAAGTCCCAGGCGCGTTCTTGGCTCCCCACCCATCACCCACCCACCCACACCTTCCTCCTACCCACCAAATATTTCCTTTTTCTCTTGCCAGGCTTGTGGTCTGCCTTCCTGCCCTTGGCACTGTTGGTGGGTCTGAATGCCAGCTCAGGAATCTCCAGTTCAGGTAGGGGGGAAAACTTTGAAACAGCCCTGGTTATGCCAGGGTTGGGAAGGGGACCCTTTGGCCACCTTCTCCTCGCAGTTGCTTCATGTGAGTAAGCTCCTGAAATGGGATCGGATGGGTAAGGAAGGATTGCACGCCTTCCTGGGAAGGGATCTTAGGAGCTGTGGTGGGGCCACGCACAACTGTCTTAGGAGTCCTATGGCACTTTGCTCTGCGTTTTGGGTCTGTGGTTATTAAGACAGCAGATAAAATCAAGGATAAAGAGGAAATCGATGTACTTCAAGGCATGGGGAAAGATTTTATGATTGGCTAAAGAAAGGAATGTAGAAAAGAAAGTAAGGGGAAGATACAGTACCCGGACAATGCACGATTCAAAGGAAAAGGGGGAGGGAGAGAGGGAAAACAGAAAAGAAAATACGAGTATACAAGTATATATTCAAGAGTGAGATATAAAGGGGAAAAATATAGCTAGGATAGATTATCGAAGGAAGGGGAACAAGAAATGATATTAAATTATATTTGGGCTTGCGGAAATACCATCCCAAGAAAACATAAATTGAGATTTCTATAATAAGAGAAAAGGAACGGAAAAAAGGAGGAGAGGAGAGGAGGAGGGAAGGAAGAAAGAGATAAGGAGAGGAGGGTGGAAGGGAGAGGAAGAGAAGGAGAGAGGGTAGGAAGGGGAAGAGGAAGAGTAGGAGTAGGGGAGAGGTAAGGGAAGAAGGAAGGGGAAGGAGAGGAGGGTGGAAGGGAGAGGAAGAGAAGGAGAGAGGGTAGGAAGGGGAAGAGGAAGAGTAGGAGTAGGGGAGAGGTAAGGGAAGAAGGAAGGGGAAGGAGAGGAGGGTGGAAGGGAGAGAAAGAGAAGGAGAGAGGGTAGGAAGGAGAAGAGTAGGAGTAGGGGAGAGTAAGGGAAGAAGGAAGGGGAAGGAGAGGAGGGTGGAAGGGAGAGAAAGAGAAGGAGAGAGGGTAGGAAGGAGAAGAGTAGGAGTAGGGGAGAGGTAAGGGAAGAAGGAAGGGGAAGGAGAGGAGGGTGGAAGGGAGAGAAAGAGAAGGAGAGAGGGTAGGAAGGGGAAGAGGAAGAGTAGGAATAGGAGAGAGGTAAGGGAAGAAGGAAGGGGAAAGAGAGGAGGAAGGAAGAGTAGAGAAGGAGGGAGGGAGAAAATAAAGGGAAAAGAAGATGGTGTTAAACAGGCGGAAGGGATGGTAAATACAGCAACCCAAACTGTACATTTTAACCTTTTCCATGGAATAATAAATGTATAAGAATGATAAAAGTAAAGAGGAAGAAGAATTAGATGAATGCATCCCTATAATTGTATGGAAGAGAATAAAAAGTTTTTTTAAAAAAACTTTGCAAAAAAGAAAAAAAGAACAGCAGGTTAGAAATGGTTTTCGGGAGCAGACAATCCAAATGTTATTTCACTGACTTAGCAAAGCCACAGTTATGCCTCTCCCTCCCTCACTAAGGCTAGAGATACGCCCGAAGGGTTTTTAACGTGGTCGGCAGATGTTGGATACCAACGTGGTTTTTGCGGTCGATGAATTTCCAATTCTCCCACCTTGCTGGCAAGACGGACTTTGCAACGGTGTGAATTGGATAAGTTTATGTAGTTTAGCCAGCTCCGAATTTTTCAAAAACCACTTGATAAGGCCACACTTGAAATACTGCATCTCGCCACGATGTAGAAAAGATGCGGAGACTCTGGAAAGAGGGCAGAGAAGAGCAACAAAGAGGATTAGGGGACTGGAGACTAAAACATAGGAAGAACGGTTGCAGGAACTGGGTATGTCTAGTTTAATGAGAAGAAGGACCAGGGGAGACATGATAGCAGTCTTCCAATATCTCAGGGGCTGCCCCAAAGAAGAGGGAGTCAAGCTATTATTTAAAGCACCTGAGAGTAGAACAAGAAGCAATGGGTGGGAACTAATCAAGGAGAGAAGCAACTTAGAACTGAGGAGGAATTTCCTGACAGTTAGAACAATTAATCAGTGGAACAGAAGTTGCCTCCAGAAGTTGTGAATGCCCCAACACTGGAAGTCTTTAAGAAGATGTTGGATATCCATTTGTCTGGAACGGTATAGGGTTTCCTGCCTAGGCAGGGGGTTGGACTAGAAGACCTCCAAGGTCCCCTCCAACTCTCCTATTGTATATAAACGAGGCAGAGAGAGACTCCTCTAGAAGCAGGAATTCCGAATGTCCAGGAATTTATTGTTTGCTGGCCAAACAATTAAATTGTGTGGGCTTTTTTTTTTAAAAAAAATGGAAGCAATCCTAGAAAACTCTCTATATTCCTAGGCTACTCCTTCCCAAAAAGGGACGTTTGCAATTAGTTTAGTTAGTTTACTTTATCGTCTTTAACAAAATTAAACGCGATCTGCAGGGTGCAATGACAGCTCAGCTTGTGCTTGTTTAGGAATCGGGCGCCGTCATTAAGCGCGACGACAGGCGGTGGCTGGTTTCCCCATTGACTTGACTTATTGGAAGCTGGCAGTGAAGGGTTGATGATGTGACTGTGGGAAGCTGCGGCCATTGTAATTGTGTGCCAGTTGCCCAGTGCCACAATCCTGCGACGGTGGGGACACTGCGACAGCCACAGCTTCAAGGGCCAGCCATAAGTCTTCTTGCCTGAGCACTGTTGTAACTTCGAATGATTTGCTGAACAAGAAGTCACTAATTGAGGACTACCTCTATAGTCAAAAGCCCTTCCCTGCCTTTCATGGTTGACAAAGCACCATGCTACCCCTGACGACAACCGTCGGACCGACCACTTGGTGGGCTCCGTAGTACCCTGGGGTCTCTGGCCTGCTGGCAAAACCACGTCTTCGTGCTGGTTGAAGGAATTAACCTAGGATGCTGCGTGATTTTTTCCCCCCTAATAAACCCTTGCGTGCCTGTGTAATGTCCCCTGTGTATTTCCTTCTGGGAGTTTGCATGTTGTCCTTCATCCTTCGGATCGGTCCGGTTGTGCCTCCTGCTTCTTTGGCATCTCCTGGTTCTTCCTTCCTTCCGCCGCGTCGTAGGTACGAGCGAGACTGAGCCCACGACCCGAAACTCCACTCGTTTCTCTGCTCCAAGGCCCTTCTGAGGTTTTTCCCCCGTAGAACTTCTGATCTTTCCTGACTCCAAAGGGTGCTTCGAACCGGCCGCGCAAATCAAAGGCTTTTCTCAGCCCTCCTGGATGCGTCCATGCTCCATTCAGACCGTATCTTGAGATCTTGTCAGGACTTCTGCCTTTTGAGAGACCATAAAAGCCACTGTTTGCCCCAAGGGCTGCAGAAGGTGGACGCGGAGGGAAGGCAAGGCAAGGCAATGTTTGAGACCGGGAGTCACCAGGGAAGGCCAACCTTTTTCCTGACCTGGGACGCGAGAACTATCCTCTACCCCAGAGTAGGCGCATGCACCCGGATTGCATGATAAAGTTGTGATAAATACCACCATACGAAAAAGAGATGTCGAGACTCTGGGAAGAGGGCAGAGAAGGGCAGCAAAGAGGATTGGGGGAAGGGAAGGTAAAACATGCAAAAAAACCCAAAAACAGTTGCATGAATTGGGTATTTCTAATCCCGGGATGGCGAATCTATGGCATGCATGCCACCGGTGGCACATGGAGCCCTCTCTGAGTCCTAGTCCTTCTTTGCTCTAGACTAGCGGGGAGACCATGGAGGGTGCAGTATTCTCTCCCCAAGCTCTGTTTTTGGTCCCAGGAGGCTTCAGGTGCGGGGGAGGTATCACGGGCTTGTGCGGGAGGGAGGCAGAGCATCTGCGTGCGCGGGGGGGGGAGAATGCATTGCATTATGGGTGTGGGCACAGGTGCGCGGACGAAGAGTCTAGCCATCACTGGTCTAGTCCAGGGGTCAGCAAATTGTGTCTCCCGAGCCGCATGTGGCTCTTTCCTCCCTCTGCTGCGGCTCCATCACCGATGGGCGCCACAATTTTGAGAGGAGCTTCCGGTGGCGGGGTGGGGAGGAAGAGAAGCAGAGTGCGCCAGGAGAAGACTCTATGGCAAGGGGAGGGTTTTCCAGTCGTCTCCACAATTGATAGGGCTTTCGGTTAGGACAGGTAGCGGGAAAAGGACGCCGCGCTAGGAGGAGACTCTATGGTGTGGGAACTGAACTTCCGGTCGGCTCCAGAATTGAACGGGGGGCTTCCGGTTAGGAACTTTGTATCTCCCGGTGTTTTCTTTTCTGCGGGAAACGGGTCCGAATGGCTTTTTGAGTGTTTTAAGTTTGCCGATCCCTGTTCTAGTCTAATGAAAAGAAGGATTATGTTGTAATTTCTTTAAAATTAGTTTCTCCTCCGTTCCTGTTAGAATCTAGTCCACGCCTCAATGCCTCCATTGTGGAGAGCCAAGTCTGGTATTTTCCAATTGTGTTTTTCGTTGATTTTTTCCCCATGCTGAAAACAAATTGTTTATATAGACCTGTGATGGCATGTGTAGCATCGCCAGCTGTTCTTCATGCGCGCTGGACGGCTGGTCTTCGCGGCCTGAAAAAGACACCCAAAACAGCCATTTCCCGAGCTGTTTTGGGGACTGTTTTGGGGGGCCTTTTTCGGGCTGTTTTGGGGGGCTGAAGAACAGCAGGAAAATGACGTGGAAAACAGTCAAAAAACAGCCAAAAATGGCCTGAAAACGGCCCACAAAAGGCCTGAAAACAGCCAGAAAACAAGCATGCGCGCACCAGCCAGCTGGTCTTGGGAGTTTTCGGCATTCCAGCATGCAAACATTTTCCAGGCTGTTTTGGGGCCCTTTTCAGGATTTTGCTTGGCCTTTTTTTGAGCTGTTTTTTCTGCCGTTTTCAGGCCGTTTTTCAGCCCTTCAAAACAGCTGGAAAATGGCCTTTAAAACTGCCAAAAACGGCCTGAAACGGCCAGAAAACAAGCATGCGCGTAGCTGACAGCTGGTCCTTGGGTTTTCGGCATTCCAGTGCGCACACATGCACACATTTTCCAGTTTGGGCTGAATATATATATAAATGCGTGTGTGTGTGTTGTATTTGTGCTGATAAATAAATAAATTTATTCATCAGCACAAATACAACACAAATATAACAAAGGCAACATTAAAAATATGGTTTTCTGCCTCGATGGTCTCCTGGAGTGAGTCGAAGGACAGAAAGGGGAAGCAGTGCCTCCCATATTTGGGCATACCAAGGGTTGTGACACAATACATACATACATACATACATACATACATACATACATACATACATACATACATACATACATATATTTGGGCATACCAGGGGTTGTAACACAAATACATACCTATTTCCCTGGCTTAGCTGATAAGGACGAGAGCCTGTGGCTTAGTGGCTAAGACTCCTGCCTAATATGTAATACAGCCCAGGTTCAAATCCCAGTAAGGATATGGCTAGCTGATGAGAGCTAAATAGCTTGTAATAGATCTATACTAGTCTCCCTTTATTTATTTATCAGCACAAATACAAATATATATATATATATATATATACATATATATATATATGTATGTATGTATGTATGTATGTATGTATGTATGTATGTATGTATGTATGTATGTATGTATGTATGTATTTGTGTTACAACCCCTGGTATGCCTAAATATGGGAGGAAGGTCACTACTCCCTCTTTCTGTCCTTCGGCTCATCACAGAAGACCATGCAGGCAGAAAACCGTATTTTTATTTTTAATGTTGCCTTTTTATATTTCTGTTGTATTTGTACTGATAAATAAATAAAGGGAGACTAGTATAGATCTATTTCGAGCTAATTAGCTCTCATCAGCTAGCCATACCCTTACTGGGATTTGGAAACTAACCGAGGAGAGAAGCAACCTGGAATTCAGGAGAAGCTTCCTAAGAGGGAGAGCAAGTCACCAACGGAACAACAGAAGTTGTCGGTGCTTTGTCACTGGAAGTTTTTAAGAAGAGACTGGGCAGCCACTTGTCTGGAATGGTTTCCAAGTGGGGAGACAGACACTGGAAACTTGGTGGCTGTTTGGAAAGATGGCTTAATGGTGGACAGGACCACGTGGTTTGAGATCCTGGGCAAAAATGGGGAGAGATGCTGAGCGTGCCCGAGTTTTATGCCCTCTCTGGGCTTTTGAATTTGTCAGACCCCCATGGGGCCATGCAGGGGCAACTCTGGAGGCTGCCTTGAGTCCCAGGCTTGGTTGACTCTTGCTGGGTGATGATGTAATGAAAGGACTTTGGGCAAATCCTATTATGGCTCTGCTTGAAAGGGGTAGATCTGGCTCAGGCCTTAATGGCTCATTGACAAAGGTTGTGGGGAGCTGAGTTTCTGCCTCCCTTTCAGGGGAAATATTCTGCCCCTTTAATATTTCCTAAAAATATTTCATTTTTACAGGAGAGGGGTGGGTGCTAACTTCCTACAGTAGACAGGGAGGAGGGGGAACCTGTGTTTGAAACAAACGGACGGTTGTGTGAATCCAAACTTTAGATAAAAGGAACTTGGGAACTTTAATAGAACTTGGGATCTTTAATGGAACTTGGGAACTTTTAATAGAACGTGGGAACTTTAATAGAACGTAGGAAGTGCCTGATCTTTGCTATGTAGAATAGTCTGGCTCAAGCCTTTAATGGCTCATTGACAAAGGATTCTGGGGCTGACTTTCGGCCTCCCTTTTCGGGGAAATATTCTGCTCTTTTCATATTTCCTAGAAGGGTGGGTGCTAACTTCCTACACACTCCCTTCCAACTCTTAAGCATTCCGTGTTCTAACAGTTGGCCTCAAGCTTATCTCAGTCCCATATTCTCGTTTATTTATTCATTTTTCTTATCCTCTTACTCCACCAACCGAGAAATGGGCACCACCCAGAGATGAACGGAAGATAGGAGCTCTTGCTTAGCATTTTGCAATACGCAAAGATTAACAGCGAAATCAACTCCAAGACAGCTGTCTTGGCTTCTGCTCTGCAGGCGGGGGGCGCGGGGGGAGGAATTCTGCAGAGTGATGCAATCCTCATCAAGACAGACTTGGACCCTCAATGTTGGCCAGATTTCCTGCTTGGACAAGACTGAAGTGGTTTGTTTTTTTTTGTTTTTTTAATAAGTAAAGCTGAAGTTTTAAAGCAACTTCCCTGTTTCTTTGTAAATCCCTTGTATTCGTTTTTGGATTTAACCAAAAGTTCTGTCGGTTTAAAAACATGGAAAATGGAAAGCCAACAGCCTTAGATGCGATCCCAGATCGGAAGTTAATTTGCCCCTCGGTTGTTACTGCAGCCGTGTTAAATAAGCAGCTCTCCGTCTTCCCAAGGTCGGTAGAATGAGGACTCAATTTATTTGGGGGCAATAGGCTGACGCTGTAAACCGCTTACCAAGAGCAATAGACTTATATCCCACTTCGCAATGCTTTTACAGCCCTCTCTAAGTGGTTTACAGAATCAGCCTCTTGCCCCCCAACAATCTAGGTCCTCATTTGACCCAACTCAGAAGGACAACTCAACCTTGAGCCTGGTGAGATTCGAACTGCCAAATTGCAGGCAGCCGGCAGTCAGCAGAAGTAGCCTGCAGGCCTGGATTCTAACCGCTGCGCCATCGTAGCTTACAGAGGACTGTAAAGCGCTATGAAGCGATATATAAGTCTGCTCTTGCTATATCTCTATGTCTGTCTATCTTCCATCCATCCATTTATCTATCTACTGCTTAGAGAGGGCTGTGAAGCTCTGTGAAGAGGTATATAAGTGCTATTTTTTTCTTTCTTTCTATCTATCTATCTATCTATCTATCTATCTATCTATCTATCTATCTATCTATCTATCATCTATCTATCTATCTATCATCTATCTATCTATCTATCTATCTATCTATCTATCTATCTATCTATCTATCATCTATCTATCTATCATCTCTTTATCTCTCTATCTATCTGTCTGCCATGATGACACAGTGGTTAAATTGCAGTATGGCAGGCTAATTCTGCCCACTGCCAGCAGTTTGATCCTGACTGGCTTTAAGGTTGACTCAGCCTATCCAATTTAACGAGGGCCGGTGGCTAATAAACTGCATTTTCTGCTATGAAAACAGACAGAGGTTAGTCTGTTGAGAGAGCGAATTTATTCACCCAAATGGGTGGCTCAGTGGCTGAGATACGGAGCTTGTCGATCAGAAAGGTCGGCAGTTCGGCAGTTCGAATCCCCAGCGCTGCGTAACGGAGTGAGCTCCCGTGACTTGTCCCAGCTTCTGCCAACCTAGTAGTTCGAAAGCAGGTAAAAAATGCAAGTAGAAAAATAGGAACCACCTTTGGTGGGAAGGGAACAGCGTTGAGTCATGCCGGCCACATGACCATGGAGACGTCTTCGGACAGCGCTGGCTCTTCGGCTTTGAAACGGAGATGAGCACCGCCCCCTAGAGTCGGGAACGACTGGCACAGGTGTGCAAGGGGAACTTTTACCTTTGTCTTTAGCTTCCAAATGTATTAAGAACCTATGACAACTTCCCCATATCCTCAGGGCTAAGTATTTGAGCTTTTGTTTACATGGAAATCTTGACTGAACGGTTGTTATATCAAGTTACCGCTTGAGTCCCTTGTCTTGATCTGTCCCTTGTCAGGTTTCACGCCCTAGCCTTTTTTAAAAGTTTATTTTGGCAGCAAAGAAATCCTGAGATCTTGCTTCTTGACCCTCCTTGCCTTCTCCTTTTCTCCTTGCAGTCGACCCGTGCTGCTATTTCCCATGCCAACACGGCAGCTTGTGCGTCCGAGTTGGCACGGAAGGGTACGAATGCGACTGTACGCGGACGGGATACCATGGCGCCAACTGCAGCTCGCGTGAGTATCGCTTCCGAACTCCTCCGTGCAGGGGGGGAGGCTGTACACAGAGAGAGAAATATGGAGGCACAGAAACTCCATGTTCAGAGGCAGTCTAACTCTTCTGACCCCAGGCGTCCTTAAAAAGGAAGAAGCAGAGTCTTGGTCCCAGCAAAACCCCTTTTATTTATAATTCCTTTCATTCGCAGTCCGCAAGGCTGAACAGACAGTCTTTCAAAGGAATGTTTATCCACACGAACCTTATCTCGTTTGGTGCTGCGATATAACTGGTTTCCATGCGCAGGGCAAAGGAAAACTTGTCTCTTATAGTCACAAACAGAACTTTCCACTCTTGGAACGACCGAAGGAATGAATTGTTTCCTGCAAAAGCCCCCTCCCCATTCACTCCTCCTTTGTTTCCCATGGGAGGGGCCAATCACCTCCAAGGTGTGGCTTTACTCTCAATCCCTTTTGTTAAACGAATATGAATTCCTCTCCTTCACACTCAGCCAAGGCCTGGCAAAGAGTCTTTCAAAGGAGTATTTATGATCACAGACCTTATCTAGCTTGGAAGGCTGCCATGTCAATATTTTCCCAATGAGGTGCTGTGCAAGGAAAGATTTGGCACAGAGTCTCTGAGATTCACGGACAGATCTTCACACTCCTGAAACGAACGAAGGAACGAATTGTTTCCTGCAAAAAACCCCTCCCCATTCGCTCCTCTTTTGTTTCCTATGGGAGGGGCCAATCACTTCCGAGGTGTGGCTTTACTCCCAAGTCGACCCTGCTTTCTTAGTTGGTCTTGTCTTCTGGCAGCTCTGCGCATGCGCACACTGGGAACAGGCTCCAGCTGTTCCTCTGCCTCACTGCTATCTAGCTCCGAAGGCAGCTGATAACTGGCATAAGGCCCTGGCCCCGTCTCTGCCTCCGACGCAGAGCCCTCATCAGAGCCTTCCCCAGACTCCAGGACTGGCCCAGGTTCCTCACCAACCTCCTCATTGTCCAACACTCTGCCAGCTCCACTGGACGTTGGCGGGCCACAACTCTACCTCAATGTACCTGCCCAGAACTGAGAAGTGAAGCTTCCCATGGGCTCTTTTCCATAAATCCTCCAAACGGGACACCTTTAGGGAAATATCTGTGGTTATTTTTTAAAAAAAACAACCTGTCTTTGGGCCCCCCCAGCGGAGTTCTGGACGTGGGTACACGACACCCTGAAGCCGAGCTCGTCGTCCATTCATTACCTGCTCACCCATTTCCGCTGGCTGTGGAGTGTCGTGAACCGAACTTTCCTCCGTAACGTTTTGATGCGAGTGGTGTTAACGGGTGAGTGGGCGAAGGGTCGGGAGATGGGCAGGCGTCCTCGGGAAGGCTCCCTGTCCCGTTGGGCTTGAGAGGCTCACCAGGCCCAGGTGCCCCCACCCAGCTGCCAGTCCTGGGATGCCCCCCACCCCACCCCTCCGCTGCAACTCCTCCACGCCCCTCTCTCTCCCCCCCTTCGCCCTCTCGCCCTGCAGCCCGTGCCAACCTGATCCCCAGCCCGCCCACCTTCAGCGGCGACTACGGGTACCTGAACTGGGAATCCTACAGCAACCTCAGCTACTTCACCCGCATCCTGCCCCCGGTGCCCCCCAACTGCCCCACGCCGATGGGGGTGAAAGGTACGGCAGGGGGCAGAGGCCTTTCCCAGTAGCTTTTGTTGGGAGGAAGAGGTTGGGGAGGAGTGGGGGCAGGAGGAGGAGGAGGAGGAGAAGAGAGGGAGGGGAAGGAGAAGGAGGGAGAGGAGGGGGAGAGGGAGGGGAGGGGGGACGAGGAGGGACAGAGAGATGGAGTCAAAGGAAGAAGAAGAAGATGGAGTACCGGAAGCAGAGAGGGAGGGGGAAGGGAGACGGAGGAGGGGGAGGAGGGGAGGGCAGGGGGAGTAGGGGAAGGAGGGGAGAGGGAGGGGAGGAAAGGAGAGGGAGGAGGAGAGGGAGAAAGTGGAGGTGGGCAGAGATGGAGGCGAAGGAAGAAGAGGAGGAGGAGGGGAGAGGGGGGAAGGAAGGGGAGAGGGAAGGGAGGAGGGGGATGTGGGCAGAGAGGGGGAGGCAAAGGAAGAAGAGGAGGGGTACAGGAGGTAGAGAGGGAGGGGAAGAGGTAGAGAGGGAGGGGGAGAACTGGGGGAGAGGGAGGGGAAGAGGGGGAGATGGAAGAGGGAGGGGGAGGGGTCTGACTGGCACATGCCAGGAGACCAGGTCCGGGCAAGGCTTTCCTCTCTGCCCCACAGGACCACGAGAGCTCCCAGCGGCCGAACTGGTGGCGGAAGAATTTCTGCTGCGCCGGACTTTCCACCCGGACCCCCAAAGGACCAACCTCATGTTTGCTTTCTTTGCCCAACACTTCACCCACCAGTTCTTCAAGACCTTTGGCAAGATGGGCCGGGGATTCACCCGGGCGCTGGGACACGGGGTGAGGAGGGAAGGGAGGGGCACCGTTTCTGGTGAAAGCTTTGTCACAAACTCACCTTCAGGGCGTGGTTGTCAAAAGTCCAGAAATGCAGAAGGAAACCTGCCTCCCGGATAATAAACAATCAAAGGGCAGCTGGGGATAAGGGTTTATGGAGTTCTCTTCCGTTATTCCCCTGAGTTTGGTACTCTCTTGGCTTCCCCCAGTATCTTTTCAAACTTTTTAGACTACTGAATCATCTCTCTCTCTCTCTCTCTCTTTCTCTCTCTCTCTCTCTCTCTCTCTCTCTCTCTCTGTGTGTGTGTTTCTCTCTCTCTGTCTCTCTCTGTTTCTCTGTCTCTCTGTGTCTGTTCCTCTCTCTCTCTCTCTGTTTCTCTCTCTGTGTTTCTCTCTCTCTGTCTCTGTCTCTCTCTGTGTGTCTTTCTCTCTCTCTCTCTTTCTCTCTCTCTGTCTTTCTCTCTCTGTCTGTTTCTCTGTGTGAGTGTGTTTCTCTCTCTGTTTCTCTCTCTCTCTCTCTCTGTCTTTCTCTCTCTCTCTCTCTCTCTGTTTCTCTCTCTGTTTCTCTCTTTCTCTTTCTCTCTCTCTCTCTCTCTCTCTGTTTCTCTCTCTCTCTCTCTGTTTCTCTCTCTGTGTGTCTTTCTCTCTCTCTCTGTTTCTCTCTCTCTTTCTCTGTCTGTCTCTGTCTCTCTGTGTGTGTCTTTCTCTCTCTCTCTCTCTCTGTTTCTCTCTCTCTCTGTTTCTCTGTCTCTCTGTGTCTGTTTCTCTCTGTGTGTGTGTCTGTTTCTCTCTCTTTCTCTCTCTGTTTGTCTCTGTCTCTCTCTTTCTCTCTCTCTCTCTGTTTCTCTGTCCCTCTCGGTCTGTTTCTCTCTCTCTCTTTCTCTCTCTCTCTCTGTTTCTCTCTCTCTGTTTCTCTGTCTCTCTGTTTCTGTTTCTCTCTCTCTGTTTCTCTGTCTCTCTGTGTCTGTTTCTCTCTCTGTGTGTGTCTGTTTCTCTCTCTTTCTCTCTCTGTTTGTCTCTGTCTCTCTCTTTCTCTCTCTCTCTCTGTTTCTCTGTCCCTCTCGGTCTGTTTCTCTCTCTCTCTTTCTCTCTCTCTGTCTGTTTCTCTCTCTCTCTTTCTCTCTCTCTCTCTCTGTTTCTCTCTCTCTCTGTTTCTCTGTCTCTCTGTGTCTGTTTCTCTCTCTGTGTGTGTCTGTTTCTCTCTCTTTCTCTCTCTGTTTGTCTCTGTCTCTCTCTTTCTCTCTCTCTCTCTCTCTGTTTCTCTGTCCCTCTCGGTCTGTTTCTCTCTCTCTCTTTCTCTCTCTCTCTCTCTGTTTCTCTGTCTCTCTGTGTCTGTTTCTCTCTCTTTCTCTCTCTGTTTGTCTCTGTCTCTCTCTCTCTGTTTCTCTCTCTCTCTCTCTCTCTCTCTCTCCCCCACGCTCACACAGACACAGAAGCTCAAGAAATGAGTCACCTGTTATTTTTGGCTCTCTCCTGCAGGTGGATCTTGGCCACATCTACGGAGACAACCTGGGGCGCCAACATCAGCTGCGCCTCTTCAAGGATGGAAAGCTGAAATACCAGGTAAGAAAGTTGAACCAAACTCTCTTGCAGCCTCTGGAAACTCTCTAACTTGGAGGAAAAGTTTGTGCCATGCATTTCATTCCGCACGCATCTCCCACCCCTAAAAGAATCTCCCCTATGGGTAAAGGTTCCCCTCGCACATAATTGCTAGTCGTTCCCGACTCTAGGGGGGGCGGTGCTCATCTCCATTTCAAAGCTGAAGAGCCAGCGCTGTCCGAAGACGTCTCCGTGGTCATGTGGCCGGCATGACTCAACGCCGAAGGCGCACAGAACGCTGTTCCCTTCCCACCAAAGGGGGTTCCTATTTTTCTACTTGCATTTTTTAACGTGCTTTTGAACTGCTCGGTTGGCAGAAGCTGGGACAAGTCACGGGAGCTCACTCCGTTACACGGCGCTGGGGATTCGAACCGCCGAACTGCTCTTCCCCATCTCCTAAGGGCGATCCTTTGCTTGTCTCTCCCCAGTTGATAAAGGGGGAGATGTACCCCCCGACTGTGAGGGAAGCCGCCGTACACATGATCTACCCACAAGGCACCCCTCCGGAGCAGAGGTTTGCCATGGGCCAGGAGGTCTTCGGTCTTCTCCCGGGCCTCCTGATGTATGCCACCCTCTGGCTCCGGGAGCACAACCGTGTCTGCGACTTGCTGAAGCTGGAACACCCCACTTGGGATGACGAGCAGCTCTTCCAGACCACCCGGCTCATTCTGACAGGTGGGCAAGGGGGCTGCAAGGGAGTCCTAGCCACCTATCGTGGGTTTGGGCTTGACAGGAAGTCCCAAACAAGTGACGTAGATAAGCTCTTATGGGAATATCATTCCCCACGCGTGGCTAGTTCAGAAGGTACGGTAGATGCCTTCACAGCCACTGCCGTTGCCAACTTGAGTTGTCACCTTAAAACCGTGGCTACAAGTATCAGAGCTTGCAGCATTCCAACTGGCATACAAGTAAATAATTCAGCAGGACTCATTTATAGAAGAGACTTGTTTATGTACAATAATGTAAAACATGATGCATGTATACCATACCCATGCAGCTCTTGCAAGAAGCAGAAGCAGACATCACTATATTGCAAGGACAAACTAACTCATAGATAGATAGATAGATAGATAGATAGATAGATAGATAGATAGATAGATAGATAGATAGATAGATAGATAGATAGATAGATGATAGATAGATAGATAGATAGATGATAGATAGATAGATAGATAGATAGATAGATAGATAGATAGATAGATAGATAGATGATAGATAGATAGAGAAATAGAGAGATAGATGATAGATAGATAGAGAAATAGAGAGATAGAGATTGTTAGATAGATAGATAGATAGATAGATAGATAGATAGATAGATAGATGATAGATAGATAGATAGATAGATAGATAGATAGATAGATAGACAGACAGATAGATAATAGATAGATAGATAGACAGACAGACACACACAACACAAAGAGAGAGAGAAATAGATAGATAGATTATAGATGATAGATGATAGATAGATAGATAGATAGATAGATAGATAGATAGATAGATAGATAGATAGATAGATAGATGATAGATAGATAGATAGATAGATAAATAGAAAATAGAGAGGGGGGGGTAGGTAGGTAGGTAGGTAGGTAGATAGGTAGGTAGGTAGGTAGATAGATAGATAGATAGATAGATAGATAGATAGATAGATAGATAGATAGATAGATAGATAGATAGATGATAGATAGATGATAGATAGATAGATAGATAGATAGATAGATAGATAGATAGATAGATAGATAAATAGAAAATCGAGAGAGAGAGATAGGTAGGTAGGTAGGTAGGTAGGTAGGTAGGTAGGTAGGGAGGGAGGGAGGGAGGGAGGGAGAGAGAGAGAGAGAGAGAGATATGGATGGATTTATTTATAGGGGGAAAATGTCCAAACCAAACGTAATTTCTAATTTTGGATTTTGCCCATAACCAGAGGGAGCCCCCTTGTGGAGTACTGTGAAGCCGTTACCCTGGCAACTCCACGGCGCTATACAGTAGAAGCCATTTTAAGGCACAACATGCTGTATCATGTAACAGAACCTACACCCCAAGTCTTTGTTTCCAGAGAGTAAGTCATCTGTGCACCAAGTTCGGTTGAAATTGCTCGAGGCGTTCCAGAGTTATGCTGGAACATACATACTTACACACAGCCGTTTTTATATCAGTCAAGCTAGGCCACACCTGGGCTCCGGGCCATCTCACGTGGCTCACAACAGATCCTGCTTCTTAGTCACCAAACATGGCCGACTTGTTGCCCATGGCTATCCCAGCTTATCCTTTCTTCGACACCGACAACAAGGGAGTCTCAGCCGTGCCTCTCACAGGTGCTTTCCTCCTCCTTCTGCCCTACCCCAGGGGAGACGATCAAAATCGTCATTGAGGATTACGTCCAGCATCTCAGCGGCTACCACCTGAAGCTGGTGTTCGATCCCGAGCTTCTCTTTGGGGCCCAGTTCCAGTACCAGAACCGCATCGCCCTGGAGTTCAACCAGCTCTACCACTGGCATGCCTTAATGCCGGATTCTTTCCAGCTGCCAGACGGAGAATATAGTTACGACCAGTTCCTGTTCAACAGCACCTTTGTGACCCACTATGGCATAGAGACCTTGGTAGAGGCCTTCTCCAAACAGCGAGCAGGACAGGTGGGTCAGGGACCAGATCCGGGGGGGGGGGGGGGGCGGTTTGGTTGCAGAGAGGGCGGTTAGATTCACTCAGTCTTCTCCATATGGACCATCTTCTAAGTGATCTGAACTAGGCTTCCCCAAAAAGCAGGGGGCAGAGTCCTGGTCCCGACAAAACCCCTTTTATTAAACGAGTGTGAATTGCTCTCATTCGCACTCAGCCAAGGCCTGGCAAACAGTCTCTCAAAGGAGTATTTATGACCACAGACCTTATCTAGCTTGGAAAGCTGCCATGTAAATATTTTCCCAATGAGGTGCTGTGCGAGGAAAGATTTGGCACAGAGTCTCTGAGACTCACGGACAGATCTTCACACTCCTGAAACGAAGCTAACGACCGAACGAACGAATTGTTTCCTGCAAAAGCCCACTCCCCTTTCGCTCCTCTTTTATTTCCTCTGGGAGGGGCCAATCATCGTCCACTTGTGATTTTACTCCCAAGTCGACCCATGTTCCTTAGCTGTTCCCTTCGTCTGGCAACACTGTGTATGCACACACTGGGAACAGGCTCCAGCTGTTCTTCTGCCTCACTGATGTCTGACTCCGAAGGCAGCTGATAACTGTCAGACGGCCCTGGCCCCTTCTCTGCCTCTGACACAGAGCCCTCATCAGAGCCTTCCCCAGACTCCAGGACTGGCCCATCTTCCTCCCCAACCTCCTCACTGTCCAACTCCGCAGCCAGCTCCATTTGCCGCTGGCGGGCCACAACATTGAGCGACCTTCCTCTCCTAGTCATGATCAAAGTCCCATTTGATCATGAAAACTGAAGGTTGGTAAGAAAAGACTGGACAGACACCTGTCTGAAATGGTGCAGGGTCTCCTGCTTGAGCAGGGAGGTTGGACTAGAACAGGGGTGTCAAAGTCGATTTCGTTGAGAGCCACATCAGGGTTGTGTTTGACAGGGTCGGGATGGGTATGGCCAGCTCAGCGTCACCTGTGTCGGGAACGCCTGTGGTGGCCCGCGGTGCTTCTGCCAGTGAAAACGGGCTGCTGAGCTCCGTTTCCAGCTGCTACAACCTCCTGCAGCCCTGGAGGTTGTTGCAGGAGGCTGTGACAGCCGAAAACAGAGTTCAAGAGCCCATTTTCATTGGCAGAAGCACCGCGGGCCAGTCCTTCACTGTTAGGGTGGCCCCAGGAGCCAGATCTAAGTACCCCGCGGGCTGAATTCGGCCCCTGGGCCTTGAGTTTGACACCCCTGGACTAGAAGACCCCCAAGGTCCCTTCCAGTTCTATTTTGATTGATCTAAGTTGCTTTTTCTTCATTTCTTTTCTTAAAGAGAGTTCGGATAACACATAAGATCTCACACGTTCCGCTTCTTTATTTATTTTTAAAATCTAATTGGTCACTAATTTGGGAGGCACTAAAATGCCATTTGTCGAAAGCGCCCCTCTAAAAGGATGGCGAGGGGGAAACTTTGCTGTTCAGAGCTAAAAGATTTTTGTGGCTTCAGCGGAAGAGAGTCACTGATGTTCTGCTGGAAAAGAAGGGAGGTCAGAATAGAATAGAGCTGGAAGGGACCTTGGAGGTCTTCTAGTCCAGCCCCCTGCTCTAGCAGGAGATCCCATATCATTTCAGTCACTGACTGTCCAGTCTCTTCCAGTGATGGAACAACCACAACTTCTGGTGGCAAGCTGTTCCACTGGTTAGTTGTCTGCACTATTAGGAAGTTTCTCCTTAACCCCAGGTTGCTTCTCTCCTGGATGAGTTTCCATCCATTGTTTTGTCTGGTGTTTTGGAGAATAAGTTGACCCCCTCCTCTTTGGGGCAGCCCCTCCAATTCTGGAATCCTGCTATCATGTCCCTTCCTAGTCCTTCTTTTCTCTAGAAAACCTTTTAACTTTTTAAAAAGTATTTAACTTTTTAAGAAGTATTTAACTTTTATGAAGTTAAATACTGTTGCTTCCTAGATCTAGATCGGGCGATGTTTTAAAAAATCGTTCTTGACAAAGGAACTTCTTCGGCTTCTCTTTTCAGATCGGCGGGAAGCCCAATATCAACAAGAACCTCTTAAAAGTAGCAATTGGAACGATCAAGGAATCGCGACTGCTGCATTTCCAGCCTTTTAACGAATACCGAAAGAGGTTTCATCTTAAGCCGTACACGTCCTTCCGGGAATTGACAGGTATTGTCCCCAGAAGATATCTCAAGGTCACTGAAGGCTCCTTGAGATGCTGTCATCGCCTACAGTAGTGGCCAACATTGTGGAAACCTTTGGGGGGTGGGAGAAGTGTATTTTTGAGATTTTTGATGGCTAATAACGCCACTTTACAATACCAACAGGTGGATCTTCCAAGTAAGCACGAGGCAGGAGAGTTACAGGCAAAAACAAGCAGTTAGTTTCATTTCAGCAGACAAGTGCTAGTTTACTTCTCAGAGCAGCAGACTGCTTATGTTTCTGTTTCAATTCTCTGCACAGACTCGGATCTATTTAAGCTCCCACTGGCCGACTTCATTGCTATGCCTATTTATTGGCTGGCCTTGTTCCCATGTCTCTCCCAGTTATGAATACTTTAACAATCTTTCCTTAAGCAGTGGGCACAGATATGTCTTTGCGACATTCTTCCATAATTTATAAGACATTACATAGTTAAATCTCTTATAAATCTCTTCCTCTTCTTAACATGTCTTCTAACATATCTTCTAATATATATACACCATAATATTAATTATACATTTAATTAATACATTAATTAGTACATTTTCTATTCTTCTTTTTATCTTCTTTTATTTCCTATTTCCTTTTTTTGTTCTCTACCCATTGGTAAAACACCTCCCATATCATATCATATATAATCAGATTGTTCTTTCTCCTTAATCACCAATGTTAGTCTATTCATTTCTGCACGTTCTATTATTTCCCTGATCACCTTCTCTTCAGTAGGAATCTCTTCACTTTTCCAATAATGCGCAAATACAATTCTAAGCTGCGGTTAATATATGAATAATTAAATACGTATTCTCTTTATTGTAAGTTTCCGGTAAAATCCCCAACACACATATTTCTGGTTTTGACTCAATACGTTGTTTTGTCATCTTTTCCAATCATATCTTTATTTCTGTCCAATGCTTCTTTGCTTCTCCACATGTCCACCAGGAATGATAGGTAAGATCCAGGTAACTGGCGATATTTCCAACATTTAGCTGATTTGTCTTTAAACCCATCTTTTGGTCGCCATGATGTAGAAAAGATGTGGAGACTCTAGAAAGAGTGCAGAGAAGAGCAACAAAGATGATTAGGGGACTGGAGGCTAAAACATGAAGAACGGTTGCAGGAACTTGGTATGTTTAGCTTAAGAGAAAGAAGGACTAGGGGAGACATGATAGCAGTGTTCCAATATCTCAGGGGCTGCCACAAAGAAGAGGGAGTCAAACTATTCTCCAAAGCACCTGAGGGTAGAACAAGAAGCAATGGGTGGAAACTAATCAAGGAGAGAAGCAACTTAGAACTGAGGAGAAACTCCCTGACAGTTAGAACAATTAATCTGGGCAACAGCTTGCCTCCAGAAGTTGTAAATGCTCCAACACTGGAAGTCTTTAAGATGTCGGATAACCATTTGTCTGAAATAATATCAGGTTCCCTGCCTAAGCAGGGGGTTGGACTAGAAGACCTCCAAGGTCCCTTCCGACTCTGTTGTTCTATTTTCACCTTGCCAGTGGAAGATGCCAGCTATAAAACATCACATATAAATTACCTTTATATGCGGCGGACATTGTTAATTTACTTTACTTTTACTTTACTTTATTTTGGACTTTTATACCGCCCCCTCTCCCAAAAGGGACTCGGGGCGGTGTACAGTCAGATTAAAACACATAAATACATAAAATACAAACATAGTTAAATATTAAGTACCTAAAAGAAGAGGCTATAAAAGACTGTACCCAAGTAAAGTAGTTAAAAACAATTTATAATTTCTGTCCCACAGTTTCTGCCATTTATCCAATTCTATCGCGTGACCAAAACGCATTTATTTCCTGATTCCTCTCTTTTCTCTCCTTGGTGCAGATGACGAGAACGTGGCTGCCAAGCTGGAGGAGATGTACGGAGACATCAACGCGCTGGAGTTCTTCCCCGGCCTGTTGGTGGAAAAGACCTACCCCGACAGCATCTTTGGACAAAGCATGATAGAGATGGGGGCCCCCTTCTCCTTGAAGGGGCTCCTGGGGAATCCCATCTGCTCCCCCGAATACTGGAAGCCCAGCACTTTTGGGGGCTCCACGGGATTCCAAATCGTGAACACGGCCACCTTGCAAAAACTGGTTTGCCTCAACGTGAAACGGTGCCCCTATGTGGCTTTCCACACGCCCGATCACGGAGAAGCCAAAGGCTCCGAGGAGAAGACGGAGCTCTAACGAAATTGTTCTGAGCGAGGCTTCTTCCCAAGAGCCTGAAGGCAACTCCTGGTCCCGACAAAAACCCCTTTTATGAATTGATTGTGAATTCTGCTCCATCTCCAGCAAAGTCTTTCAAAGGAGGATTTACAGTCACGGACCTTATCTGGCTTGGAGAGCTGCCAGGCCGAGATCTGCAGAACTTGGCCAGGAGTCTCAGAGAGTCACGAACCAATGAAGCGAACTAATGGCCTCCTGCAAACTCCACTCCCCTTTCTCCCCTCTTTTATTTCCTCCGGGAGGGGCCATTCATCGTCCACCTGTGGCCTTACTCCCAAGTCGACCCTGTTCTTTAGCTGTTCCCTTCTCCTGGCAGCGCTGAGCATGCGCATACTGGGAACAGGCTCCAGCTGTTCTTCTGCCTCACTGATCTCCGACTAAGAAGGCAGCTGATAACTGTCAGACGGCCTCGACCCCCTCTCTGCCTCCGACACAGAGCCCTCATCAGAGCCATCCCCAGACTCCAGGACTGGCCCAGGTTCCTCCCAACCCTCCTCACTCTCCGAATCTGCCACGGGCCACAACACAAAGCTTTCTTATACAGGTAGTCCTCAACTTACAACAGTTCACCGTAACCGCTCGAAGTTACCGCGGCCCTGAAAACAGCGACTTGTGACCGTTTCCCCCACACTTATGACCGTCGCAGCCTCCCCACGCTGACGCGATGGACGTTCGGAACGCTTGACAAACTGACTCGCATTTCTGACGGTCGCAGACGGTGTCCCGGGGGTCCCGGCCTTCTGACGAGCTGAGCTGGATTCACTGACCCGGCGTGTGCCTCGTTTAAGAACAGCCGCCACCCACTTAACAAATGCGGCCAGAGGAAGTTTTGAAAATCGAGGCCTTTCTCATCCAACGGCAGGAATTATGGCCCTCAACTGCGGACGTAACTTGAGGATGACCTGTACTTCTCCTCCTCCTCCAGCCTTGACGGCACGAGAGACGCAAGGGAAAGGAGTGTGCGTGCGTAGACGTGCAGCCTCTCTCCCTCAGTTTGTAGCCTAGCCCCCTCCTCACATTCTGCAAAGGCCTTCGGGGACCCCGTCCAGAGAGGAGAAGGAACACCAGCTGAACTTTTTTTCTGTTTTTTCTTGTTTCTGGACATTTTGAGTCATCCATGTTGTTCCAAAGGTCCTTTTTTCAAGTCTTTCTGAGTTTTTTTTTTCTTTGAAGATATTTCACTTCCCATCCAAGGAGCTTCTTCCGTTCTGGTTGAGGATAGAGAACTGGAGAAGCTTCCTGGATGAGAAACAAAATGTCTTCAAGGACAAATGAAGTCCAGTTGCCTCTTGAAAAAAGCACCTTTGGGACTGAAGGTCTGTGGAGATTCTCCGTCATCCAAGATCGTGGTGGTCCCAAAGGTGTTTTTTTTTTTTCAACGGCACTTTCTGGGGTTTTCCTTTTGAAGACGTTTCGCTTCTCATCCTAGGAGCTTCTTCAGCTCTGACTGGATGGCGGAATGGAAGGATTGATGCTCCTTGCAGACAGCTGATCCTTTGCATCCTTTTAGAGGATCGTTGGAGGTTTCTCTGTGTCCTCAGGGCAGGGGTGGGTTTCAATTTTTTTTAGAACCTCTTCTGTAGGTGTGGCCGGCTTTGTGGGAATGGCTTGCTGGCCATGTGACCGGGTGGGCGTGGCCAACTTGTAAAAAGTGGTGAAACTCACTTAACAACGCTCTGGCTTAGCAACCAAAATGTTGGCTCAGAAACTCTGGCATTTGAAGCACGCAAGTCTTAAAGCTGTCAAGTTACAAGACCTTTGCACCCCTAACCCTTTAGAAAAAAACAACCCAGGGGTGTTCAAACTTGACAGCTTTAAGACTTGTGGACTTCAACTCCCAGAATTCCTCCTCCAGTCATGTTGGCTCAGGAACTCTGGCATTGAAGTGTGCAAGTCTTAAAGCTGTTAAGTTACAAGACCCTTGCACCCCTAACCCTTTAGAAAAAAAAAACCCAGGGGTGTTCGAACTTGACAGTTTTAAGACTTGTGGACTTCAACTCCCAGAATTCCTCTTCCAGTCATGTTGGCTCAGAAACTCTGGCATTTGAAGTGTGCAAGTCTTAAAGCTGTCAAGTTACAAGACCCTTGCACCCCAAACCCTTTAGAAAAAAAAACCCTCAGGGGTGTTCGAACTTGACAGTTTTAAGACTTGTGGACTTCAACTCCCAGAATTCCTCCTCTCGCCCTTTCATCTTGATGATGTGCGGACAGGCGGAGGGAGGGAGCTGGAACCGGTTCTAAACGGCACTGTCGATTTGTAGAACGTCTTCTATAGAAGAGGTTAGAACTGGCAAAAACCCATCCCTGGCCATAGGGTCACCTGAGTGGCACAAATGGGTGTGGAGCTACTCGAAGGAGTGTGTTGTAGACAGGAGATAAATGATGTCGTATCCCCCCTCTCCTCTGTTGAGAGAGGGCAATTCAATTTGGACACCGCTGGCTGCCTTGACCCCCTCTTTCAAACCAGCGGTCCTCTCTGTCCCAAGTGTGGACTTTTTGCTGTCTTCAAAAGAGTGACCCTTTGTCTTTGAAGTGCGGATGGACTGCTGAATCGGGTCCTGGGAGGTTTGTTCTCCTATGTCGAGTCGCCGCGTGTTTGCGAAGTGGCTGTTTTGTTTCCCCAAATGTCTGCAAGGAGGATAAATTCTTCCATTTCCCACCATCCACTCCAGAGCCTTGGTGGTCTTCCCCTCCCTGCCTGTCGTAGCTGCCCCCAGGAACACCTGCAAACAAGAACTGGAGGGGACCTGCTGTAGGTGAGACTTCGGGGTGGGGGGGTTGTGGCACACATCTGTCTCTGCTTTCACACTTATTCACGCAGGTATGTACCTTTGTGCCCAGAGGCCAGGAGAAAAACCCGAGAAGCTTGGGAGTAAAAAAAGAAGATGTTCATTCAAAATAAAACGGAAAAACCAGATTGGCTGAGCTAAAGTACTCATCGATTGGCATTTCTTCTTCTCCAGGTAGGGGGAAATATTGTCCCCAGCATCACTTGGAGGAGATGCTGGGATCCAGATGTGCTTGGAGGGTCTCGCTCAGCAACGCTGGCACCAATGTTTTCGTGAACCTTAAGCTGGTTTTCCAGCATTGGAGAGGTGCCTGTGGGGTGTCTGGATACCCCATCTGGTCACAAGACCCGAAGCAGACTCTCTTCCTTAGGAGTTGGGTGTCTGTGGCAAAGAGGTTGCCCCCCCCCACTCCATCTCTTGCCCCACTGCTGCTCTTTTCAGGGGGCTTATCTGGAATGAGGACCAGGGAAAGAGAGGTGTGTGTGTGTGGGAAGGATAGGATAGGGATAGGGAAGAATAGAAATGGAAATAAATAGAAATAATTAGAATAGAATAGAATAGAATAGAATAGAATAGAATAGAATTAGATTAGTATAGAGAAGAGTAGAGTAGAGTAGTGTAGAGTAGAGTAGGATAGGATAGGATAGGATAGAAAAAACTGGAAGGGACCTTGGAGGTCTTCTAATCCAGCCCTGTGCTCAAGCAGGAGAATACAAGAAAGAAAGAAGGGAAGGAAGGAAGAAGAGAGAGAGAGAGAGAAAGAAAAGAAAAAAGAAAGAAAGGGAGAAATATAGAGAGAGGAAAGAAAAAAGAAAGAAAGGGAGGGAGGGAGGAGAGAGGAAAGAAAGAAATAGAGTATGAAAGAAAGAAAAAGAAAGGGAGGAACGTAGAGAGGGAAGAAAGAAAGAGAAAAAAAGAAAGAAAAAGGAGGGAGGGACGGAGAGAGAAAAGAAAGAACGAAAGAACGAACGAAAGAAAAAGAAAGGAACATAGAGAGGAAAGAAAGAAATAAAGAGAAAGAAGGAAAGAAAGAAAAGGGAGGGACGGAGAGAAGAAAGAAAGAAAGGAAGGGAGGGAGGGATGGACGGAGAAGAAAGAAAGAAAGAAAAAAGGGAGGGAGGAACTTAGAGAGGAAAGAAAGAAATACAGAGAAAGAAGGAAAGAAAGAAAAGGGAGGGAGGGACAGAGAGAAAAGAAAGAAGGAAAAGAAAGAAAAAAGGGAGGGAGGGATGAAGAGGAATGAAAGAAAGAAAGAAAGAAAAAAAGGAGGGAGGAACGTAGAGAGGAAAGAAAGAAAGAGAAAGAAGGAAAGAAAGAAGAGGGAGGGAGGGACAGAGAGAGAAAAGAAAGAAAGAAGGAAAGAAAGAAGAAAGAAAAAAGGGAGGGAGGGACGGAGAGGAAAGAAAAGAAAGAAAGAAAACAGAGAAAGACAAATGATACTATATCATCGCACAGCACCTATCCCACCTTCCCTCTACTCTCTTTTGATTCTAATCTCCCCATCCCAAGCCTGGTTTCCAAGCCTCCTTGTTCCATCCTCCTCCTCTCCTCTTCTCCGCCGGAAGACCCCAAAGCCCTCCTGAAATGCAACCCAAAGGGACCACCCGCTCTCTGGGTCCAGGTGTGCCACACACTCACTCCCCTCCGGCTTCTCCCTCTTTCGGGCGGGGCCCAGAGAAACCTAAACATCTGGCTCCCTTGGGAGTCTGAAAAGGCCAAAGCAAACCTGACGGATTTCTCAACCCAACCACAAGGACCTTTGCGTTGGGCCGCAGGTGCGTACCTGCCACCCTCCGGGGATGGGGGGGAATGCTACCTTTTTGCTACTCCCATCATCCCCCGCCCAGCACCCTGGCTGGGGAGAAGGGTGTGTTGTAACCCATCTGGAGGGCGCAGCTGGGGAAGGCTGTTGCGACGTAGCTCTTGTTGGAGCAGCTGCTAGGCTTAATTCCAAGCCCAAAGGACGCCTGGATCTCAACAAATATTTACTGCCTGATGGCGTCACCCACGCACATCAACTAATGTTGACCGCCTCTGAGTCACCCATGTTTCTGGAGGGCGCCCATCCGGCCTTCGTGGCACGCCCGCCTCGCCTGACCCCGGAGGAAGCTCGGGGCAGACGGATTCCTGCAAAGGAGCGGATCTGTTTCCTGGCATTGTGCGGAATTATACATCGCCGATAAACACAGGCAGGAGCGTTTGGGGGGAAAAGGGGGGAATTTTGTCGAAATCAGCGAAATCCGGCTCTCGGAAACAGCTGCGGTTAAAAAAAAACAACTGGATCGTTTCTCCTCTCCAAGCCCAAATTGCAGCCAAATCTCTCCTGGTTTCAATCCAACCGATTTGAATAGAGCTGGAAGGGGCCTTGGAGGTCATCTAGTCCAACCCTCCGCCGAAGCAGGAGACCCTACACCGTTTCTGACCGATGGCAGCCCAGTCTCTTCTTGAAGGCTTCCAGGGATGAAGCTCCCACAATGTCTGAAGGCAACTTCTCTTCCTTTGAACGTAGAATGCCAGAGTTGGAAGGGGCCCTGGAGGTCATCTAGTCCAACCCCCCTGCCTAAGGAGAGGACCCTACACCATTTCTGACCGATGTCAATCCAGTCTCTTCTTGAAAGCCTCCAGGGATGAAGCTCCAACAACTTCTGAAGGCAACTTCTGTTCCTTTGACTATAGAATGCCAGAGTTGGAAGGGGCCTTGTAGGTCATCTAGTCCAACCCCCCCCCCCCCATCCAACCAGGAGACCCTACACCATTTCTGACAGAGAGCAGTCCAGTCTCTTCTTGAAAGCTTCCATTTATGGACCTCTCACAACTTCTGAAGGCAACTTCTGCTCCATTGAATATAGAATAACAGAGTTGGAAGGGGGCTTGTAGGTCATCTAGTCCAACCCCCCTCCGCCCAAGCAGGAGACCCTACACCATTTCTGACAGAGGGCAGTCCAGTCTCTTGAAA
Source organism: Natrix natrix natrix (assembly GCA_029891615.1). Taxonomy (NCBI): domain Eukaryota; kingdom Metazoa; phylum Chordata; class Lepidosauria; order Squamata; family Natricidae; genus Natrix; species Natrix natrix. The sequence continues at coordinate 716,029 of JAKRSK010006516.1, read as the reverse complement.
GCCTCCAGGGATGAAGCCTCCAGGGATGAAGCTCCCACACCAAGGGAAATCTGGCTGCGTAGCTAGCAGCTTTACGGGTTCTGACAGAAAGGATGGAGGGGCGGGGGGGGGGGAGGGCTGCCTGTGTTTTGCTCTGTGGCTGCACAGCGGCCAGAGCCGGGTCTGAGGGACACAAGAAAGTGAGAATATTTGTAGTACAGGATTGAAAGGAAGGGTCCTTGGTGCTCTCTTGAGCTTGGCGGTATTCTTGTCGACGTTTCATAACCCAACTAGGTTACATCATCGGGGTTAGAAGGGAGTGGGGATTGTGGAGAGGAGGAGGAGGAGGAGGAGGAGAATGACCCTGGGGTCCTTGGTGCTCTGAGCTTGCTTTTTTTCCTGCAGACATTTCATGACCCAACTAGGTAACATCCTCAGTGCTAGAAGGGAGTGGGGATTGTGGGGAGGAGGAGGAGGAGGAGGAGGAAGAGAGAATGTCCATCTATTTGCCAGGAATTGAGAGGGCCAGATGCCACGATCTTAAGTTTTCTTAATGTTGAGGTTCAAGCCAACTTTTGCACTCTCCTACTTCACCTGCATCCAGAGATCCTTTATCTAGCTAGACGAAGTCTATCTGGGTTGACTTATGCCAATCTCTGCCCTGCCCCACCCTCCACCTCCCCACTGCCTTTGAATAGGCTTAAGCCTGGGGCATTTAACAGGAGAGTTGGAAGGGACCTTGGAGGTCTTCTAGTCCAACCCCGTGTAGGCAGGAAACCCTGTACCGTTTCAGACAAATGGCTATCCAACATCTTCTTAAAGACTTCCAGTGTTGGGGCATTCACAACTTCTAGAGGCAACTTCTGTTCCACTGGTTAATTGTTCTCACTGTCAGGAAATTTCTTCTTAGTTCTAGGTTGCTTCTCTCCTTGATTAGTTTCCACCCATTGCTTCTTGTTCTACACTCAGGTGCCTTGGCGAATAGCTTGACTCCTTCTTCTTTGGGGCAACCCCAGAGATATATGAACACTGATATCATGTCTCCCCTAGTCCTTCTTTTCATTCAACTAGACATGCCCAGTTCCTGCAACCGTTCTTCGTAGGCTTTAGTCTCCAATCCCCTAGTCCTCTTTCTTGCTCTTCTCTGCACTCTTTCTAGAGTCTCAGCATCTTTTCTACATCGTGGTGACCAAAACTGGATGCCGTATTCCAAGTGTGGCATTATTACCAAGGCCTTATAAAGTGGCATTAACCCTTCACGTGATCTTGATTCTCTCCCTCTGTTGATGCAGCCTAGAACTGTGTTGGCTTTTTTGGCAGCTGCTGCACACGGCTGGCTCATATTTAAATGGTTGTCCACTAGGACTCCAAGATCCCTCTCACAGTTACTACTGTTGAACAAGGTTCCACCTCTACTGTAGCTGTGGATTTTGTTTTCGTTGCCTAACTGTAGGACCTTCCTTTTAAATGCCCTGGAGAGTTTTCCTGTTATGATAAGGAAGGCATAAACCAGAAAGCTGCTTCCAAACATCCTTCTAACATGTGTTGGGAATATGGCGCTGCGTCATCTCGAGCCCCCCTCAAATTCAGCTCTCAACCGGCACAAGGGATGAAACGTTTGGGTGCCGCTTCTCTCTCTCTCCCCCCCCCCTTTTCCCTCTTTATGCCCCCCCCAAAGCCTTGATCACACACACACACACACATACACAGAGCGCAGGATCTGGGTTTGATCAAGCTGACTGCACTCCGTTAGAAAAGCGTCCGATTTTAAATCTTTTTTATTGCATTAAGAAAACACGGTTTAAGTTTCGCTAGGCATGAAGGAGCCTTCAACAGTCAATTTGCACAAGACACACAGGGAAGGGAAGGGAGGAAGAGAGAGAGAGAGAGCGAGAGAGAGAAAGAGAGACAGACAACCCAGGGGGAGGGCCACATCGAGAGAGAGAGAGAGAGAGAGAGATTGCCGGTTCCCAAATTTTTTCGCGGGATGGAAAAAAAGATACCCGAGTTAGGAGCGCCCCACTCCCCCACCCCAAGCAACCCCAGAGACCATCTACGTCCTCTCGATGTTGGTCAGGTTTGAAGTGAAGGATGAGTGGCTCGCTTTCTCGCAGGAAACAGTGGGGCTGACCCCCCCCCCTCTGCTCTGGGTGGCAGCGGTGACAGGACCCCAAACTAAAAGGACGATTTCTGAATCTACGCGGTGCCGAGGAGGAGGAGGGCACGGCTCGGGACGGGCACCGCCAAAGAAGCCGCTACAAGTCGCAAATCTGGGTTTGGGGAGGGGGCTTTTAGGGAGAAGAGCTATCCTTCCCGAGCCAAAGGAAGGGGGGGAGAGAGAGACCGGGGACTCCCGTGGCTCGGGGTCTCAGTCAATCTCCAAATCGCTGTCTTCGTCGTAGCAAGGGGCGGGGTTGCAAATAGAGGTGAAGAGCACCACGTCCTTCTCCGGCAGCAGGCTGAACTCCTGCAGGAAGGCCTCCAAGTCCGCGGCGAAGAAGTCTTGGCCCAGCTGGTCGGTCAGGCGGATGAAGTTGCCGATTAACTCCCCGCCCTTGTAAACCAGTAGGGCCGGCAGGGCGTTGCTGGTGAAGCGGGAGCTGGCGCCGATCAGGGAGCTGCGCACCCGGCAGAACTTCACCGTGGGGTACTCGGCGGCCAGGCAGAGCATGCAGCCGTCCAGGGCTTCGGCGCCGGGGATGTGGTCCTCGTAGATGTGGACCATGACCAGCGTCTTCTTGTCGCCTTGGTCCACTGTCTCCAGGAAGGCCTCGGCGCTCTGGATCTCAAAGACCTGCTTGAAGTGCTGGCCCGGGTGCAGCTGCCGGCGCATCTCCTCCATGCGCTGCTTGCGGTATTGCTGCAGGAAGGCCTCGTCGTCCGCTTCCTGGTGCAGCGCCAGCTGTGGGGGGGAGGGGAGGAGGGGGGAGGAAGAGGCCACAGCTTTTAATGGACAATCATTTACCTGAGATGGTCTAGATTCTCCTACTTGAGCAGAGGGTTGGATTAGAGGACCTTCAAGGTCCCTTCCAGTCCTATTCTGACTTTGATTTTCTGTGGCAGCCATTCAGGAACTGGAATACCCCTAATTCTTCTCTTCCTTAGGTTAAACATATCCAGTTCCCACATTATCTATCTATCTATCTATCTGACATCTATCTATCTATCTATCATCTATCTATCTATCTATCTATCTATCTATCTATCTATCTATCTATCTATCTATCTATCTATCTATCATCTATCTATCTATCTATCATCTATCTATCTATCTATCTATCTATCCATCCATCCATCGATCTATCTGATATCTATAATCTATCTGTCTATCTATCATCTATCTATCAATCTGATATCTATCAATCCATCCATCCATCGATCTATCTGATATCTATAATCTGATATCATCTATCTATCTATCATCTATCTATCTATCTATCTATCTATCTATCTATCTATCTATCTATCTATCTATCTATCTATCTATCTATCATCTATCTACCTACCTACCTACCTGATATCTATTATCATCTATCATCTATCTATCATC
>JAKRSK010006516.1:527500-710000 GCA_029891615.1 Natrix natrix natrix | reverse complement strand
TGTGTGTGTGAGACGAGATCCCCTTTTACGACCTTTTGACAAGCAAAGTCCAGGGAAAAGCCAGATTCACTTAACAACCGTGTTACTAGTTTAACAATTGCAGGGATTTGCACAACAAAGCGAATCTCTGCAGTTCTCTGTGGGCACACGCGCCATTGCCAGCTTCTCTTCTGGTTTCCGGCACGGATGCTGGTCTTTGCAAGCGCCAAAAACCAGGGCATTCGGGGGCTTTTTTCAGGCTGCTTTTGGCCCGAAAAACGCCCCCCCAAAACAGCTAAGAATGTGTGCGCACATTTCCGACACTTCGGTTTCCGACGCTGATTTGGGCACGCGGTGCCGAAAAGCTTCGCCGCCTGCTCTAAAGGAAGGGGGTACCTGTGTTTATGGCGCTGCCGTCAGCGCTGAGCGCCACCTCTTCCGTCAGGGCGGCATCGTGGGCAGCGGCCGAGCCCTCGTTGTCGTCCTTCTCGCTGTCCTCCTCATCGCTGCTGCTGTAGTAGTACTGGAGTTTCTCCCCCAACAGCTTATCGTCCAGGGTGGTCATCGTGGGGGCTGGCGAAGGAAACAAAGAGAAGAGTCAGAAGGAAGCCGACGAGTTGCGTGGGAACGGAGACTCCGTCCGTGCCGCCGCCATATCGCGCTTCCTCCCGTCACCGAGGGGCAAAATAAAAGGGGAAAAACAACTCGCAGAGCGCGTAACAGCTTGGGATACAACCTCTGGGACCAGCGAGACTTCTACCTACCTACGTACCACACCAAATTATATAGATTTGAGTCCAATTGGGGATTCTTAACAACAGCCTCAATCCAGCTAGTGGATTAATGCTAGGATCACGCCCTCTCCTGCTTAACAGATTCGATATTTTTTAAATTCCCTTCCCACCCACCCCCCAACGCGCCTGAAAATGGTCAAATAGAGAGACATGAACGAGACAGCGACAGCAGCAAAAAGGGGCATTAGCAGCAAACATACAACCCCCCCCCCCTTTAATCCCCCTCTTTATCCTCTAAGCAGGTTCTGGATTTGCCAGCAGGAATTTTAAAAGCCATCTGGCAGCTCAGTTGTTAAAAGTTTTATTTTTATTTTTTTTTAAAAAAAAGGATGTACGAATTGGGTACAAGAAGAAAAAGCATTTAAACGATTGCGATTGGTACCAGAAGTGTCCATTGAGGCAGCGACTAATGAAAAGAATGAATAGATTCTATTCTATTCCAATTCTCTTCTCTTCTCTACTATTCTATTCTATTCCATTCCATTCTTCTATTCTAGTCTACTCTAGTCTAATGGAAATGAAATGTAATTGCTATGAGTAATAATACTGTTTGTATTGAAACACCGGTATCACACCATTCACGCAAGGGTATGTATAAATAGTATAAAATAAAATAAAATGATGGTGGGGGAGGGGGGGAGAAGAAAAGCATTTTTTCCTCCTGGTGAAGCGGAGGGATTTTTTTTGGGGGGGGGAGATTGGGGGGAAAGCAGGGCACTCTGCGTCTCAACTCCAGCTTACGGGGCTTTTAGGAGGATTTCTGGAGCAGCTTGGAGAAGAGAGAAGCCCAGGAGTGGAATTCTGCCGGATTAACAGGCTGAGCCATTAGGGCTGCTGGCCAGAAAGAAAGAAAGAAAGAAAGAAAGAAGAAAGAAGGAAGGAAGGAAGGAAGGAAGGAAGGAAGGAGGGGGGAAAGGGAGGAAGGAAGGAAGGAAGGAAAGAAGGAAGGAAGGAAGGAAGGAAAGAGAGAGAGAGAAGGAAAGAAAGAAAGAGAGAAAGAAAGAAAGAAAGAAAGAAAGAAAGAAAGAAAGAAAGAAAAAGACAGGACATGGTCTGAAATGGTCTGCGTGGGGTTGGACTAGAAGACCTCCAAGGTCCCTTCTAGCTCTATTCTCATTGATCAATCAGGGGAAGGTTAAGGTGTTTCTTTCCCCATGAATCTGCCTTAACCCTCTTTCCTGTCTGCAAGCCAGCTCTCCTGTGGGAATGAGGTCGCCATGGTATGTGTGCAGATCAGTTTTCCTGATTGGAACACATATACGGAATTTGGGACTGAAATAAATTGAGTATTGAATGCGGGTTGAGCTGGATGCCCACTGGGAGGACCCCATCTAGAAAGCTGTGTCTGCAAAATAGAACAATGCACAACGGAGACTTTCCAGGCTAAAGCAGCCTAGGGAACACACAGTCCTAGCTGATAAGATACTAACACCAAGAAGCACCGCTTGAGTGACAGGCAAATGTATTGTATGTAACCAATGATAATTCAGATGCTTTTGTTTCTGCATACGCTGCTAATAAAAGGGGGGTCCGGAATTCATTCTGGGCCCACTCGCCCCGAGGAAAAACCGTGTGTTTGTCTTCATTCCCCCCTGAGTGGTCCCGCCTTGATGCGGTCACCCCCGGAGGAGACCCGGGACATACCGCATTCTGGTGACCCCGACGTGATACCAGCAGCTTGATCGTCGCGCACGGGACCCTCTGGTATGCGTTTTCGGACCGTCCTTACCCACCCGCTCGAGGGGAGCTGCGCATCGTCCCGCCTGAAATCTCCTCAAACGGAAGGAAAAAACTCTCCTTCGTTTGAAAAAGACCTACACGGCTGGATAACGTAAGTAATGGGCGGAAGGTTATCTCAACAACAGGTCGAGCACCTAAAGGAACTGAGAGAACTGACCGATTCTTCTTCAAAAATCTCTTCAAACGGAGGGAAACCCCTCCTTCGTTTGAAAAATAAAGAACTAATTGGACTTTTAACCTATGTTTGGCAAAAATGTCCACAATACCCCGAGAAAGGGTCATTAAAAATCTCTACGTGGACCAAATTGGGGGAATACTTCCATACGGCCCCTAGGGCCCCAATTCAAATTCTGACAACATGGCGCATATTTATGGAATGCCTCATGATTCACCACAAAATTAACAACCACTTGCAGGCAGAAGTCATACCTCCCCCGTATGACTCTGTAGTCCCATCACCTGCAAAAATGTATCCTATCCTGGCAAACACTTCGTGTCCCTGCCCGGACAAGGAAACAACACCCCCTATCTCTCCGGCCGCCCCCACGGCCCGGAGATCAAAAAAGAAAACACTCTGAAAGAGGGCCATATCATCCAAGCCATGCAAGCCGCCCGTCAAACGGGCGAAATGGCAACAGAAGATCTCTTCAAATGGAGGGAAATCTCTCCCTCGTTTGAAACAAAAAAAAAAGGAGTTAATTGGCCTTCTGCCTTAATCATGGCAAACTCTTACCAATAAACAAAAACAATTGGCTGATTTTAAAAAATAATGGGAAAGTCCTGCCCGTGATATCAAAAAAGAATTTGATTTACCTTCTAAAATACATTTGGCAGATATGATTAAAGTGTGTCAGGACATAAGAACATCTTCTTATAAAACTAATTTGTTAGTAGCTGCTTTATTGCAAGGCAGCAAACCTCAAGAAAAGCGTTATTTTAAAAGAGAATGTAAAAATCCAAGGAGGGGCATGTCTGTAACATCTCGCCCTTTCTTTCATCAGGGATCAAAACCCTAGTAAAAAATGATTTGTGTGTCTATGGATTGTAAATTGCCTTGGAAAAAAGATACAACTCTCGCTTTCCCTTTCCTGACTTGCTTTTGCAGTCCTCCCCTGCTGGGCATTCAATTTCCTTTGACTTACCGTTTTTTGCATCTATAATGATAGTGTGTAAAATTAATGTGATTTAATTAATTAATTGCTGGCCAGCAAAATGAATGTGCTTTTGCCTTGGGGCAGGCCAACTCAGGCGGTTGTTAAAGGGCCCTATCACTTTTGTGATTAAAACTGCTGCCTGAGTTTTCACTGCTTTGGGGGTAAGCTAGTTCATTGACATAAATTTAATGACTGATTTATTGTAAAAGAAATGTAACTATAGGTGTGAATGAGTGTGTATGTAGTTAGTATTGGATGCTTGAAATGTAAGGTTTGTTGGCTGAAAAACCAGAGCATGTGTGGTGCTAAAAGAGGTGTTTTTGAATGAATGATAAATATTTTTTCCCTGTATTCCCAGGAAAAGGGAGCCTGTCGTTTTAACAAAACATTTTTTCCTTTCCTCTCACCCCCCTTTGCCTCTGGTGAGAAGGCAGGAGGAGGGGGGCTGTGTTCTTTTCACCATTTTTTTTTCTCTCCTCTCCCTGCCAAGCCTCAGAAAGGCGGGGTTAAGGGTGATATTTGGCATTTGTAGTTTTAATGCAACGTTGCCTTCTATTTCAGAGTATACTCAAACTATCTTAATTGTTTGTTTTATTTTTGAAGCTGTGTTTTTTCTCTTTTATGTTTTTATGTTTGCGCGCACTTTGTATGCTTAACAGATGTCACGTCTGTTTGTTCAATTGTTTGTTGGTCTGTTGTTTGTTTGTTTGTTTGTTCATTTGTCGGCAGCGCTGATCGCTGTCCCTTTTAGAATTTTAACAGAGATGACCTAAAAAATATAAAATGCAGTCAGAAAGAATGAGTAACATTTTTGCTAGAATCCAGATCAGTTTCACACGGACATTTAGAGGGACGATCAGATATTGGAGCCAGAAAAAGGTTACTTTGTATATAGATGGGAAGAGAATGTTGTAAAAGGCATCTGACCTAAATTGGAAGTCAGGATGGACGTGGGAAAAAGAACAATATGTGCTTTGTTGATTGGAAGGTATTGGAGATGTTGCAGAAACAAATGAGAGGAAGAAAAGCAAGTTGATAAGGACAGTTGAAGCTTGGCAGTTGATGAGGTCATTTTGGAACCGAATCAATGTGCATTTTGTACAGCAACTGGTCATTTCAGTTGAAAGGATTTCAGTAAGTGAAAGAAAGTTAGAGATATGTTTTTTCAGAAAGTCAGAGATATGTTTTTTCAGAAAGTCAGAGATATGTTTTTTCAGAAAGTTAGAGATATGTTTTTTCAGAAAGTCATAGCTATGAATATGTGAGGACTTGTGTATGTGAGGACTTGTGACACCTGGCAAACGGATGATTCAATACCTTTTCTTTGCCCCATGGAAATATTTGCACATTTCCATGGATATTTATTCAGGATTTATTAATGCACCCCGCAAAGGGGTGTGATCAACTACTGCATTCATACCTTTGCAATGTTGGGACGCCCAATTGAACTGAAAACAGACAATGGCCCTGTTTACATCTGTACTGCCTTTGCAGACCTTTGTGACAAGTGGCCCAACACACACACAATTGGCTTGCCCTGCGGTTCTCATGGCCAGGGAATTGCGGAGCGAGCTAATTAAGACTCACAAACATGCCCTGAATAAATCAAAAAGAGGAAAAATGCCTCGGCCTCCCAGCCATGCAAAAAACAAACCCAATCCTTGTTTAATCAAATGAATTTTTTCACTTTCTAATTTGACCACTTATCAGAGGCATTTTCAACAAAAAACAAGTTTGCCTCTCCCTCTGGTATATATTTACAGCATTACCAGACAAAACACCGATTCCTTTAATTACTTGGGGGTGGGGCTAGGCTGCTGCGTTTACATCTACAGGGTCCAGCCAAAGATGTCGTGTCACCAACCCCTGATTCCTATCCCAGAGATGACAACGATGACTCCACACCACCCGATCCCGTCATGCCAGTCATCCAGTGACATGGGGAGATGTGAAGAATTTAACCACCAGCGCGCACCTGAGAACTTGTGTGCTGCCATTTTTGCAGTTTTCATTTTTGCGGTTTTTATTTTTGCGGCTTTAATTGCAACTTTCTTATTCAAAATTTGCTTGTGTTTGATTGATACTAACTATATTTTGGCATTAGCAGCTGTTATATTATTTAGACATTCGCTTGAACACCATATCTCATTTCCTGCGGATTTGTGCATCAAACGAAATAATTCTGCCACAAGGAAGCTCTTGGGCACTACAGACCCTACACAAAAATCCTTCCACTGCCCGGCACCTGCCCTGAGAATGCAAACCATGGTCTCCAACAATCCTGTGCGTCAACACCCTGAACACCTCAGCTTCTTGGACATATGGGCAGGCCTGTGTTCCTGGTTACCAGGAACAGGACGGCTGAAAAACATATTGTGTACTATATTCATGATCATTGCTTTGCTTATTTCTGTACATTGTATTATTCAATATATTCCTGCTTTATTTGCTATGATGACATACATATTTGCCAACCATGAAGAAAACATCACAATGAACAAGCCTCTGGCAGCATCCCCTCAGGCATCCTTGTACTTCCGGCAGTGACTCTGAACAAGAGGATCGCTTCTAATAAAACAAAAACGGAGGAGATGTGGGAATGAGGTTGCCATGGTATGTGTGCAGATCAGTTTTCCTGATTGGAACACATATACGGAATTTGGGACTGAAATAAATTGAGTACTGAATGCGGGTTGAGCTGGATGCCCACTGGGAGGGCCCCATCTAGAAAGCTGTGTCTGCAAAATAGAACAATGCACAACGGAGACTTTCCAGGCTAAAGCAGCCTAGGGAACACACAGTCCTAGCTGATAAGATACTAACACCAAGAAGCACCGCTTGAGTGACAGGCAAATGTATTGTATGTAACCAATGATAATTCAGATGCTTTTGTTTCTGCATACGCTGCTAATAAAAGGGGGGTCCGGAATTCATTCTGGGCCCACTCGCCCCGAGGAAAAACCGTGTGTTTGTCTTCATTCCCCCCTGAGTGGTCCCGCCTTGATGCGGTCACCCCCGGAGGAGACCCGGGACATACCGCACTCTCCCCTTTCCCATGGGGCAGGTCGCTTTCCTCCTTTCCAACACCCTCCCTGCAGGGCAGACCAGCTTCCCAGCTCTGTGGGGCAGGTAGCCCCTTGCCCAGCCCCTCCTTCCAACCCTCTCCCTGCGGGGCAGGCCAGCCCCCTCCTTCCAACCCTCTCCCTGTGGGGCAGACCAGTCTCCTTTCCCAAATCTATAGGGTAGACACTGCCCCTCTTCCCCCCCCCCCATTCACATCCCTTTGCTCTAGGGCAGAGCAGTCTTCCCTTCCCAGCCCTATGGGGTAAGCGTCCCCCTTTCCCCTTCTCCCTGTAGGGAAGGCCAGCCCAGCTCCTGCTTCTGGGCCAGGCAAGATGCGCCCAAACACCTTCCCTGCAGAGGAGGCCAGCCGCCTCCCCTTCTCAGCCCTATGGGGTAGGCATCCCGTTTCCTAGGCCCCTCCCTGTGGGTCAGCCCACCCTCCCTTTCCCATCTTTTCCCTTTGGGGCTCCCCACCCCCCGTTTTTTACAACACCCTCCCTGCGGGGAAGACTAGATCCCCCTCTCAGTGCTATGGTAGGTGCCCCCTCTTTCCCAGGCTCTTCCCTGAGGAATAGACCCCCTCCCTCCCATTCCCATCTCGTCCCTTTGGGGCAGCCCAGCCCCCTTTTCTCCAATACCCTCCCTGCAGGGCAGCCCAGCCCTATGGAGTAGGTCCCCCCTCTTTCCCCCCTCTCTGAGGAATAGCCCCCCTCCTTTTCCATCTCTTCCCTTTGATTCAGCTCAGCTGAGCCCCCCCCCCATTTATTTTCCAAAATCTTCCCTGTGGGGCAGACCAGCCCCCCCCCTTTCCAGCCCTATGGGGTAGGTTTCCCTTCTTTCCCAGCCCAACCCCCTCCCCCCTCCTTTTTTCCAATACCCTCTCTGTGGTGCAGACCAGCCCTATGGGGTAGATGCCCCCTCTTTTCCAGCCCCCTCCCTGAGGAATAGACCCCCTCCCCTCCCTTTCCTATCTCTTCCCTGTGGGGCAGACCAGCCCCCCTTCCCAGCTCTATGGGGTAGCCCCCCCTTCCCAGCCCCCTTTTCCCCAACACCCTCCCTGTGGTGCAGACCAGCCCTATGGGGTAGGTGCCCCCTCTTTCCCAGCCCCCTCCCTGAGGAATAGACCCCCCCTCCCTTCCCCATCTCTTCCCTGTGGGGCAGACCACCACCCACCAGCCCTATGGGGTAGGAGCCCCCTCTTTCCCAGCGCCTCTTTTCCTTACACCCTCCCTATGGGGTAAACCAGCCCCCCTCCCAGCCCTATGGAGTAGGAGCCCCCTCTTTCCCAGCCCCCCCCGAGGAATAGACCCCCCTCTCTTCCCCATCTCTTCCCTGTGGGGCAGACCAGCCCCCCCCTTCCCAGCCCCCTTTTCCCCAACACCCTCCCTGTGGGGTAGACCAGCTCTATGGGGTAGCCCCCCCTCTTTCCCAGCGCCCTCCCTTCCAACACGCCCCCCACCCCCCGTGGGGCAGCCAGACCCCTCCCCAATTCCTCACCCTCCGAGGGGCGGCTCCTCTCTCTCTCTCTCTCTTTCTCGACCCCCTCCAACCGACGCCCAGGAAGACGCGCAAAGGAGGCTGGGGAAAAAGGGGCGGGGCATGGAATAAGGAAGTAGGGAGAGGCCATAGAGGTTAAAAAGAAAAAGCGAGACCGCCCTCGCCGCGCAGCACTTCCGGTTCCTTTCGAACCCTCCACCTTCCCTCCCACCCACCCCAAAAGAAAACCCAATCCACGCTGATTCCACGCGTGGCCTTTTAATGGACTTTTCTCCCCCGTCATTTCGCTGCCATTAAAGCCGTGCCTAGCTCCGTGCGCCTGCAACGGGTTTCCCCTCTTCGTCGCTCCTCTAAGGCCGCAAACGTCCCCGTTCGCTCCGCTTCTTCTTAGTTCCCCCGAGCTGCGGGCATGTGGGGGGGGGGGAAGCCTCGGGCCGGCTGTTGCCCGACGAACGCTTCCCTTTGGCTGGCTGGCGCGCCCCTTTCCACTCTTTTGCCCCGCACGGTCACTTGACAACCGGAAGTCTCTCGTTGGGAGGAGGCAAGGCAACTAAACGCGCGCTGGGCCCCCTGCCGGCGGGAAAGGGGACTCCATCAATGCATAAGCTGGTTGCTATGGTGATTCGGGCCTAGTCGCTCATCCTGAAGCCTGCCAAGAGCAAAACAATAACAAACTCCCCAGCATCAGGCTGGATTGTTTTGTTGGGAGAAATGTCCATGGGGAAAAAAGACACTGGAAAACATGGAGGCTGCTTGGAAAGATTTAATTTAAGTTTTAATGGTGGGACAGGATCACATTGTGGCAGAAAATTAAGGGACTCAGGCTTCGGAACCAAAAGCCGTCTTTATTTGCGCAAAGGTTCAGAGCAAGTTAGCCAAAGCAGACCTCTTAACCATCTGAACGCCAACTTATAGAAAAGACAGTTCTTATATATCTTCCAAAAGCAGCAGAACAACACGGAAATGCCACATATCAGCTGACAACATTACTTGATTGATTCATCGTTCCCGTTACGAAATATCTTGCCTAAGTTTTCAGCAACCTTTTTGTGTACTCTTGACTCATATGTGTGAACTACAGCTGAACTTGCGGTTTTGGCTTTTGGACATTTCCTCTTCTTGTACGCTTTCCAAAAGCAAAGTTTCACTCCTCCTTTCTTGCCGTGTCTCACTTTTATAGCCTGATTCATTTTACGTCCTGCTTCAACGTAGCTTGAGCTCCTGAACTGAAAAGAGGGATCATCGCATGCTTCCAGATGTTGGGTGGAGGAAGAAGAGACTGAGATGCTGAAAGGAGACCTGGCTTCCTGCCTTATCGGGCTGTTGATCTTGAGCGGGAAGAACTCTTTATCACTTATTGACCCGTCGAACACTTTTATAAAAGAGTAGCTTCGTATTTATTTCCTTTTTTTGCGAAAACAGAAGCCTGCCGAGTGCTCCCGAGGGCCGGGGAGGACAAAAAACACTTTTCTGACTTTACCGCTTCGAAATCTTGCTGCGTCTTATAGTCCGGAAAATACGGCATTTCCCTGCCCCAACAAGATGAAAACAAAACAAACTTTAAGCAGATTTATTTATTTATTTCCTTTTTTGCGAAAACAGAAGCCTGCCGAGTGCTCCTGGGGGCCGGGGAGGACAAAAAAAACTTTTCTTTTCTGACTTTACCGCTTCGAAATCTTGCTGCGTCTTATAGTCTGGAAAATACGGCATTTCCCTGCCCCAACAAGATGAAAGCAAAAGAAACTTTAAGCAGACTTTTTTTTTTTGTTCTTTTTTAAAATTTTATTTTATTTTACGGCATGCAAAATACATTTCAAGTATTGCAAATTGAGATTCTATGAAGTCTCTCTTGAAACACTGGAAAAACAAAACAGAAAATAAACAAACAGACCACAATTAGCTAAAGTCTGTGACCAGCCTTAAAGCTAACAATCTACTTCAGTGCTACCGCAAACACACATGTATTATATTATTCAGGCTAAATCACAAAGCCAGTTTCCATTTTTTTCCAACCCCCCCCCCTCCCCCCCAAAAATACAGACCGTACGGTCTAAAACTTCCCTAAGTGTAAATCCTATTCCTCTAGCACAAAAATAACCATAAATACAATTTGGAGCAAAACGGAATAGAATTCATTGCCCTACCCTGAAATATATCCCCCCACCCATTTTGTTTTACAGATATTTTTTTTCTTTTAAATTAATATTTTTAAATAGAAGCTGAGAACGCACCATTAAAAATGAGCATCTTAAATCCACCGTAGCGATGGAATTGGCTTTATTATATATATGATGGGTGTACACCATCTTTTATCTCATTTACATTTTAATCGAACAATAGATTTGCAAAGAAAATGTCTAATACAGACGTAAGAATTATTCACACTTGAGCTTTACAAGCGGTTGTAGAATTGACCCCCAAAAAAACCCCGAAACAAACCTGGTCTCTTTTCCCAAATGTTTCCGGATTAAGCAGGTTTATAAAATCTTAAATCAACTCAAGAAAACGACGGTTTTTTCTTTTCCCCCTCCTCTTTCTTTTTAACTTTCAGGGAAAAGAATATATGCAGTATATAGTGTAAATACTATAATGCTTAATTACGATACTCCGCAGGGGCTGTATCACAATTAAAGTATAATGGATTTAACCACCCGGAAAAAAAAAAAAGAAGATAGAAGAGAAATGCATGCATTTCCTATGCCTTGAACTAATTGACCAAGAATTCGTTAGGGGAGGATTAGGATCTTTTGCGGCACTTGCAAAGTCAGGAGTTGTTTAATGTCAAGATTTTTGTCAAGTACAATAAAAAAAAAAATTCATTAAAGCTTTGCAAAAGCAGAGTTGTGTGAATGTGTGTAGGAAAATCTTTCCTTTTGCTACGGAACCTTTCGGCATCCCCTGACTGTAGGAAGAGAACAAAATATCCTGATTTTACAGCCCCGCCACCCCCTCAAGCTAGCTGACCAAAGCAAGTAGACATCTTGGCTGTGAATGATGGACTTTGCAGTCCAACGCCTCTGGAAGGCACGAACACGTGCGACCAAAACAATGGGTGCTGGGACCCCTCCCTGTGGTGAAAGAAAAAACTGAACATTGGAAAGAGCTGGCGTTATCTGTCATCACATTTGTAAGTGATGACTCTAGTCCATAAAAGATAACGGGCCTTCGCAACAAACTTAAGCCCTGAATTCAATTCCTGCAAAGATATTCTTTGGAGAACTTAAATCTGAATGCACAAGAGTATAAATACTGGAAAAAAACATACCCACTGACAAAAAAAACCAGGTCTCAAAAAAATGGTCAGCACCAGGGGTGGGATTCAGCCGCTTCGGACCAGTTCCGGCGAACTGGAAGCTAATTTTACATCTAGTTCACCGAAGCGGTACTTGCAAGGACTGGCTGGCCCCGCCCATCCCATTCCACTCTTCCCAGGTGTCTCCACGCGGCCCATATTGGATGCCAGGTAAATGCAGGAGCTGGACGGAGACTCCGGGAGGGCGAAAAACAGGCTTCCTGGAACTTCTGGAAGTCCGTAAACTTCCGGAGGCTGGGGCAGGACATTTTTGCTCTTCCGGAGGCGCGAGAAAAGCCTCCGTAGCCTGGAGAGGGCGAAAACGAGAACCAGTTGCTAAAATTTTTCAATCCCACCCCTGGTCAGCATCTTTCTTTTCCGATTGCAGTGTACAGAACCTAGCCACGCCAAAATCTGCCGAAAAGTCCGATGATTATTTATTTAAAGACGACATTCACAGCGACTGGTTTGGATTTCTGTTTTTTTTAATTAAAAAAAAAGGCTTATCCTCCATTCTGGCTATTGTACGTTTGCTGCATGCCCTCTGTAGAAGGAATGTTTTGCCTCTCTTTTTACGTATCCAGATCTATTTCTGAACTGCCTCTCTGGGCAAAATAACGTATACAGCAAGGATGAAATACCACTGCCGGTTGCAGTGTGTGTCGGAAAGACGGCTCCACCATTCACCTGCTGATGGGAAACCTGAGGATTACCTGTCTGCCGAAGTATAGCACCAAACAGTTTTGGCAATGCCAAACATCTCCTGCGAAGCTCTCCTGTCTTTGCAACATCAATTCTCCCCTTAAGTCTGGGCCAATATGTGTGTGGGTGTGCAAAATTTCTCCTTCATTTCTCAGTGACGGAGCTACTTCTCTGCCAAGGAAGGAGTTTGGTCTTCTTTCCTCCTGGTTCTTTTTACCAGCCCTGGTTCTGTACACTCAGAGCCTTAAAACAGAACTCTGCATCTCACCTGGCTGCCTCACCGCTCTGCCTGCAAAGAGAGAACAAAACTGGAGATGCTGTGAAGCACCCGACAATCAGCGCCCAACTAAAAGAACAAACCAACAACACAGGATCACAGCAAGATGCCAAGGCTGGGTTGAAAACGGTTGGTGGGGAAGATTGGGGCGCTTGCTTAGACTTTAGCTGTTTCCTTTGATCTGCAATTCTCCTTCCATTGCTTTTCTTTTTTTAAAATCAAGTTCCTATCAAGCAGTGCGAGTCCCTTGCTTGCTTTAAACTAATATCTATATATATATGCTAGTCTTGTTGTATTCGGGTCTTTTCCCGTGCAAGATTGAGATTGTCTTGGCAACGTTTCAGCGAGGTCTCGCTCGCCATCTTCAAACCAGCCCTAGTCAACAAACGAGCCCCATCCACCACCCAGGCCGTTACAACACAAAACAACAACGGACACACAGCCAGCACCAATCATGATACAACCACACAGCCAATCAATCCACTTACTGAAACAAAGCCAGCACTCCACCCCACCCCCCAAATTTATAGAAAGACGGCAGCTCCGACCACACTTTAAGCTGAAAACACCAACCTGAAGATGGCGAGTGAGACCTCGCTGAAACGTTGCCAAGACAATCTCCATCTTACACGGGAAAAGACCCGAATACAACAAGACCAGCATATCTGGTCGTGAAAATCTACAAAAACATAAAGTGTATATATCTGCCGAACAAAACTCCGCGTTGGGGACAAGAAGGGCATCCGGCCATTAAAAAGCACATTGCTAGCTGCATTCAGTTGCTCAGACTCCACTCCAAAAGGGATTTATGGGGGTTTTATATGACGATGATGATTCTAGATATCTTAGGAACAAACCCAGCTGAAGGGGAAGCTTCCTGACTGCGATGCACCAGAGAAAGAGACAATGGTATGTAAACAATGGATTGCAAATAGCCAAATCCTGAGAAAGAAAACACAGTTCGTTAAAAAGCAACCCGCGAAAATCAAAACACTATTAACAGCTGAAACACGGACAATTTGCTCAGGTAACGAGCATTTCATTCTCAGAGTGTGCTGACAACTGGTGGCATTTCAGCTTTGCAAAAGGGCTATTTCCGTTGCGACAAAAATAAGGATCTTTCCAACCTTTTTTATATATATATATATATCAATCCGTATATAAAAGAATTGCTTGGCTAAATTGAAAATTTGGCCATTGCCTGTTTAACAGTCGCCAGGTAAAATGAAGAGATACGGTAACAGAAATCTTGATTTTTTAATCCCCTTTCGTTTAAAGAGGTACGGTAGAAAGGAAAATTTGGGGGATTGTTAGGAAAAACGAAGAACGGAATGTGGCTGCTATAGAAATAGCCTTTTGCACCTCACTATCAAATTAGCAGATAAAAAACAGCCCCCAGAAGTTGTGAATGCCCCAACACTGGAAGTCTTTAAGAAGATGTTGGATAGTCATTTGTCTGAAACGGTATAGGGTTTCCTGCCTAGGCAGGGGGTTGGATTAGAAGACCTCCAAGGTCCCTTCCAACTCTGCTATTGTATTGTATTTTTTTCCCTCCACAACATTGCTGGAATGATCAAAATATAATAAGTCCTTGTATTTTTCAATCTGTGCGTACAACGGAATTTTCCAAACGGCACATAGATGTATAGAAGGGAGATTTTGTTTTTAACCAACAATCCAAGTTAAGAGCTGTAACCCGCGGAGAAATGCCACAACGTTGTGAGTGTAAAAAACATTGTGATGCCACAATACCAGCTTTATTCTGGCAACAACATGATCACTTTTGAATGTTTTCTTTTGACACCCATTTGATAGAAGGATGAGCCCTTGTATATATATATGTATATACAAGTGTGTGTATAGATATAATACACCCTGGTGAAAGAGCTTCTTGGCTAAAATATTCCAGTACGATTTCCAGAGTTAAAACAACTTCACAGAAGTTAATTAACAAACATTTTCTTAAAACAAAAACAAAAAAAGGGAAGACAAATGTAAAAATTATAAAAAGGAAGCTGCAGAGGAGGACCGATAGAGAGAATGTTTTTTGCCCGATTAACTTAGTATCTCCTTGCTCTGCAGATGTGGCCTGAATATTTTTTTTTAAAGAGGGAAAAGAGCACAGCTAAAAGGTCGCAGGGGAGAATGGCCGAATTTTAGAACTCTATGGTTTTCAAAAAAAATATATATCACATTTTAAAGAGGACGTACCGTATTTTCCAGAGTATAAGACACACTCTCCCCACCCCTAAAAGAGAGTGAAAATTTGGACGTGTCTTATACACCGAATGTAGCCCCGCCATTGTCCCCCACCCTTTGGCCTCTGCCTCCCAGCAATTTGCCTCCTTGCAGCAAGCAGCAAACAGCCTGTTTCCGTTTCAGCTTCAGCACAGCCTGATTAGCACAAGCAGCTGATTGTCGGTTGGATCGGCCTCCTGACCATCAGCTGTTTCAGGCTGCAGGGATTGCCATTGCCTATTGCCGCTTCTGCAAGCCCCATTTTCGGCCTCTGCATCCCATTTTTGGCCTCTGCGCGCCCCATTTTCCGTCCATTCCGATCCCCGCCACCCAGAAGGGGCGCATGGAGGCGGCAATAGTCTACGGTAATCCCTGCGGCCTGAAACAGTTGATCATCGAGAGGCCGATCCAACTGACAATCAGTTGCTTGTGCTGAAATTGAAACTGAAACAGTTTACTGTTTGCTGCAAGGAGGCAGAAGCAGATTTTCTTTTTCTTGTTTTCCTCCCCCAAAGCTAGGTGTGTCTTATACTTCGGAGCATCTTATACTCCGAAAAATATGGTATTTTCCCCCCCCCCCCCGTGTTCTGTACAAGCCCAGCTCAAGCTACATGATAAAGACTTCAAGATATCATCGGAGTTAAATCACTAACAATTCTAAATACTGGCGTTCTCAGCAGCAAGATGGCCAACTCAATACCGGGAGCATCTCAAGGACCGCTAAATCAACCATGTGTTTTTGACGAAGAGAAAGGGGAACAAACACAGGTGTTAGCTGCGTCCGTTTTGCAGCGAATCACTGGGGGAGGCATTGAATGCCAAGCCGGGGTGGGGGGGAGGCCCACAGGCGGTCGAGGGGGCTGCGGGAATTGAGTGCTCTCGCCACGCGTGGGCTGAGCTGTCACGGAACATGGTGATTCTTGCTTACAACTCTGAGCAAGAAAGAACCAAGTGGGGAAAAAAAAAACCCCAGGCACTTGGTTTGACTTTGTTACCGATAATTTTTGTTAATATAGGAAAAGTCATTCGATGCCCAGGAAAGGCCAAGATGCCGAAGAGGCTGGGAAGAAGTGGCCCACAGAGGAACCAGTTGCAAAGCTTAAGGCCTTGCGTGAAGGGTCCTGCGTGGAGATCCTCCACACGCCCCTCTCCTCTTTCCTCACTATTGCTTCTCCACGCAATTCCCGCCGTTGAAGGATCAGGCGACTTCCAACGGGTGCCAATTCCTCCCCCTCGTAACAAGGGCAGCAAAGCAACTTCAGTTGTACCCCTGCGAGCCACAACGTTCCCCTGAAACGACTGGCTTTAGTTTGGGGATGCTTCCCTACAAAAGGCATCGCAAAACAAGAATGACTTGGTGTGTCTGTGTGTCTCCAAAACAACCTCACTGAAAAGCCACTTTAAAGGGAAAACACTGCCAGATTCCACCCGGCTGTGCGGGTGGGAAGTGAACGTCTGAAGCTAGCAAAAGTTGCTGGCCTCCATCACTTCTCTCTTGTGTTATCCCGAAAGCTAAGACACAAGAAGAGTCCGATGTATCAAAAAGTCTGCAGGAAACAAATGACCCCCCAAAAGAGAAGAGAGTGACAGAGAGAAAGAGAGAGAGAGAGAAAGAGAGAGAAGTTAAACCGCTTCTGAGTACGTTCACCAGCCTGAAAGCCAAGCCCTTCTCACGTGTTGACCATTTTGCCGTTTGCAAGCGGCCTCAAAAAGTCACTCTGCCCTTCCACGATGCCGTGGGCTGTTTTGAGGAGAAGGCTGTGCATGCCAGCTGACGGCGTCATCAGGGAGATCCTGCTGCCTGCGGAGGACTCCGTCGGTTGGCCGAAGCAGGAGACAGCCGGCAAGACTCCCTTCCGCTTCTCCCTGGTGGGTGGGGAAAAGCCAAAGGACACCTGGTCACACAAGCTCCTTTACCTGTGCAGAAGGGAAATGTTTTCCAGGAAAAAGAAACGAAGGAAGTCCACTTGTCTTTTGGAAAAGCATGTTTGGGACAGGACGTGGCTCAGCCCCAGTATCTAACAATGGTTTGGGGGTGGGGGAGGGAGGGAGAGACTGGAAGAGAGAGAGAGAGAGAGAGAGAGAGAGAGGAGAGAGAGAGAGAGAGAGAGAGAGAGAAAGGGCAGGAAAGAGAGAGAGAAGACACAGAGAGGCAGGAAGAGAGAGACAGAGAGACAGAGGGAAGGAGAGAGACACACACGAGAGAGAGAGAGAGAGAGAGACACAGAGAGACAGAGGGAAGAAAAAAGAGAGAGAGACAAGAGACACAGAGAGAGGCAGCAAAAAGAGAGAGAGACAGAGAGAGGGAAAGAGAAGAGACATACATGAGACACACATGCACACACACACACACAGAGACAGAGAGAGGGAAGGAGAGAGAGACACATGAGAGACAGAGAGAGAGACAGAGACAGAGAGAGAGACACATGAGAGACACAGAGAGAGACAGAGACAGAGAGACAGAGAGAGGGAAGGAGAGAGAGACACATGAGAGACAGAGACAGAGAGAGAGACACATGAGAGACACAGAGAGAGACAGAGACAGAGAGACAGAGAGAGGGAAGGAGAGAGAGACACATGAGACAGAGAGAGAGACAGAGAGAGAGACAGACAGTGAGAGAGATACACATGAGAGACACACACAGAGAGAGACAGAGAGACAGAGAGAGGGAAGGAGAGAGAGACACATGAGAGACAGAGAGAGAGACAGAGACAGAGACACGAGAGACACAGAGAGAGACAGAGAGACAGAGACAGAGAGACAGAGAGAGGGAAGGAGAGAGAGACACATGAGACACACAGAGAGAAAGACAGAGAGACAGACAGTGAGAGAGACACACATGAGAGACACACAGAGAGAGAGACAGAGAGAGGGAAGGAGAGAGAGACACATGAGAGACAGAAAGAGAAAGAGACAGAGAGAGGGAAGGAGAGAGAGACGCATGAAACACAGAGAGAGAGAGAGAGACAAAGAGAGAGAAAGAAAGAAAGAATTAGAATCAGATATGAGAAGCTCCACCCACAGCAAGAAAAGAACAATGGAAGGGAAGAGTGTGGAAGAAAACCTCCGTGCAGGGAAACTGAGGTCTTGAGCTACCCTGGACCTTCCCATTTTGCCCCCCACTCACAAAAGAGCAAGTTCTTCATGCAGGAAGGGCCTCTTGGCCTGCCTGGCGTCCATTGGGGGCTGCTCCACAGGGTGGCCATTCTCCAGAGCTGACCCACTGAAGAGGTGATCGTTCTGGTCATTAGTGCCAAGCTGCAGGCCCAGCATCTCCTAGAAAGGGGGGTGGGGGAGAAGGACAATTATTGTGGGGATGTATAGGGTTTCCGGCCTAGGCAGGGGGTTGGACTAGAAGACCTCCAAGGTCCCTTCCAACTCTACTATTGTATTATTGTATTATCTATCATCTATCTATCTATCACCTACCTACCTACCTACATCTATCTATCTATTTATCTACCTACCTGCCTATATCTATCTATCATCTATCTATCTATCTATCTATCTATCTATCTATCTATCTATCTATCTATCTATCATCTATCTATCTATCTATCATCTATCTATCTATCTATCTATCTATCTATCTATCTATCTATCTATCTATATATCATCTATCTATCTATCTATCTATCTATCTATCTATCTATCTATCTATCTATCTATCTATCTCTCTCTATCTATCTCATCCATCCATCTCCATCCATCTCATCTCATCTATCTATCTATCTATCTCTCTCTCTATCTATCTCTCTATCATCTATCCACCTACCTACCAACCATTTGTGGGGGCACAGTGGTTAAAATGCAGTATTGCTGGCTAACTGTGTCCACTGCCAGGAGTTCAATCCTGACCGGCTCAAGGTTGACTCAGCCTTCCGGAGTGGGTAAAACGAGGACCCAGATTGTTGGGGCCTATAGGCTGACCTTGTAAACCGCTTAGAGAGGGCTGCAAAGCAACGGGAAGCAGCATATAAGTCTGTTGCTATTGTGAGATAATTGGCTGCCTACATTTGACCAATCAATCCCTCAATAGCTACAATGGGCATCTGAGTTCAGCCTTGTAAGGAACGGTGGACCCTTGACCCAGTGGGCTCTCTGAAATGGAAGAGGTGGCACCGCTCTGACATTCTGGGGAAGAGGGGGAACACAGAATAGCCCACGGGTGGGTAGAATCGAGAGAACGTACTTCCATTTGCTCTCCCTGCCCCTCGGCCTCATCCGTGTCCAGCGACGAAAGTTCCAGTTCAATGTCTCGGTTAGACGTGGTGCCCGTCCTGTCCTCGGGGGAGTCGGCCTGGGGAGGGAGCAGGAAAGGAAGGGAGCATAAAACAGATGTTGGCGTTGTGGCCCACCAGCAGCCAGCAAATTCAGACAATAAGGAGGTTGGGGAGGAAGATGGGCCAGTCCTGGAGTCTGGGGAAGGCTCGGATGAGGGCTCTGTGTCGGAGGCAGAGATGGGGTCGAGGCCGTCTGACAGTTATCTGCTGCCTCCTGAGTCTGATATCAGTCGAGGCGGAAGAACAGCAGGAGCCTGTTCCCAGTGTGCGCATGCACAGAGCTGCCAGAGGGCAAGAACAATTAAGACAAACAGGGTCGACTTGGGAGTAAGGCTTGGAGATGATTGGCCCCTCCCATAAGACATAAAAGAGGAGCAAATGGACGTTAGCTTTTGTGCAGGAAGCAATTAGTTCATCTAGTCGGTTCAGGCTTGGAAAAGTTCTGTTTGACTCTGCTAACTTTGGTCTTGCTCTGCATTGGGCAATTAGGTTTCTGGCAGCATTCCCAGGGAGATAAGATGGGTGTTTATCAACATTCCCCTGAAAGGCTGTGGCAACTCGAGCAGACATCTGCCGGACTCTTCACAGACTGTTTGGGAAGCCTTGCAGACTGGGAATGACCATCATTTCCAGCCGTATAAATAAAAGAGGGTTTTCGGAACTGAGATTGGGATTTATGCCTTCCCAGGAAGCCTAAATCAGAACAGTTGGAATGAAACACATCTCGGTGCAGCGGATACGGAGAGGGAGGGTGGGAGAGAAAGCCTCCTTACCTGGCCATTCCTCAGCTCCATTTCCTTGCTTAGGAGCTTTAAGGCGAGGGCGCTGCCTTCGCTCAGGGAGTCCCACTTCTGCTGCGTGGCCAGGGCGTTGGCTTCTCTCTGGAGCAGCACCGAGTTACTTTTGGCCTGGGCGGAAAAGCAGAGCGGGCCCCCAAATGGTCAAGGGAGATGGCTGTACTTAATATCTCTAGACTTAAAATGGACACCCAACATCAAAAACATCATCAAATGAGCACAACAAAGAATGTTCTTTCTGCGCCAACTCAGGAAGCTCAAACTGCCCAAGGAGCTGCTGATTCTGTTCTACGGAGGAAGGATTGAGCCTGTCATCTACACCTTCACAACTGTCTGGTTTGGCTCTGCAACCCAACAAGACAGACACGGACCTCAGAGGAGAATCAGAACTGCAGAAAAAAACATTGCTACCAACCTGCCTTCCATGGAGGACCTGCACACTGCACGAGTCAAAACGAGGGCTGTGAAAATATCTACACACCCCTTGCATCCTGGACATAAATTGTTTCAACTCCTACCCTCAAAACGACGCTATAGGGCACTGCACACCAGAACAACTAAACACAAGGAAAGTTTTCTCCCGAATGCCATCACTCTGCTAAACAAATAATTCCTACAATACTGTCAAATAATTTACTAAGACTGTATTAGTATTATTCTTCTCTTCCTTCCTAGTATCTTATCTCTCCCCACTTATGACTGTAACCATGTTGCTTGTATCTCTATAATTTATATTATTGCATTTCTTTCCTAGTATGATTTGATGGCTTATTAGTAACTTACGACTATCACTAAGTGTGTTGTATCTTATGATTCTTGATGAATGTATTTTTTTCTTTTTAGCTTATGAACCAAAGACAAATTCCTTGTGTGTCCAATCACACTTGGCCAATAAAGAATTCAAATCAATTCCATTCCATTCCATTTTTGTAATCTATTTTATTCTGTAACATGTTCCGTGTTCTCTTCTTTTCTCTTCTGCATTTTGTTCTCTTCTCTTCTGCATTCTATTCTGTTCTGTTCTGTCCTGTCCTCTCCTCTCCTCTCTGCCCAGGGCCGTGGATCCTGCTTCAATCAGGAAGCTATGCTCCTGGCTACAAGAGCCACAGGAAGGACGCTTGCTAAAATCCCTCCCTCCCCAAATACCCTTACCCTTTGGGGGCAAGCTGTACCTGTTGTAATTCAGTGCTCAGGAGGTCTCCGGTGCTTGAGTGCTTTTGGGGAGCTGATTCCTCAGGAGGAACAAACTGGCCCCTTGAAAAAGAGAGAAGAAAAGCCAAGACTTGACCTTCGGCCCCGAATGCATCTGCAAAAAAAGCTTCCCTGGTAAATTCTGATCTCGAAGACTTTGCGTCCTGCCATCCGGGAGACTGTTCTCACTTATCAAGGGGACCCGGCTCTTCCTTGGCTCTCCTCAGTGGTGGGATTTAAATAATTGAATCACCAGTTCTCTGGCAGGGAGGGAATGCAGATTTTGCAGTATCCTCCCCCTGCCACGCCCACAGAACCGGTAATAAACAATGTTGAATCCCACCACTGGGCTGGGGAGCCCAGAGCTCAGTCCTGACTGGATCCATCTGGGAAGCCCATTCTACCTACCGTTCTATGAAAGGTGCTGAGGAATTCGAATCGGATGCGTAGCAGCAGCTCCACCTCAGGTCCACCGAGCTGATGCTGGGGATATAATCTGTTAAGAGGCAAACGATGGGGGGTCAGCTCAGCGGGTGCCTTGCCCTGCCCCTCTCCTCCTCCTCCTCCTCCTCCCCTTGAAGGTGCTGCTGCCCGGACCTGACATGCTGATGGGTTTGGTAGTGCTTCCTTGGGAAGCAGTCGCCTGGACAGGGTCCGTGGTATGGTAGCCCGTCCGTGATGACCTGGAGATGGCGCCCCACTTGGAAATGATTGGCCCGTCAGTGAAAGGGATGATGGGGTCTTCCTCCTTGGCCTTCCTCTGGGTTTCAAAGAGGTGCGCCGCTGGGCTCTTGGGGTCTCCACTGTCCAGGTCCTGCATGGAAGGGAAGGCTGAGAGGGGCCTTGGCAACCCCAGCCCCAATGGATCCTTCCAGACCCCCAAGATCATTTTAAGGTCACCTCTAAAGGTGCTTTTTCAAAAGGCAACCGGGCGTGCTTTATTTTATTTCTTTACTCCTTGAAGACGTTTCATTTCTCATCCAAGAAGCTTCTTCAGTTCTAGACGTAACAGGCAATAGATCACAAGCTGGGCTCTTATGGGCTCTCACCGGTATTCTTAATGTCCCTAGGCTTTGATCAAGCAAAGCAAGTAGCAATTAATAGAATGGAGGACATGGGAGTTCCAAGAAGAACTAAATAGGTTGTAGGGACAGAATCAAACAGGGTGTGTGGGAATCGGCAAGATATCGAAATGACCTGATCTTCCCAAAACAAAGAATAGCTTTCTTCAGAGCCAGATTTAACATTCTCCCTCCAGGGCAGGTATAAGAGAACACCTTATAGGGTTATAGGGTTATAGGGTTTCCTGCCTAGGCAGGGGGTTGGACTAGAAGACCTCCAAGGTCCCTTCCAACTCTACTATTGTATTGTATTGTATTGTATTTGTATTGATTTGTATTTGTATTGTATTGTATTGTATTGTGTGTGTTGTATTGTATTGTATTGTATTGTATTGTATTGTTTGTATTGTATTGTATTGTATTACCTACAGCAGAACGGGTTTGTATATGTGGTAAAGGAGAAGTGGAAGATATCTCACATGTTTTATTGTACTGTGAGCTATACAGAGTTCATAGGCCAGCATATATTCTCCCCTTACTAGAGAGATCGCCAGGGAGGGCAAACAATTTTTATGCAGGCTTTCTCCTCCAGGACTCAAACCCATCTACCACGCCTGCAGTGGCAAAATTCTGTGTTGCTGCAATGCCCGTAAGAAAAAAAAGGGCTACAGAAGTATAGTTGTCATCTTGTGCCAATTCTTTGGACATACCTCTAATCAATTTCTGGACCGTTGTATTTACTCCCATACTTATCGGCTTTTCACCCACGTA
The DNA here is from genome assembly GCA_029891615.1 of Natrix natrix natrix. NCBI lineage: Eukaryota > Metazoa > Chordata > Lepidosauria > Squamata > Natricidae > Natrix > Natrix natrix. Next base: position 687,160 of record JAKRSK010006516.1, on the reverse strand, counting down.
AAGCAGGGAGCGACCCGAACAATTGGAGAGCGTGCATGTTATTATCCAACTTTAATGTCAATACTTTTTAAATATATTTTAATGTCAGTACTTTTTAATACATTGTAAAAAATAATGTCTATTGCTGGTCTTTGACCGTAATAAAGATGTATTAGTTATTATTGTTATTATTATAGGTAAAGCGAGGAAGATTCTTGGATGAGAAGCGAACCGTCTTCAAGGAGAAAAACAAAGGAAGTCGACCTGCCCTTTGAAAAGCACTTTTGGGACCTCCAAGACCTGGATGACAAAGAATCTCTACGGGTTGCTTACTAGGAGGATTGTGGTGGATTTAGATAGGACGTCCTTCGGTTCAGCCTCAACCGCGCTGACGCATGAACTGATGGTGCTACAGGACCAGGGTGAGTACTGGCACGGGTGCCCATCTTCGTACTTGGGGTCGCTTGAGCCGCTGGAGTTCTCGCTGAACTGCAAGAAGCAGGAGAGGCGGGGAGGAAAAAAACAACCCCTGACCATCTTGCAGAGACCATCCGGGTCAGCCTTGGGCGACTTTCCCGAGACACAAGAGGGCAGTGATGGATGGAATGAAAGAGGGAAAGAAAGAGATCTGATTGCACGTGACGGAAACCATCAGGGGGAAGAGAAGAATGGGGAAGGGGGGGAAGGATGAGAAAAAGGATGAATATATTCAAGGTATTTGGGTCCTTCCCTCAGACTAAATATTACATGCTCCCAGGCTGCGAAAGGGGAGAAAGAAAGAAAGAAAGAAAGAAAGAAAGAAAGAAAGAGAGAGAGAGAGAGAGAAAGAGGAGAAAGAAAGAAAGAGGAAAAAAAGAATGGAAGGAAGGATCAAATGGAGAAAGTATGAAAGAAAAAAAGGAAGGAAGAAAAGAGATCCAGAAAGACAGAAAGAAAGAAGAGAAAGAAAGAAAGGAGAGAAGACAGAAAGAAAGAAGAAAAGAAAGAAAGAAGAAAAGAAAGAAGAAAGAAAAAGAAAGAATGGAAGGAAGGAATGACCGAATGGAGAAAGTATGAAAGAAAAAAAGAAGGAAGAAAAGAGAGCCAGAAAGACAGAAAGAAAGAAAAAGAAGACAAAAGAAAGAAAGAAAGACAGATGAAAGAAAGAAAGAAAGAAAGAAAGAAAGAAAGAAAGATGGAAGAAAAAAAGAAAGAAAGAAAGAAAGAAAGAAAGAAAGAAAGAAAGAAAGAAAGAAAGAAAGAGTCCCTTCTCTCCCAGAGGTTCTGGGGCCTTACTTCAGAACTGAAGTCCACACAGAAGAGAGGCGAAGGGGAGGACGGAGAGGGTGCGGCTGCAGGAAGAGTGGAAGTTGCCACCAGGGGCACTTTCGGGAGGTGGCAAGGAGCCCACTGCTCTGGCTTCCTTCTGACGGGGTCCTCGTAGGCAGCCTTCAGGTGTCCACAAGGTTCCTACGAGGACGATAAAAAAGTGGGGTGAATCTGAGGGCCAAGTGACACTCGACAACTTGCTCTGAGCAGGCGGAGAGTTTGTTTATTCACCATCTCCCTTTAACACACCTATCATCCCTTACGGGGTGGAGTCTGGGCGGAGAATGGAGCTAGCAGAGCGTTTAATGGCCCGATGCCTTTCCTGTTGCCAGTGCGGAGTTATAGTCAGCAGATATATTCTCATTGTGCCCAGAGAGAGAAATGTCTACCGCTACCTAGGATTGAACTAACAGCCTCCTGATTGTGAGGAGTAGACCTCCACCTCTACTGAGTATATTTATTGTTTTAGGACACTGATTTACCACCACCCATCTTGTTCCGACAACTCAAGCGTTCAAGTGTTCAAGGAGGGGGTGGTGTGTGTGGTGTCATCTTAACGACTGCAACCAGGACGACCAGAACCAGGGTCGCTGAGCAGTGCAGTCATGTGATGTACCCCCCCCCTCTGTCAGAAATGGTGTAGGGTCTCCTGCTTGGGTGGGGGTGGGGGGATTGGACTAGAAGACCTCCAAGGGTCCCTTCCAACACTGTTAAATCGGTCAAATCAAGGCAGTGGTAACCTTGGCTAAGCTTTAGAGCACCTACCCTCACCCAAGGCATGGCCCTCTGCTCCGCTGGCACCTGGCAGGGCACCGGACAGTAGCTGTCCAAAGAGCCGTATCTTTCCCGCAGGAAGTTGTGATAGACGGAGGGGTAGGTGGCTTCCATGGGAGGTAAAGAGTTGCTCCGGATGATATCATCCCTCTGGTACATCGGCGGCCGCCAGATACGCCGGCTGTCGTAAACTGGAGCGTACATCCCGGAAGGAATGGGGGGCACCGGCCCGTAGGGCTGCGGTGGCGGCTGTTGGTAAGCAGCGGTGAGTCTGTCCCGAGAAGGAAACGTGCCGTAATGCTCGCTATACTGTAGACAGGCCGGCGGGAGGGAGGATTCTGAGACACTGCTGGACCTCACAAAGCGATGGAGGCATGGTGGCATACCCGCTGGGACTGCTGGGGGGCCTGGGTAGTATCCTACAGAAGGAAAAGCAAAGTTGAACTCTTCTTACACACCCAGAAGGGAAAAAATTAGGGAGCCCCGCTAAGGATACTTCTACAGGTCAGAAGGGATGCCAGTGGGCAGAAAATACCAGTAAAGACCAGTACAGGTAAGTCTAGTGTTGGCAAACCTTTTTGGCACCAAGTGCCGAAATGGGAAAGTAAGGCGGTGAATGGCCCCTCCCACAGGGAATAAAGACTCCATGTCAAAACCCCTTTTTATGAAGCTAAGGTGAATCCTTCTCATTCGCACTACCTTCTTCTGAGGAGAGGCTGCCTGTCAGGCCTGCAGCCATATTCCTCTTGGATCTTTGGCCTGCCACACTTTCTATTATTCTGCTATGCCTTTTCTGTGGTGGGAAAATGGGAGGGGGGATTGTACGGAGTTAGATGCTATGTAGCCAAAACAAAATGGTGGACGGTGAAAGGCCCCTCCCACAGGGAATAAAGAGGAGCGAAAGGGGAGGGGAGTTTGCAGGAGACAATTGCTCCGCTCAATGAGTGTGAAGATTTGTTCGTGACTCTCTTGAGACTCCTTGCCAAGGATTTGCTTTGCATTTGGAAGATATCAGCCTGGCAGCTCTCCAAGCCTGATAAGGTCTGTGCTTGTCAAATCACCCTTGAAAGACTGTTTGCCAGGACTGTCGGGGTTCCAAATAGCATCCAAAATTAAATCAAGAGTCCGAAGCAAAGTATTGCTCAAAGTTCCAATTTATGAAGAGAACGATGTTGGCACATCTGGGGAAACCCAAATCTGAAAGCTTCCTGGTTTCCCCCACCCAGTTGAAAGTTCAAGATCTTGCCCCCCCACACCCACAAGTCCATCCCATGGTCCAATCTCCCTCTGCCATGCTGGCAGTTCTACCACCCCTCCAGTTCTGGTCAAGTGCAGAGATGCAAAGACAAAGGATGACCTTGGTTTTCTAGAAAGAATTTTGTTTTGGCTACATAGCATCTAACTCCGTACAATCCCCGCTCCCATTTTCCCATCACAGAAAAGGCATAGTAGAATAATAGAAAGTGTGGCAGGCCAGAGATTCAAGAGGAATCTGGCTGCAGGTCTGACAGGCAGCCTCTCCTCAGAAGAAGGTGGTGTGAATGAGAGGGATTCACCTTAGCTTCATAAAAAGGGGTTTTGACATGGCGTCTTGCTTCATGTTTCGGTGAAGCCCAGGTCAGAACACACTCAAGTGTTTTGTGTGCGAGCACCATTTGTGTGCCTGCCACTCCCACGCCACTCCTCCCCACAGCTGGGGCCGAACTGCCAATTTAGCGAAGTTGGGGATTGCTATTTTAAACACCTTTCATGAGTGGGATGCTCACCTGTTTGCGGGTAAGGCGGAGTCTCATAGGAGAAGTGAGCCCGAGGATCCTGGAAGTACGGAAGGCTCTCCGAGTGAGCTGGGTAGATGGGCAGGCGGGTGGTGAAAGGGCTGGGTTTGGGGGCGAGGGGGCTTATCTCGCTGCCCGCCAGGGCAGGGGAGGGAGGGAGAGGAGGGGGAGGAGGAATGGGGCCTGCTGAGGTAGCTGCGGTCTGGATCACAGGCGTTTTCGGAGAGCAGCCGGTTTGACTGTAAAGAATCGGAGAGATTAAATTAGGGCTGCTGCCATCTGTGTGCAAATGGGACAGTGTTAAAGTATTCATGACTGGGAGAGACATGGGAACAAGGTCAGCCAAGGAATAGGCAATAGCAATGAAGTCAGCCAGTGAGAGCTTAAATAAGATCTGAGTCTGTGCAGGGAATTGAAACAGAAACTTAAGCAGTCTGCTGCTCTGAGAAGTAAACTAGCAGTCTGGCTGGGCTTGTCTGCTGAAATGAAGCTAACTGCTTGTGTTTGCCTGTAACTCTCCTGCCTTGTGTTTACTTGGAAGAATCACCTGTTGGTGTTGTACATTTATTCATCTATTCTTATGTATATAAAGAAGTTAATGAGTCCTGCTGCATCAGTTATCTGTTGGTGCTTCTGGGTTTGAATCTATGCAACAAACTCTGACAGGCAGGATGATCTGATCTAAGCAGAAGGAACCCAGAGAAGGAGGCGGCCTTCTCTTTTCCTGGGGGGGTAGGGGAGCCCCAGAACCTACTGTTCAGGCAGAGGCTCGCTGGGAGACAAAGCTGGATTCTGGCCGTTCCCCACGCCCTTTCCGCCTTTCTTCACGTGCTCCAGAGTCCGTAACGAAGGGCTGTTGATACAACGGGAGATCAGCTGGGGGGCGCCGCTCTCTGGACTGGGACTCCTGTTGGCGCTGGACACTGCCTTTCCCGCCAGGTCCGTGTTTCCTAGGATGGAGATGACATTCCCAGCAGTGGGGAGCATGGCGCTTGTGATGCTGGCTTTCCCAAGCAGAGGGAAGGGTCTGGCGGTGGCGGCACCGATTTTCTTGTTTCTTAGCCGATACCTGCAGCGGACAGAGAGGAGAGCAGAGCTCGGTTGAATATACTCCCCCCCAAAACCGGCCAGGGATCCAGATGTAAGATTGTCCCTGTTATGGTAATGATGATTTAAAACTGACCAGCCAATGTAAGGCTATAACTTAAGATGATGAAATGAGGATGAGTCAGCAGAGGCATTGCCGCTTTAAGAAGCTGGGTTATTGCCACTTTAAGAAGCTGTCTATATAAAGGAGGTCATGAGCAGACATCTCTCTCTTTGTGCATTTCTCTCCTTGTATCCGGTATCCATTGCTAAGTTCTCTGTGCAGAGTTAAGAAGATTACTTGTCAGGTATTTGCTACCGTATATATTTCTGTATATGTTGTATAGAAACCACTGTGTGTTTTGCTCCTGGGTTGTCTTCTAATAGTAGTCGCGCTTTTAAACGCCCTGACAGCCCCCTTAAGCTACCTTGCTAATCTTCAAACCTGGCGACTTTTTCTGGACTTCAACTCCCAGAATTCCTCAGCCAGGAATTCTGGGAGTTGAAGTCCACAAGTCTTGAAAATTGCCAAGTCTGGAGACTCCTGAGATAGACAAACTGCTCAGCAACAGAATTTGGCCGAATTGGACAAACAAGCCTTTCTTCGTTCAAAAACCAGAAAGTTCTCATTGTCTCTCCCCCCCCCCAGGTGACCTGAACAGCCCAGGCACCCCTTAATCACCCCAAAACCTGCAGTTCTCATCATGTTTTTCAGGCATGACTATATCCAGACCCCTATTTTAAAGTAGGTGGGATGCTATGATTTCAGGAAGATTCCCTTAGTAGGTATTCTGCAGCCAGGGCGTTTTTAAGTTTAACGTTAAGCAAGTAATTTAGTGCTTGGCTTTTTGGGGAGGTCTTATTATTTTTGAGGTGCAGGAGGACCCTTAACCTCGGCCCATGGCCCAGCTGATCCAGAGAGGGCCGGAGGTTCTGTCTCTGCTTCTGACGCACTCTTGTCATCCCTAGCATCGTTGGGCCTGCTGCTCTTTTTGTGGCCGCCACTAAGAGGAGCGTGGTAGCAAGGGTTTGCTGGGACCGGCCTCCGCAAGGCCGATCCGCGTGCATGGCAGGTGCATGAGGGGTGAATGGGGCATGTCCCTCTCCTCTGCGCCCCTAGGAAATGTTGCGCATGCAGTTAAATATTTTAGGGGAGGGTTTATTTTTTGGGGGGGCTTATTTCAGCGCATGTGCTCAAAAGCCTGATTGGGCTTATTATCCGGGGAGGGCTTATTTTCGGGGAAATGGGATATTTGCTCTATTGTTTTGGAACCCGGCTGTTGAATTGGGTGTGAGTTTACCTGGATCAAGGTTGCCAAGCTCACATTAGGCCCCATTAGACAGATGGGGGTGGGGTATTGTTCTCCCCCCCCCAAAAAAAGGACTTACTTCTCCAGCTCCTCCTGCGAGTGAGCGAAGGTGCAGTTGCTTCCGCGCGGACACCCGCCCTGCTGCCTGAGGTCGCGGCACAGACTGGTTTTATACTTGCTGTTCGGCTGCGGCTTTCGAGAGAAGAGAGGGGAGAGACATGAACGGGCCCTGCCAACGTCTTGCCAAGGGTCAACCACGTAGCATGCCACCATGGGGGACCACTGGCGTTAACAGCATGTGAAATGGGTGCATCTGGTCTGACCTAGGCTTCCCCAAATCACAAAAAAGACTCCTTGTCCCCCAAAAAACCCTTTATTATTTGGCTAATGTGAATTCCTAGCATTCATCTCCAGCAAAGTCTCGGCCAACAGTCTTTCAAGAGATTTCACAACTACAGGCCTTTCTCAGTCTTGGAGAGCTGCCAGGCTGATATCTTCCAAACTCCACGCTGTAGCAGCAATTACTTGGCAAGAAGTCAGGGATAGATCTTCACCCGAATGAATTGAACTAATGGCCTCCTGCAAACTCCACTCCCCAGTCGCTCCTCTTTAATTCCCTATGGGAGGGGCCATTCACCGTCCAGCTGGCCTTTATTCCCGAGTTGACCCTTGTTCCTTAGCTGTTCCCTTCTCCTGGCAGCTCTGCGCATGCGCACCCTGGGAACAGGCTCCAGCTGTTCCTCTGCTTCACTGATGTCTGACTCTGAAGGCAGCTGATACATGTCAGGCAGCCTTGGTCCCCTCTCTACCTCCGACACAGAGCCCTCATCAGAGCCTTCCCCAGACTCCAGGACTGGCCCATCTTCCTCCCCAACCTCCTCACTGTCTCAGTCTGCCGCCAGCTCTCCTGGCGGACCACAACAATATTTGCAGTCCCTTTTGGCCATCTTTCCAATCTTTCATCATCTTTCTCTTTGCTTTTTACTGTTCACAACTTCTCCTACGTAAACGGCCCAGAGTCATTTGGAGTTGTACAGTCACTAAATCAAACAAAATGGAAAAAAAAAATACACTCAAGGAACAAGCATGGTTAAAGGCTATAGAGCAGGGGTGAAATCCAGCAGGTTCTCACAGGTCCTGGAGAACTGGTAGCGGAAATTTTGAGTAGTTCAGCGAGCTGGTAGCGGAAATTTTGACTTCAGCGAACCAGTAGCGGAAATTTTAAGTAGTTCAGCGAACCGGTAGCGGAAATTTTGAGTAGTTCAGCGAACCGGTAGCGGAAATTTTGAGTAGTTCACCGAACCGGTAGCAGAAATGTTGAGTAGTTCAGCGAACCGGTAGCGGAAATGTTGAGCAGTTCAGCGAACCGGTAGCAGAAATGTTGAGCAGTTCAGCGAACCGGTAGCGGAAATTTTGAGTAGTTCAGCGAAACGGTAGCGGAAATGTTGAGTAGTTCAGCGAACCGGTAGCGGAAATTTTGAGTAGTTCGGAGAACTGGCAAATGCCACCTCTGGCTGGGCCCAGAGTAGGGTGGGAATGAGATTTTGTGGTATCCTTCCCCTGCCATGCCCACCAAGCTATGCCCCCAGAACCAGTAGTAAAAAAAATTGAATTTCACCATTGCTTAAAGCAGGCTTCTCCAACCTGATTGGCTCCAGCTGTGTAAACGTCACTTCCCAGAATTCCCCATCCACGGTGGCCATTGCAGAGAATTCTGGGAAATGGCCTCTAGGTTAGGAAAAGAATGACTTAAAAGAGGGCTGATAAACTCCTGGCCCACAGGCCAGGTTAAGTCACACACTGCCCACGCCTGTTTGAGCGGAAAAAGTCCTGATATGTCACGTGATGCCACCGTGATGACGTGAGTTTGACACCCCTGGTGCCGTCCACTAGGCAATGCCAACGGGCGACGCCAAGGAGTAGGGCCTTCTCTGTGATGGGCCCAACCCTCTGGAATGACCTCCCCCCTGACATTAGAACCACCACCGACTTCCGCTCCTTCCGACAAAAATTGAAGACTCACCTGTTCCGATTAGCTGGCCTGGCACATTCATAACTTTTACCTCCCGGCAGATATATTTTTAACTGGTATTTTAGGGGAATTGTTTTTAAATTTAATTTATGGGATATTTTTTAGGGGTTTTTAAAACTATATTTTAGACACTTTACTTAGCTGTACAGTTCTTTTTAACCTCCTCCATATCTATATCTATCTATTTAATAATTTAACTATCTAATTTTTAACTATTCATGTGATGTATTTTTGTATGGACTGTACACCGCCCGAGTCCCTTTTGGGAGAGGGGGCGGTCTATAAGCACAAATAAAAGTAAAGTAAAGTAAAGTAAAGCATTGGACTGAGGAGGAAAAATCCAGACTTATTTCTTTCCAAGCTATGACTTTCAGCACCCACAACTGTCAACTAGCAAAAGATGAGAGTTCAACCAGGCGTTCAAAAAATTAAATCAGAGAGAATCCGACCTGTGATTTTAATTTAATCTCGTTTTAACCTCACTTGCTCTTTTATAGGTTCGGGTGAGAATCAAAGTGCCATCGTTACGACAAACCAAATCGCCACGACCCTACCTGTGGAATCTCGGGGCCCTTTCTGCTGTGGTTCTGGATGAAATCCACAAGGCCACGCACCACCGTCTTAACGGCCACGGTGGCATTTTCCAGCTGCTCCCAGGTTGGAGAGGCTGCATCTGGGAGGGTGGGAAAAGGGAAGAATGAAAACCAACATTCAGTGGCCTCTTCCTCCCAGCATCCATCCAGTATTCATCTGGCCGAGGTGGGTAAAATGAGGACCCAGATTGTTGGGGGCAAGAGGCTGACTCTGAAAACTGCTTAGAGAGGGCTGTAAAAACACTTTGAAGTGGTGTATCAGTCTAAGTGCTATTGCTATTCCTTCCTTTCCTTCTTTCCTTTCCTTTCCTCCTTTCCTTTCCTCCTTCCCTTCCCTTCCCTCCCCTCCCCTCCCCTCCCTTCCTTCCTTCCTTCCTTCCTTCCTTCCTTCCTTCCCTGAGCCGTTGTAGTGCAGTGGTTAGAATGCAGTATTGCAGGCTAATTCTGCCCACTGCCAGCAGTTCGATCCTGACTGGCTCAAGGTTGACTCAAGCCTTTCGTCCTTCCGAGGTGGGTCAAATGAGGACCCAGATTGTTGGGGGCAAGAGGCTGACTCTGGAAACTGCTTAGAGAGGGCTGTAAAAACACTTTGAAGTGGTGTATCAGTCTAAGTGCTATTGCTATTCCTTCCTTTCCTTCTTTCCTTTCCTTTCCTCCTTTCCTTTCCTCCTTCCCTTCCCTTCCCTTCCCTCCCCTCCCCTCCCCTCCCCTCCCCTCCCCTCCCCTCCCCTCCCCTCCTTCCTTCCTTCCTTCCTTCCTTCCTTCCTTCCTTCCTTCCTTCCTTCCTTCCTTCCTTCCTTCCTTCCTTCCCTGAGCCGTTGTAGTGCAGTGGTTAGAATGCAGTATTGCAGGCTAATTCTGCCCACTGCCAGCAGTTCGATCCTGACTGGCTCAAGGTTGACTCAAGCCTTTCGTCCTTCCGAGGTGGGTCAAATGAGGACCAAGATTGTTGGGGGCAAGAGGCTGACTCTGTAAACTGCTTAGAGAGGGCTGTAAAAGCACTTTGAAGCGGCATATAAGTCTAAGTGCTATTGCTATAGTCCGTCCTTCCTTCCTTCCTTCCTTCCTTCCTTCCTTCCTTCCTTCCTTCCTTCCTTCCTTCCTTCCTTCCTTCCCTCCCTCCCTCCCTCCCTCCCTCCCTCAGCTGTTGTGCAGTGGTTAGAATGCAGTATTGCAGGTTAATTCTGCCCACTGCCAGCAGTTCGATCCTGACTGGCTCAAGGTTGACTCAAGCCTTCCGTCCTTCCGAGGTGGGTCAAATGAGTACCTGCATTGTTGGGGGACAAGAGGCCAACTCTGTAACCCGCTTAGAGAGGGCTGTAAAAGCACTTTGAAGCGGCATATAAGTCCAAGTGCTATTGCTACATCATCTTTTGCAACCAACAAAGACCGGAGAAAGCATCGTGTGAGAAGGATCATACCATGGTTGCCTTTAGGGGAAGGAGGAAAGAAAAGAGACGGAACAGAACAGGAGTGGGGGGGAGGAGGGGCCTCCCCCTTCTCTCCACCGACATACCTGGATTGGGATCTATGTTAGCCAAGAATTCCAAATGGGGACGCAGCCGATTCAGGTTGGCGGGGTCCCCCGTTCGCTGCAGGACAATGGTTAATTCCTGCACGCTTTTCGCAAAGGACTCCGGAGACTGGAGCTAAGTGAAAAGAAACACATACTTGTGTGAAGGTCACCTGAGTGGTGAAAATGGTTCCTGTAGTCTTCAATTTTCCCCTCTGGAAATCCATTCCTCCTTCCACACCTTTACAAGCACCACTCAGTTGACCCTGAGGACACAGAGAAGCCTCCAAGTGGCCTCAACGACCCTCTAAAAGGATGCAAAGGACCAGCTGTCTGCAAGGAGCATCAATCCTTCCATTCCCCACCACCATCCGGTCAGAGCTGAAGAAGCTCCTTGGATGAGAAGCAAAATGTCTTCAAAAGAAAAACCAGAAAGTCCAGTTGCCTCCTGAAAAAAACACCTCTGGGACAACCATGACCTTGGATGACAGAGAATCTCTACAGACTTCCATCCAAGTTTCTGGACTTTAGAAAGGTTTTGTTTCTTGGAGGGCGCAGCAAAACCGCTTTGTCTCCCCCTCCCCCTGGAGTCGCATCCTCAGTCCGCATAAATGGAAGATCAGCGTTCAGGAACCGCAGCTCCCAGCTCAGAATCTGCCCTATGCAGCTTCATCATCGGATGCATGGAAGCTCACTTCTTTGGACGCCAGAGCTGACCTTATCGATGATGGACTGCATGTGGGATTTATGGACCAGGTCGCCGTAGAGGAGGGAGGACCACTGCTCGGGAGAGATCCGTAGGCCGGCCTCCAGGGCGATGTGGACGATCTGTGCGTCGTGCTCCCTCCTCAAGGCCTCGTAGCTGCGGAATTCCTCCTTCAGCTGCATCAGGGAGGAGTCCTCGTCTCTCTTGGTGACCTGCGTAAGGAAAGACAACCCCGCTCAATCGATACTCTCTAAGAGGCCACGTTTGTTTCATATTATATAGCTCTATTGATTAGCCTACAGGCCGTATCAAAGCACAAGTGTTCTGATTTAAGACTTCCAGAGGAAGCATAAATCACAATCTTAGTCCCCAAAACCCTCTGTTTATTTAGACAGCTGTGAATTATGGTCATTCCCAGCCCGTTAATGATTCACAAACAGCCTGTGAAGAGTCCGACAGATGTCTGCTCGAGTTGCCACTGTCTTTAGGGGATAAGCGCCCACCTTTATCTCCCTTGAAACGCTGCCAGAGACCGAATTGCTCTTTAGTTTCGCAAGGCCAAACACAGCACAGAGTCAAACGGAGTTTCTGAGAGCTTGAACTGACCAGAGGAACTAATTGCTTCCTGCACAAAGGCTCATGTCCGTTTGCTCCTCTTTTATGTCTTACCGGAGGGGCCAATCATCTCCAAGACTTACACCCAAGTCGCCTGTTTTGTCTTAATTGTTCTTGCCTTCTGGCAGCTCTGCGCATGCGCATGCGCACACTGGAAACAGGCTCCAGCTGTTCTTCTGCCTCACTGATGTCTGACTTCGAAGGCAGCTGATAACTGTCAGACGGCCTTGGCCCCTCTCTGCCTCCGACACAGAGCCCACATCAGAGCCTTCCCCAGACTCCAGGACTGGCCCATCTTCCTCCCCAACCTCCTCACTGTCCCAATCTGCTGCCAGCTCCGCAGGCCACTGGTTGACCACAAACAAGGTACAAACACATATCACCAATCAAACCCTATACAAACAATTTAAAATAAGAGTAGGGTAAAATGCAATAGTTATAGGATAAGGTACAACATAATTTAATACTTATGTTAAATAGAAAATGGCATAAAATTATATTTCAGAGTCACCCTTATAATCTAGCCCAATCCGTCCCACGTATGCAGATCTCTACCAAACCATATTTTTTAAAGTCCTGTGTTGTGTTTAATGTTATTTTCCCGTTCTGGATGCCCAGAAAGTAAATTGTTTTGATGTGGGGATCCCAAGGGGCCCTTCGTTTGGTGTATGGACCGATGTACCCCTCTCTCACCCCCTTCTGCAAGCAACAATCCAACAGGACCATGATGGCGGGCCTCTGGCATACGTGCCAGGGTTGACACACAGAGCTCTGTTTGTGGGCACTGGCGCCATCGCCAGCTAGTGGTCTCGGTGCACACATGCGCACCAGCCAGCTGGACTTCACAGATGCCGGAGCGCTGGAAAACGACTGGAAAAACAGCAAAAGAAAATAGGCTGTTTGGGGGCTGTTTTGGGGGCGAAAACAGCCTGAAAAACAACCTGAAATAGCCCCAAAACCAGCCCAAAATGGTATGCATGGGCTGGCCGGCCATTCTTCAAGTTTCCACCACTCTGCTCTGCGCGCACACATATATGCCTTCTGGTTTGGACACTCGGTGCTGAAAAGGTTAGCCTTGGCTGAAATAGGATGTGAGCCAGGTCTTATCTGTTTCATCAATGAATAAGGTATCCCGAGGTCGCACCTTGAAGCAGGAGGCCCGATAGAGAAGCTGCACCACGTGGCCGATGCTGGTTTTCGACGCCTGGGGGAACCTGGGCTCCAGGCGCTGGACCACAAACAGCACCAGGACTTTGCGGGAGAGGGCCGAGCCGTCTTCCAGCGCCAACAGGACCAGTTTCAAGGCTTCCTCCTGCATAGCTGGGGAGGGACCAAAGGATGGCGTTACGGCGGGGAAAAGCCCAACCAGAAGAAATGGGGCGGGGTCTCCTCTCTCTTCCTTGCCAGGAGGACTCCAAAATATCGATCTTGTCGATCTTAGACGCCGGGCTGTATAGGGGTCACTTACAGTATTTAGTACATTGGAAGGGGTACCTTGTCAGCGTTCCAAATATCATCCATGAATTAAATCAGAGTCCAAGGCAGAGCTTTCCTCAAAGTCCCAATTTATTAAGAGAGACATGTTGGTACATCTGTGGGAAACCCGAATCTGAAAACGTCCTGGGGTTCCCACCCAGTTGACAGTTCATGATCTTGTCCCCACATGGTCCAATCTCCCTCTGCCACGCTGGCATTTCCACCCATCCAGTTCCGGTCAGGTGCAGAGACAAAAGGATGACTTTGGGCTTCTAGAAAGGAATGTTTTATTTGGACAACAACACGTTCTACTCCTTACTATTCCCCCTCCCAATTCCCCCACTAATGAAAACAGCATAGTAAAATGAGAGTGTGAGTGGCAGGCCAAAGATCCTAAAAGGAATATGACTGCAGGCCTGACATACCCTTTTGTCCGAAGCTACTTGGGTGAAAAGCTGGGACCTAAAAGCGGATAAGTTAGCGCGACAATTCCATGATAAGTTTCCCAATAAGCCAAAGGTGGAGGGAAGAGGTGGTTAATTCTGTTATGTTAACCCCTATTTCATTCTCTTCCAGGAAACGTTTCTTCTGAGGAGAGGCCGTCTGTCAGGCCTGCAGCCAGTTCTTTTTGGGATCTTTGGCCTGCCACACTAATATTCTATTCTACTATGCTGTCTCATTAGTGGGGGATTGGGAGGGGGGAATAGTAAGGAGTGGAATGTGATGTTGTCAAAATAAAATTCCTTTCTAGAAGCCCAAGGTCATCCTTTGTCTCTGCACCTCTGCACCTGACCGGAACTGGATGGGTGGAACTGCCAGCGTGGCAGTGGGAGATTGGACCATGGGATGGACTTGTGGGCGTGGGGGGCAAGATCTTGAACTTTCAACTGGGTGGGAAAAACTAGGAAATTCAGATTTGGGTTTCTCACAGATGTGCCAACATGGCTCTCTTAATAAATTGGCACTATGAGCAATACTTTGCCTTGGACTCTGATTTACTTTTGGATGTTATTTGGAACTCTGACACAGGATAGAGCAGGAAGGGGCTTTAGAGGTCTTCTAGTCCAACCCTTATGGAAGCAGGAGACCCTATACCAGTGGTGAAATTCAATTTTTTTTACCACCGGTTGTGTGGGCGTGCCTTGGTGGGCGTGGCAGGGGAAGGATACTGCAAAATCCCCCTTCCCTCCCCACTCTGGGGCCAGGCAGAGGTGGCATTTGCCTGTTCTCCAAACTACTCAAAATTTCTGCTATCGGTTCTCCAGAACCTGTCAGAACCTGCTGGATTTCGCCCCTGCCCTATACTATTTTCAACCATTTGTCCTGCTTCAACAGGGACTAGAAGACCTCCAAGGTCCCTTCCAGCTCTATTTTGAAGTTCCAATCCCTTCTTAAAAACCTCCAGTGATGGAGAAACCGCAACTTCTGGTGGCAAGGTGTTCCACTGGTTAATTGTCCTCACTCTTAGGAAGTTTCTCCTTAGTGCCAGGTTTCTTCTCTCCTTGATCGGTTTCCATCCATTGTTCCTTGTCTGGCCTTTGGATGCCTTGGGAAACACCTTGACCCCCCTCCTCTTTGGGGCAACCCCTCAAATATTGGATGACTGCTATCCTGACCACCCCTAATCCTTCTTTTCTCTAGACTGCCCATACCCAATTCCTGCAAATGTTCTTCACGTTTTAACCACCAGTCCTCTAACCCTCTTAACTGTTCTTTTCTGCACTTTTTCTAAAGTCTCAAAACATCTTTTTTGGAACGTGGTGACCAAAACTGGATGCAGTATTCTAGGGGTGGCCTTACTAAAGCTTTACAAAGCGGTACTAACACTTCACGCGATTTTGATTCTAGGCTTCTGTTTATACAGCCAAAGGATCGTGATTAGGTTTTTGGGGGCTAACACATCTCTCACCCCAGCGCCCTTTTTTCTACAGCTGTTACGACGCCTTCATTTTAAAGCTGAAAAACGGGCGAAGGGGCTGCGCTCTCCTCCCCCCCCCCACTGCCACTCACCCGGCCCGAGGAACTGGCAGCCCCTGGCCCGGACAGCGGCCCAGAGATTGGCCGACAGTTGCTGAGGGTTCTGGTGTGCCAAGATCAGCTCGGTGACGGTCCTTTCCCCGAGGGAGCGAGCTGCCCGCATAGCCCGAATGCGGCCTTCTTCTTCCACCAGCTGGCAGTTCACCAGTGTCACCAGCTTCCGTTGCATCGGCCGGCTCAGTGTGCTCTGATTTAAGCTAGCCACACCTGTGAAGAACAACAGAAGAGTTACGTAACTCTTGCCAACTGGTGGCAGACTCAGAAAGTGAGGAGGTTGGGGAGGAACCTGTGCTAGTTCTGGCGTCTGGGGAAGGCTTGGATGAGGGATCTGTGTCCAAGGCAGAGAGGGGGCCAGGGCCATCTGACAGTTATCAGCTGCCTTCGGAGTCAGACATCAGTGAGGCAGAAGAACAGCTGGAGCCTGTTCCCAGTGTGCGCATGCTCAGAGCTGCCAGGAGAAGGGAACAGCTAAAGAACAGGGGTCGACTTGGGAGTAAAGTCACAGGTGGACAGTGAATGGCCCCTCCCAGAGGGAATAAAAGAGGAGCGACTGGGGAGTGGAGTTTGCAGGAGACAATTAGTTCAATTCATTCTCTGTGGGAGCGCCTTCCCTCTGGAATGAGCTGCCCCCGGAGCTTCGCATAATCCCTGACCTCTGGTCCTTCCGACGCGCCCTAAAAAGTTGGCTTTTCCAGCAAGCCGGCCTGACCTGTTAACTTTAACTCATTTTTAAATGTATTGTCTTATAAATTCGGTTTGGTTTTTTTTGGATATGTATTTAATTTCTTTTTAACTTTCGGGATGTGTGTTTTTTAAATGTTGTACGCCGCCCTGAGTCCTTTGGGAGAAGGGCGGCATATAAATCCAATAAAAACAAAAGAAAACAAACAAATTAGGGTGAAGATCTATTCCTGACTTCTTGTCAAGAAACTGCTGCTACAGTGTGAAGTTTGGAAGGTATTTGCCTGGCAGCTCTCCAAGCCTGATAAGGCCTGTAGTTGTGAAATCCCTTGAAAGTCTGTTGGCCGGGACTTTGCTGGAGAGGAATTCCCTTTAACCTAAATAAAAGAGGTTTTATCAGGACGAGGAGTCGGCTTCGTGCTTTTGGGAAGCCTAGATCAGAACAGATTCCCTGCTTCTCCTTCAGAAAGTGCCCTCAAAATACACTTTATGAGCAGGTGGCTCTCATGTTCGGGTCCCCGATTCAAGCACCCGCTTTTCGGGAGACTTTGCTCAGGCGCAGCAGCGTACCCTTACTTCCGCTCAGTGGCTTTAAATAAAGAGCCAGATCTTCCACGCATTTCTTTGCCACCTCGTAGTGCTTGTCTTCTCCAAGGTTACTCAGCTTGAGAGCCTGGCGATCGGGCACCTAGAGCGAGGAGAAGGACTTGTGAGCGGGCCTTTCGTTTAAAAAAGGGAGCAGGAGAGAAAATGCGATTTGGGAAAGGATGTAAATATTAATGTTAGATGACAAGGGAGCCCTCGACTTACAGGCGTTCATTTCAAAGTTATGCCGTTGAAAAAAAGTGAATTACGACCATCTTTCACACTTACGACCAGCGGTGGTATTCATCTCAGCCCGCAGACTGGATGAGTCACGCACTGGGCACGCCCAAGTGGCAGTTGGAACAGAGTTCTTTTCAGGTGGGGAGGGGGAGTAGAACGTGTAACACCTTTAGCACCAGAGCGTGTTAATAATAATCATCAATCAATAATCATCAATCAATAATCATCAGAGCATTCGTATTTATTATTATTGAGAAATACTAATGCTCTGATGGTGTTTTCAAAAAATATTTTCTAAGCGAGCTCCTAGGAACCAAGCGGAACATACGTGCCAAATTTCAAGTTTGTAGGCTTTACGGTTCTGGACATTTTGTGATGATGCATAAGTAGCATTTTGCTTTTTATAGATAGATAGATAGATAGATAGATAGATAGATAGATAGATAGATAGATAGATAGATAGATAGATAGATAGGAAGAGAGAGTTAGGGATAGATAGATAGGAGGGAGGGAGGGAGGGAGGGAGAGAGAGATAGATAGGGAAGGACAGATAGATAGATGGATAGGGAGGGAGGGATAGAGATAGGGAGGGAGGGATAGAGATAGATAGATAGGGAAGGAGAGAGGGAGAGATAGAGATAGCTAGCTAGCTAGCTAGCTAGCTAGATAGGGAGGGAAGGAGGGAGGGATAGATAGGGAGGGAGAGAGAGATAAATAGATAGGTAGATAGATAGGGAAGGAGGGAGGGATAGATAGAGAGAGATAGATAGGGAGGGAATGAGGAAGGAATAGAGATAGATAGGGAGGGAGGGAGAGAGATAAATAGAGATAGGGAAGGAGGGAGGAATAGAGATAGATAGGGAGGGAGAGATAGATAGGTAGGGAGAGATAGAGATAGATAGATAGATAGATAGATAGATAGATAGATAGATAGGGAGGGAGAGAGATAAATAGATAGATAGGGAAGGAGGGAGGGAGAGACAGAGATAGATAGATAGAGGGAAGATAAAAATCTAAAAAAGCAAACAAATTGTCCTTCTCCTGTTTGATTGCCTGTTGCAACTTCCTTTTTCAGCCTCTGTACCAAGTCAACTTGTGTGTGTTTGTGTGTGTGTGTGTGTGTGTGTTGTGTGTTGCCTCTTCCTTTACCTGTGCTCCCACTAACTGGAGCAGCGCAAAGTTGACTGGCAGCACCTCGATGTCGGTGTGGATGGCGGTCTGGTCGAAAGGGCAGGCCTTGCGGTGCAGCTTACTCAGGCAGCTCTGGCAGACGGTGTGGGAGCAGCCGAGGCTGATGGGCTTGTGTACGTTCTCGTCAAACTCATTGTAGCAGATGGGGCAGGACAGGAACTCCGTCCACTGGGCGGCCTGCACGGGCATTGTGGAAGGCAGGGCCCTCGTTTCAGCCGCTAGCACTCCATGTTGGCACCGTCCAGGGATCGGGAGCTGGGAGAGAAAGAAAAACAGGTCAGAAGAAATGGGACGGGAAATGCATTCCGTATTACGTGTCTTAACAGCAGCGAGGATGATCTTGGCACAATATTTGAAAGATGAAGAAACACTGCAGGATGAAGAGAGAATTAAGAAGATAGTAGACTGCGCAGAAATGGATAGACTTGATATTGAAAATCGGACAGAAGGAAGACAAAGAATATCATCAAACATGGAACTTCTTTTTGCAGTGATTGGAAAAAAGGGGTGGAGAGTAAGAATGAATAGAATAGAGTAGAATAGAATAACAAAGTTGGAAGGGTCCTTAGAGGTCTTCTAGTCCAACCCCCTGCTCAGGCAGGAAACCCTCCACCACTTCAGACAAATGGATATATAACATCTTCTTAAAGACTTCCAGTGTTGGGGCATTCACAACCGTATTAAGCGTAAGTGGGACCTTATTTTCAAAAGTGGCACTAATCTGGTGCCCCAAAGGTGCTTCTTTCTGGTGCCATTCTCTGCTTGGGAGAGTTAATGCTGTCTGTCCTTGACCCAGAGACCCCACACACCTACGTTCACCGTCTGTTTCTGTTGCTCCCCTCTGGGAGGAGGTTTCAAACTATTTCTAGCAGGATTCCCAGATTCTGTAAAAGCTTTGTTCCCCATACCATCCGTCTGATAAACTCGTAAGATTTGTTTCTCTCGCAATGTACATGTATGCATGATATTTGGAACGCTGACACCGTGTTGCTTCTCTGTGTTGTATAATATATGTGGGTATATGCATAATTTAGTATTTATTTATTTATTTTGTCATGTTTATGTAGTGTATATGGGAGGTGGTGACCCTTTGAGAGCTGCATGCAACACAATTTCATTTTAATGCATGCCGATCAGTGTACATTCAAAGTGACCATAAAGTTATTAGCTCAGTTGACTAAGTTTCATGTTCAATGAATAAAAGAGATAATAATATTTGTGATGTATTTTTGAATGTTCAGTTGGCTGAGTTTCATGTTTAATTAATAAAGTATATAATAATAATAATAATAATAATAATAATAATAATAATAATAATAATAATAATAATAATAATAATAATAATAATAATAATGTACCATGTCCAAGAATATTCTAAGATACATCAACAAATTGCAGTTTCGTGCAATAACACCAGCGGAACTGCAAAAAACTGCACTACACGGAACATCTTATATTTTAAGAAGGTACCTGGTTGATCCCTAGGATGCTGGCAGCAACCCATATCAACCATCAGCACCAGTCAATGGTATTTGTGACACATCTTTAAATGTTCAGTTGACTGAGTTTCATGTTCAATGAATAAAAGAAATACTAATAATATTAATAGGAGGAGGAGGAGGAGGAGATGGAGGAGGAGGAAAACGAGAAGAAAAGGAGGAGCAGGAGAGAGGAAGAGAAGGAGAAGAAGAGGAGGAGGAGAAGGAGGAGGAGAAGAAGAAGAGGAGGAGAAGGAGAAGAAGATTATACATTTTAAGAAGGTATTTGGATGATACCTAGGACGCTGCCAGCAACCCGTATCGACCATCAGCACCAGTCAATGGTATTTGTGACACATCTTTAAATGTTCAGTTGACTGAGTTTCATGTTCAATGAATAAAAGAAATACTAATAATATTAATAGGAGGAGGAGGAGGAGATGGAGGAGGAGGAAAATGAGAAGAAAAGGAGGAGCAGGAGAGAGGAAGAGGAGAAGGAGAAGAAGAGGAGGAGGAGAAGGAGGAGGAGAAGAAAAATATACATTTTAAGAAGATACTTGGATGATACCTAAGACCCTGCCAGCAACCCGTATCAACCATCAGCACCAGTCAGTGGTATTTGTGACACATCTTTAAATGTGCAGTTGACTGAGTTTCATGTTCAATGAATAAAGAGAGATAATAATAATAAGAAGCACATTGTATAGTTTAAGAAGGTACTTGGTTGATACCTAGGATGCTGGCAGCAGTTTAATGTTTAATGAATAATAGTAATAATAGTAATGATAGTAATAATAATAGTAATAGTAGTAATAATAATAATAGTAATAATAATAATAATAATAGTAATAATAATAATAATAATAATAATAATAATAATAATAATAATAATAATAATAGGAGGAGGAGATCATAGGTCTTAAGAAACTTGCTTGATACCTAGGATGCTGACAGCAACCCGTATCAACCATCAGTACCAGTCAACGGTATTTGTGATAAATGTCCTACTCTGTGTGTGTGTCTGTGTGTGTGTCTGTGTGGGTGTATGGGCCCCTATTGCATGCACCTCCTTCCTCCAAGGCTTCCCCCCCGCACCTGCTTGCAAGCCAGGGTGGCCTCACATGCATCCCATCACCCCCAACTCTGGACCAGGAGGGACCCCAGACATGGGCTGCCTTTCTGCACAGCCACCCACCCCACCACGACCCCCCCCCCCGTCCAGGAGCAGCCAGGAGTGGGCTAAAAGCCCCCCTGGGGAGGGGAGGGGTGGAGACAAAAGGCTCCCCCTCAACCCCTCCCCCAAATCATGCAACACTTTTCCAGAGGGGGGGGTCGTGGGGAGGAGGGGTCGCCTCCCTACTCCTCCTGACCCCCCCCCGCCCGCCCGTGCTGTCCCCCTCCCCTCCCTGAAAAGGAGACCCCCGTGACGCCCCTCCCCCACCCCCGAGGAAAGTGGGGGGGTCTTTCCTCGGGGGTGGGGGAGGGGTCTCCTTCTGGGGGCCACCTCCCCTTCCCCCCCGGGATTAACAGTCCCCCACCTCCCCGCGGCCCCCTCCCCTTACTTGCGGGAGGGCCCGGCCTCTCCTCACAGCCCCCGAGGGGCGAACCGCGGAGCGGCCCGGCGGCGGCGGCGGCGACGGCGTCGCCTCCTCATCGCGGTGACAGCCGGGAGGCCCGCCCCCCCAAGCCGCGCCTCCCCTCTCTCCTCTCGCGAGACTTCTCGCTCCTCGCGCTCGCTCGCGGGCCTCCCCGTCACCAGAGAGAGACGAGGCGCGCGCGCGCCGCTCTACCGCGCATTCCCCTCCAGCCCCCCCGCCCCGCAGAGGGCGTGGCTCAGATTTGCATAGCCGCCGCCCCTCCGGCGCTCCCCACCCCCTTCGGAGCGGCGAAGGCGGGGCCTCCGAGCCTTGCACGAAGGATGCAGAAATGAATTTATTTAACCAAATAACTATTTATTTGATTATATGATTTTTATTATTTTATTACTATATTATATTTTATTACTATTATTATTTTATTATTATTATTATTATTATTTTATTTTTATTATCTTATCAATTATTTAATTATTTGATTGTTTAATAAAGAGGAACTTTTTGACAGTGAGAGCAATCGACCCATGGAACAGAAGTTGTGGGAGCTACATCCCTGCAAGCTTTCAAGAAGGACTGGGCTGACATCTGTCAGAAGTGGTGTAGGGTCTTCAGCTTGGGCAGGAGTGGGGGGTTGGACTAGATGACCTCCAAGGCCCCTTCCAACTCTGGCATTCTATATTCAATGGAACAGAAGTTGCCTTCAGAAGTTGTGAGAGCTTCATCACTGGAAGCTTTCAAGAAGAGACTGGACTGCTCTCTGTCAGAAATGGGGTAGGGTCTCCTGTTTGGTCAAGGAGTTAGACTAGATGACCTACAAGGTCCCTTCCAGCTCTACATTGATTGATTGATTCAACCTACAAATGAGGAATTTCCTGACAGTGAGAACAATCCACCCATGGAACAGAAGTTGTGGGAGCTTCATCCCTGGAGGCTTTCAAGAAGCGACTGGACTGCCATCTGTCAGAAATGGTGTCTCCTGCTTGAGCAGGGGGTTGGACTAGATGACCTACAGGGTCCCTTCCAACTCTTGTTCATCTGTTAAATACAAATAGTTGGGAATTTGTAAAATGGCGGATGCGGGTCGCTTTTAAGTCAGGAGTTGCCTTCAGACGTTGTGGATGCTTCATCACTAACAAAAGAGAGAAGCAAACTGGAATGAAAGAGAAACTTCCTAGCAGTTCGAAAGCAGGTAAAAAACACAAGTAGAAAAATAGGAGCCACCTTTGGTGGGAAGGGAGCAGCGTTCCGTGCGCCTTTGATGTTGAGTCATGCCGGCCACATAACCACAGAGACGTCTTCGGACAGCGCTGGCTCTTCAGCTTTGAAACAGAGATGAGCACTGCCCCCTAGAGTCGGGAACGACTAGCACATATGTGCGAGGGGAACCTTTTAAAAATAAAGTCAGCAGGAAAGCTTTAAGCAGTTCAGTGACCCCCAAGGCATCTCCTAGTTTCAAAATGACACAAGTCCGGTGAGCCAGAGGCAAACTTTATTCCCGTTGCAAATCAAACGGCAAATTTGGCATACACGCATACACAAAGCAGCCGCGAACAAGATTACCAAAGCTCTCAATGTCAGAATTGGAGCTTTTGGGCCAAGTGAATGCTTTTTTTTTTCCCTCCCAAAACTGGACAGCCCCACTTGTGTTACAGACACTATTTTGCTTACGGAGGCCTGGAGTCAGAGAAAGTGTCTTTTACAACATACAAATCGAACAGGACCTCCTGTTATGATGACACGAAAGCACACCGAATAGCAGGCACACACATTTACGAAAAGCCAAGCCGTCATAACGTTATAAAACAGCCTTCTCCAAAAATGCCAGTCCTCTTTGATCGTGTCTGACATTTGCCCCTGGCATTTCAGGGGAAGCATGCCAACAATGACCTCGCCTCCACAATTAAAGCCTGCATTTTATATCTCAGGTGATTGTGGTTTTTCCTTGAAAAGGAGTACCCCTGCAACTGCAGTTGATCTAGCTCTGTGAGGGCGAACCTAAGGCAGGCATGGCAGAGGTGGCACCATTGCCAGCTGCTCTTCTGGTTTCCGGCATGCGCCTGGGTGCCAGGCAGCTGATCTTTGTAGGTGCTAGAGTACCGGAACACAGATTGAAAGAGGTCCGAAAAACAGCCTGAAAATGGCCAAGAAACACACCATTTTCCGGGGCGTTTTCCAGGCCATTTTTGGCCTGAAAAACAGCCCCCCCAAAACAGGCATGCGCGCACCGACCAGCTGGTCTTTGAGCCTCTGGATGCACATTCCAGTTTGGCCACTCAGTGCCCAAAAGGCTCCCCATCACTGCTCTAGCTTGTTTGCATTATCACAAATATATATATATATATAAAATCACCTTAAAATCACAAAATGGCCTGGATGAAGACGATTGTACGTGCCTAACACTTCCAAGGAGGAGAAAAATATTGTAACCCGGTAAGCTGCAGGGATCACGAACCGTAAGACTGAATTTCAGGAGGGACGTGAAAATGGAATCTACATTTGATTCTTGGCAGGCGGGCCAAACACGGGGGAGGAGCCCAGCACCAAGTGGCTTTTACGACAAGGCCAGTCTTTTGTTAAAGGAAAAAAAATAAAATAAGGGCGTTGCCTTGATTGTGTATCGAGTTCTTGAGTCAATCCCTTGCTACGGTGCAAGTTTTCACCCACCCCGAAAAAACCAGGCACTCTTAAGGCCTCCCAAAACCGAAACGTAAACAACGGCTACCGTTCAAAGCACGTTACAACGAATTCTGGCCGTGGTGCAAAAGCAAAGGCCGAAAAGACTCTTTACGTCATATATAACATATAAACATGTAAATAGCAACGGCTAAGCACCACGTTGTCTTCAACCTTTCTGGGTTGCTTCATATACCACTAGCACTTAAGACTTACATACTGCTTTCTGAGCCGTGGCGGCGGAGTGGTTAGAGTGCAGTACTGCAGGCCACTTCTGCCGACTGCCTGCAATTTGGCAGTTGAAATCTCACCAGGCTCAAAGTTGACTTCCATCCTTCCGAGGTGGGTAAAAGGAGGACTCGGATTGTTGGGGGGCAAGAGGCTGACTCTGTAAACCGCTTAGAGGGGGCTGTAAAGCACTGTGAAGCGGTATATAAGTCTAAGCGCTATTGCTATTCCTTTTCTTCCTTTTCCTTCCTTCCTTCCTTGCTGCTCAGTGACTACAATGCAGTACTGTGTCATCATGGCAGATAGATAGAGATAGAAAGAAATAGAGATATAGATAAATAGAGATAAGTAGATAGAGATAGATAGATAGAAATAGAGATATAAATAGAGATGATAGGTAGATAGATAGAAATAGAGATATAGATAAATAGAGATAAGTAGATAGATAGATATGATAGATAGATAGAAATAGAGATATAGATAAATAGAGATGATAGGTAGATAGATAGAAATAGAGATATAGATAAATAGAGATAAGTAGATAGATATGATAGATAGAAATAGAGATATAGATAAATAGAGATAAGTAGATAGATAGATAGATAGAAATAGAGATATAAATAGAGATGATAGGTAGATAGATAGAAATAGAGATATAGATAAATAGAGATAAGTAGATAGAAGATATGATAGATAGAAATAGAGATATAGATAAATAGAGATGATAGGTAGATAGATAGAAATAGAGATATAGATAAATAGAGATGATAGGTAGGTAGGTAGATAGATATGATAGATAGACAGAAATAGGGATATAGATAGATAGATAGATACAGATGATAGATAGGTAGATAGATAGATAACAATAGCACTTAGACTTATATACCACTTCACAGTGTGTTTACCGCCCTCTCTAAGCGGTTTACAGCCTCTTGCCCCCAACAATCTGGGTCCACATTTTACCCACCTCGGAAGGACGGAAGGACGACTCAACCTTGAGTGGTGAGATTCGAACTGCCAAATTGCAGGCAGTCGGCAGAAGTGGCCTGCAGTACTGCGCTCTAACCACCGCCGCGCGTCACGGGAAGAAGGGCAGCTATCCGGAAGCCTGCGGGAACGTTGATAGGTAGGGGGTATTTACATGCAGGGTGGGAGCCTGTGGGTGGAGTCTTGGCGGTCAGCATCAAATTGGGCCTTTTGGTAAAAAAAATCCCCTGCTCCAAGGACCTCTTACTCGTAGTCTATCCTGACTTCCGTGATGGCATCAAAGCCTGATTGGCCGACGCCGGCTCTTCCGTGGACCGAGGTCAGGTGCTTTTTGAGGGCGGACTTATGCTTGAAGTCCATGTCGCAACAGTGGCACTTGTAAGGCCGGTCGCCGCTGTGGATGTTGAGGTGGTCCTGGAGGGTGCTCTTCGCGGTGAAGGTCTTCAGGCACACCATGCACTGGAAGGGGCGGATGCCCATGTGGCCGCGGATGTGGCGGTTCAGGTTCTTCTTTTGGGTAAAGGTTTTCCCACACTGCAAGCACAGGAAGAGTTTGTGCATCTTTAAGTGCCGGAGGTAGTTCTCCAGGTGGAGGAAGCCACGGGGGCACTTGGGACACTGGTGCCGCCACGTGTAGCCGGCCTCCTCCGAGTTCGGGAAGTCCGCGTGGGCGGCTCCTTCCGGATTCTCGCCGCCGAAGCTCTGGAACTGGGCCGCTTCGCTCATCCTGCTCTCCACGGTGGAGTTGATCAAGGAGTGCTGAGTTTCAGGGAAGTACAAGTTAGTTTTCGAGGAGGTGCAAGGCTGCGGGAACGGCTCGTCCTCCACGCTGGGGACGCCGTCAATGGGATCCATTTGGAAAATGCAGATTTCGTCGTCCTTGTAGCCGATCTCTACGGTGGAGATCTCTGGGCTTTTGACCTCCTTCCTCTCGGGCATTAAGCCCTGCATGGAGGCCGGCGGGAGATCTCCCTTCTCCTGTTTGATGTGCTCGTCTACGCTCACGGGGCTGTCCGCAGAGATCTCAATGATTTCGCAGTCTTTCTCGGGGCAGCTCTCTCGGTTGCCCAGCTCCATGTCCGAAGAATGGCACTTCTCCGCGCACCTGCCGTTGCCTTCGACGGAGGCGTCGATTTCGAGGTACCTGGAAAGGGCCTCCGTGCACTTCTCCACGATGTGCACCATCTGCAGGTAGCTGGCCGCTGTGAGGTATTTCAAAAGCTCCTTCCTCTTCACTTCCAGCGCCCCCGTGTAGCACGAGAGCAGCAGCTTCCGGCCGACTTCGGCGCTCTGCAGGATCGTAATCCGGACGTGCTGGGACTGAGTCAGCAGGAACTGGTCCCGCATGAAGGTGGAGCAGGCGGCGAAGATGACCTTGTGCCCGTGGAACTCCGTGTCGTCGATGTAGATGGAGACGTCGCAGAAGAGGTTCTGCTGTCGCAGCAGGTTCATTTTCTGCAGCACGGCGTCGCCCTGCTGCGCGAACTGGAAATGGAGCACGTCCGAATCGGCAGCCATGATGTCGATCCTGGGGGCAGGGAGAAAGAGGAGGGAATGGAATGAAAAAGACAGCTCAACCCTGCGAAACAAGCCATTTGTTCCTGTAACCCCTGCAACCGTTTACCTTAAACGGTTAAACATGGACCTAAATTTTTTTAAAAGAGTCTGTAAAGGGGGTGGGCATAAGCGCACCCATGCGCCTACCGTTCCTGTCCTCTTGTCTCCACTTATATGCACTCATTTTATGTGTTTATGGCTACGTTTGGCTTACTTATACTCATGTCACAAATACAGGTTCAACCAAGTACCTTCTTAAGTGGTATTATTATTATTATCATCATCATTATTTAGCGTATGGCCAATACAGGGACTTCTAGGGGTACAAATGTTAACGTCCAGTCCACCCAGCCATTATGTATTATATATTACTATATATTGTATTATCAATGCGAATAACCCTAGTAACCTTAATAATATACATATTAATAATATATACTAATTCCCTTATCAGCTTACTTGGGGGGGGGCGTTTGGAGACGCCCCCTCCCTGGGGGGGGAGGCATAAGGGGGAAAGGGGGAGGACGACCACCCTGCCCTCCCCGCTTTCCCTCCTCCGCTCACCGGGCGGCTGGCGACGTGAAGGAGGAGGAGAGGGGACCCAGCCAGGCTCCTTCCCGGCCTCGACTGCAGAGAGGCTCCTTGGCTGGCAGGGAGCGACTTCCGGGAGTAGCGAAGCCTCCCCCGCCCGCGACCCGGAAAAAGAACCCTTCAACAGCCAGCACGTGCTGCGCCGGCTCCTGATTGGCCGCCGTTTACCTTCCCCCCTTCCCGTGCGGGATGGGGGGGGCTCAGCCAATGGGAAGGGAGAGGCGGTTGGGTCGCAGCCGTGCTGATTGGCCGCCGTTTCCCCACCACCACTGGGGGTGGCGGCGCTCAGCCAATGGGAAGGGAGAGGCGGTTGGGGCGCATGCGCTCGGAGAGGCAAAGGTGTTTTGTTGTTTTAGCCGCGCTGGGAGGGTTTCGTAGCGTGAGAAGAAGGCGCCTTTTGGGGAGGGGGGGGAATGGATCCCGGGATCTGGTTCGGTTCCCCGCGATCGAAGGATGGGTCTTTTGGAGGAATCCGGTTGCAAGCCCGCTCAGGGAGGCATTTCCGAGGCATAAATGTCGCCCTGCTAGCTTCTGGCATCGGATTATGCAGGTTGATGATGGGGGGAGGAAGTTTCCCTCTACAGGCTGTCCTCGATTTACAACGGTTCATTTAGTGACGGTCAATGCGGTCCCCTTCCTGCAGTTTTCCTCCTCGGGTAGTCCTCGATTTACAACGGTTCATTTAATGACTGTAAACCCAGTCTCTTTCCTGCAGTTTTCCTGTTCAGGTAGTCCTTGATTTACAATGGTTCACTTAGTGACCATAAATGCAGTCTCTTTCCTAGAGTTTCCCTGTACAGTCTGCCCTTGACTTAACAACGGTTCATTTAGTGACTGTAAACCGGGTCTCTCTCCTGGAGATTTCCTATACAGATTTCCGGTTCATTTAGTGACTGTAAACCGGGTCTCCTGGAGATTTCCTATACAGGGAGTCGCCTTACAATCGTTCATTTAGTGACTGTTCAAAATGATGAAGCTGAAAAAAATGTGACTTATGACTGTTTTTCCACACTTGTAACCATTGCAGTCCCTCCATGATCACATGATCAAAATTCAGATCTTGGCGATGGACTCGTCTTTATGACGGTTGCAGTGTCCTGGGGTCACGCGATCCCCCTTTTTATGACCTCTTGACAGGTCAAGTCAATGGGGAAACCCGATTATATTTAATAACCGTGTTCCTAAGTTAACAACTGCAGGGATTCACTTAGCAACAGTGGCAAGAAAGATCGGAACGGAACGGGGCGGGGGCAGGGGGAACTCATTTAATGAATGTCTCACTCGGCAACGTAAATGTTTTGGTTGTAAATCGAGGTCTACCCATAAGGCTTAATTTAAGATAGATTATTGGAGATGAGAGACACAAGGGTGATTTTTACAGATTTTGCTGTGGGTGGACGCCTGTTTCGGTTTCCCCCCTGCTGGAGGTTTGCATGGACTGCACATTTATCCCATCATCTCTAACCTAAGGGGAGGGGGTGGGTGGGAGATGGAGCCCAGGACCCTGAACAGCACCAGGCTGGCAAACAGATTACAGCTCGGCATTGGGATCGAGTGTCTTAAACAACCGAACCAAGGATGCCCCATGCACACCCTAGGTGAGTGGATTGTACACACAGACAAGGGAGGGTAGTGAGGTGCATAAGCAGTATATAAGTCTAAGTGGGAAATCTAGACAGCAGACTACAAAGCAGAGACATCACCCTGCCATTCAAAAAGGTGTCTAGTCAAGGCTATGGTTTTCCCAGTTGCAATGGATGGCTGTGAAGGTTGGACCATAAGGAAGGCTGTGCACCAAAGGATGGAGGCCTTTGAACTCTGGTGCTGGAGAAGACTCCTGAGAGTCCCTTGGACTGCAAGGCCATCTAACCGGTCAGTCCTAGAGGAGATCAACCCTGACTGCTCTTTAGAAGGCCAGATCCTGAAGAGGAAACTCAAAGACTTTGGCCAACTGATGAGAAGGAAGGACTCCCTGGAGAAGAGCCTCATGCTGGGAACGATGGAGGGCAAAAGAAGAAGGGGACAGCAGAGAAGGAGGTGGCTGGATGGAGTCACCGAAGCAGCCGGCGTGAGCTTAAATGGACTCCAGAGGATGGTAGAGGACAGGAAGGCCTGGAGGAACATTGTCCATGGGGTCGTGATGGGTTGGACACAACTTCGCAGCTAAGAACAGTTGCTATTCCTAATGGTCTCCCCCCCCCCCCCCCCCCCCGACTAATCCTTTTCTGGAGACAACCAGGGTGGATAAAAATCAGTGATTTAAAAAAATAAAAAATCCAAAAATTGGGATTTTTCAAATTTAAATCAAATTGTTTTTATTTAAACTGGATGTTTTTTTTTTATCCAATTTATTTTAATAAAATGCTTTTGGAGGAAAAAAAATCTTATCTAAAGATAGTTTTCTATTTAAGATCCATTCGTAATTTAGTTTATTCAGCATGAAATGGAGCTTAGTTACGTAGCGTGAGGCTGTAGCTGCAATGTTGGGACTGTGAGTCAACAGTGGGTCAGAGATGACAGCTGCTCTTTAAAATCCACTTGATTTAAATCAAGCCTTACTAGTGATTTAAATCAAATCTGCCCTGCATACAACTCACTCTTGTGACCAGCTCAGTCTGCTGACAAGATTTCAAAATGGCAGTAACCCTAAATTGTTCATTTAGTGACCGTAAATGAGGTCTCTTTCCTGGAGTTTTCCTGTACAGGCAGTCCTTGACTTAACAACGGTTCATTTAGTGACCATTTGAAGTTACTGTTGGGGTTACAAATAGCATCCAAAAGTAAATCAAGAGGCAAAGCTTTGATTCCTCAAAAGTCCCAATTTATTGAGAGAATCTGAAAGCTTCTAGGTTCCCCCCCCCCCTCAGTTGAAAGTTCAAGATCCTGCCCCCACATCCACAAGTCCATCACATGGTCCAGTCTCCCACCGCCATGCTGGCGGTTCCGCCCATCCAGTTCTGGCCAGATGCAGAGACAAAGAATGACCTTGGCTTTCTAGAAAGAATTTTGTTATGGCTACATATCATCTAACACCTACAATCCCCCCCTCCCATTTTCCCACCATAGAAAATGAATAGTAGAAAGTGTGGCAGGCCGGAAGTCCAAAAGAAAAGATGGCTTGCAGACCGGAGAGTTACAACAGCACTAGAAAAATGTGACTTACGTTTTTCACACTTATGACCGTCACAGCATCTCCACGGTCACATGATCAAATTCAGGTACTTGCCCCTCCCTCCCAACTCCTATTTATGATGGTTGCAATGACCCCGGATTCGTGCGATCCCTTTTTGCGCCGAGCAAAGTTAACGGGGGGAGCTGGATTCACTGAACCTGCCGTGTGACTCGCTTAACAACGGCAGCGGTTCATTTCACAACGGTGGCAAGACAGGTCATAAAAGGGGGGCGAAGCTCACTTGGAAAGGGCGTTGTTATGACAACAAAAAACCGGGGGCTCCCATTGTGGTTCGTAATTGAAAAATAAAGGCAGGTAAATGACATATTGGAAAGTGGTGTAATTGCTTTATTCCGACACAAACAGAAGGGCAAGAGGTCTTCTGGACATTAGAATGCATTCACAGATCAAGACAGCCTCCCCACCCCCCCAAGAGGCTTGCAAGGTGTTGAGGGCGTGGCGGAGGGATCCCCTCTCGGGGAAGCCCTAACAGAGAAAGGACAATGCTGATGGTTGTGTGGTCCTACCTACGAATTGCTACAGAGTCACAAGATCCCACCACCTTTGAAAGGGGCCATCCTCCCACTTCAATCTTTGAGCCAACCTCCTCCCCTTTCTACACACAACACAATTACTACTCCTCCCCTAACTTCTGAGCTCAGGACGAGCAGAAGATGGCGATGGGCAAAGAAGAAGAAAAAGAGACGGGATACGAAGCAAGGAAGCTGCATCCCCACAACTCCTGGCGCCGGAGATCTCGGGCAGAAAGTCAGGTGTTGAAAATACGAGAGTACTCAGAGCATCCAAGAAATCCTGAGGTTCTGAAGGACCCTTCCTCAAATCATCTTTCTCAAGGGGAAACTTCATTTAGGGGAGGAAATATTGCAATCCTGCTTCTATATCGTGGTACAAAGACCCTCCCACGCTATAGGAAAACAAACCCAGGGGTCTCCGACGACAGAACTCTGGCTAAGAGTAACGGAAATACGGCTCATACAATGCGCTAATCATCCACCTTCAACGAGTAACTTTTTTGGGGGCTGCTTGGGCATCCCTCTTCCCCAGGAATAATTCCCAAGGAGGAAGAACCAACCTCCTCTGGGGAATCTTCTTCCTTTTCAGAGGTTCCCCCTGCCGAGGGCACAATAAGCTCTTTTGTAAACCAACCCCGTGGCATTACTCCTAACCATTTTACCAAATGCCAATAGTATTTGAAGCACCATGTACAGCTGGGATGGCGAAACAATGGCACGCATGCTAGGGATGGCATGCGGAGCCCTCTCTGTGGGCACAGGCGCCATTGCCAGCTGCTCTTCTGGTTTCCAGAAACGGCCTGAAAAATGCCCCCAAAATAGGCTGTTTTCCGGGCAATTTTCAGGATGTTTTCCGGGATGTTTCTGAGCCATTTTTGGCCCGAAAAACAGCATGAAAATGGCCCCAAAACAGCCCAGAAAAACACAGGTATGCCAACTAGTTTTAAGGTTTCCGGCGCTCTGGCATGGGCACTCTGCCGAAAAGATTCGCCATCACTGATACATACCGTATTTTTCGGAGTATAAGACGCACCTTTTTCCCCCCCAAAAAGAGGGTGGAAATCTGAGTGCGTCTTATGCACCGAATACAACATTTTTGGCCTCCCGAAACCTTGCCCCCTTCCCAAAAATGGCCGTGCAGAGGGTTTTTTTTGGGGGGGGGGCTGCAAACTGCTCCTGGGTGCTGGGGAGGGCAAAAATGGGCCATATATTGCTTGTTTCTGCCCCCCAGCCCCCAGGAGCACTCTACAAGCCTCCCAAAGCCTACGCATGCCCTGGTTTTTTGTTTTGCAAAAATGCGAGCCTGTTTTCGTGAAAAACGAGCTGTTTTTTGCTCATTTTCAAAGCCTTTCAAAGTCTCTGCATGCTGTTTTCCACAAAAAAACCCGATGCTTGCAAAGGATTTGGGAGGCCCACAGAGCGCAAAGCCTTTTTTAAAAAAATAAAATTACTTCTTCAAAATCTTGGTGCGTCTTATACTCCAGTGCGTCTTATAGTCCGAAAAATACGGTCATCGTTTTTTTAAAAAAACCGATTTGGGATTTCAGGGACCACCAAGGGAACTGATCCCAGGGATTTACGTCAGAAAAATCGAGGGGTGTCAGCTGAGGGCCCTTTTAGCCTCAGAAGGGGAACCGTTCCGGGGGGGGGGGGGAAACCCAATTTGCGTGGTCAAGAAACGCGAGGAGGAGGTAGGTTAAGTGGCTGGAGAGACATGCAAGCTTCCACCGTCCTAAGCAGCACCACGCGGCCCGTTTCTACCAAGAATGGGATGACACCTATTCTGGCAGGGAGGAGCTGAGCCTGAGCCGCGAGACCAAAAAGGGGAAGCGCAAGGCTATTCCACCAGCCTGCTCATCCAATTCTCCCCCCCTCCCCAATCCCCAGCTTTGCTCTGAAGCAATTGTGCTGCTGTCATCCCTCCCCCCCCCCGCCATATTAGCAAGGAACTACTGGGTTAAGCGTCGATGCTCCTTTAGACTAGGAGCCGCCGAGGGGGAAAGGCGTACCTGATGGTTTTTAACAAAGAATTACAAAAGAAGAACATGCGCCCAGAGGCGACCAAGTAAAAAGACATTTTTGTTATAATTATCCAGTGTTTTTTCCCCCCTCCCCTCTCCTTTTTCTAAGAACACAGTCCTGTCTTTAGCTTAAAAAACTTCGCCAAGGACGGGGCGTATCCGTTCCTGGTGTTTTGTTGTCTTTTTTAAATGCCTTTGGCTGGCTCACCACCAAGTGCCTTTTTAAAATTTTGGGCAGAACTTAAAACCAAACCAGGGAGATTATCCCCTCTGCCAGCTCTTGCAATATTCACAGGAGGTGGTTCCGCTCTCAAGAGAGACAAAAGTCGCTTGTAGACACGGCCTTTCTAAAGGAAAGAGCTCGAAGGAGGCCTGCTACAAGGTCGGGTTCGGCTCCACCCCGCTGGAGCTCAAAAGGGGGGAGTGCCTAGGCCAGCTCCTCCATCCCCAGAGTGGTTAGTGGTAGGAGAGGCCGGGGAGCAGGGTGCGTGTGGCCAGCCCTTAATTCCCGCAGGCGCTTTCGCTCCGCAAACTGAGCACGGCTTGCGCCAGTTTCCCCGCCTCCAGCGCCTGGCTGGCTTCGTTGGCGGGGCAGCCCTTGACGTCGGCCGCCGAGCTGCAGACGAAGGCCTCGAAGTCCGCGGCGGAGTCCTGCGCGCTCCTCTCGTTGGCGTTGTCGAAACTGTTCTTGCCGTGGAGCTGCTTGAGGTGCTTGCGGAGGACGGGCTTGTGGGCGAAGACCATGTCGCAGTAGTTGCACCGGTGGGGCTTGTCCCCGCTGTGCAGGTTGAGGTGATCCTGCAATGAGCACTTCTGGGAGAAGGTCTTCCCGCAGATCTTGCACTGGAAGGGTTTGATGCCGGCGTGGACACGCATGTGCCGGTGGAGGTTGCCCTTCTGGGTGAAGGTCTTCCCGCACAGGAGGCACATGAAGAGCTTGTGCATCTTCAAGTGGTTGGCGTAGTTCTCCAGATGCCGGAAGACGCGGGTGCACTTGGGGCACTGGTGGTGCCACTGCAGGCCCTTGTCCGCCCCGCGGGGGCTGGGGCCAAAGAGCTCCTTGGAGGCCACGATGAGGTTGTCGGCCGGCGAGTAGGCCAGGGCGTAGTTGTGGAGCTGGCCCTGCTCCAGGTCGCCTACCCGGTTTTCCACGGTGGAATTGATCAGGGAGTGCTGGGGCTCCGAGGAAGGGAGCGAGCTCTGCTGCTCGGAGGAAACGAAGAGCCCCGGGTCCTTTTTGCTCCCCACCTCCGCCACCTCCCCGATGGACTCCACTTTCACGATCTGGATGTCACTGTCGTCCATGTCCAGGCTGTCCTCCGAGGGCTGGAGGCAAGGCGAATCGGGC
This sequence comes from Natrix natrix natrix, assembly GCA_029891615.1. Classification (NCBI taxonomy): domain Eukaryota; kingdom Metazoa; phylum Chordata; class Lepidosauria; order Squamata; family Natricidae; genus Natrix; species Natrix natrix. The sequence goes on along the minus strand of JAKRSK010006516.1, from coordinate 653,076 downwards.
TGCAAGGAGTCGTCGTCTTCCTCCTCCTCCTCCTCCTCGTCTTCCTCCTCCTCCTCCTCCTCGTCCACCCCGCTGGCTCCGACGGCCTCCTTCGACTGGGAGGATTTGGCCTTGGCCTGGCTCTCCTCTTTGCTCTCCAGCTTCTGCTTCGGCCGGATGAATTTCCAGAGCGCCTCCGTGCAGCGCTCCACAATGTGGCTCATCTGAAGGAAGCTGGCGGCGGTCAAATAGTTCACCAGCTCCATCTCGGGGAACTCCAGCACCCCGCTGTAGCAGGACAGGAGCAGCTGCCGCCCGACTTCCGAGCTCTGCAGGATGGAGATCTTGACCTCCCTGGAGTCGTTGAGCAGGAACTGGTCTCTCAAGAAGGGCGAGCCGGCGGCGAAGACGACCTTGTGGCCGTGGACTTCCAGGTCGTCGATGCGGACGGTCACGTCGCAGAATTTGTTCTCCTCTCTCAGCTTGTTCATTTTCTGCAGCATGGAGTCCCCGTAGTTGTCAAACTGGAAATGGAGGCTGTCCGTCTTCTCGCTCATGTTGACAAAAGCCCTAAAGGGTATCAACAGAATATCTTTTTTAAAATGATTTTTTAACAACTTTCTTATAATACAAACATTTCATCATTCATTGAACACTGTCTACAAATATTTTGTGTCATAAGAATCAAGATCACGTGAAGTGTTAATACCACTTTACAATCCCTTGGTAAGGCCACACTTGGAATACTGCATTCAGTTCTGGTCGCCACGATGTAAAAAAAGATGCGGAGACTCTAGAAAGAGTGCAGAGAAGAGCAACAAAGATGATGAGGGGACTGGAGACTAAAACATATGAAGAACGGTTGCAGGAACTGGGTATGTTTAGCTTAAGAGAAAGAAGGACTAGGGGAGACATGATAGCATTGTTCCAATATCTCAGAGGTTGCCACAAAGAAGAGGGAGGAAAACTATTCTCCAAAGCACCTGAGGGTAGAACAAGAAGCAATGGGTGGAAACTAATCAAGGAGAGAAGCAACTTAGAACTGAGGAGAAATTTCCTGACAGTGAGAACAATTAATCAGTGGAACAGAAGTTGCCTCCAGAAGTTGTGAATGCCCCAACACTGGAAGTCTTTAAGAAGATGTTGGATAGCCATTTGTCTGAAACGGTATAGGGTTTCCTGCCTAGGCAGGGGGTTGGACTAGAAGGCCTCCAAGGTCCCTTCCAACTCTACTATTGTATTGTATTGTATAACAGTTAAAGCTTTCCACATTCATTAATTACATCTATTCCCATTTTAGTACTAATACTTAACGTATCTAGTGTTGTAACATTTCCTCTTCTTCACTTATTTGACTTTATGATACGCCACTTTCGTATTAACCATTCTCTAACCATTGATAAAATAACTCCCATCTATTAAAAAAGATTCTTTCTTCTTTCCTTTAATTGCAAATGTTCATCTATTCATTTCTGCACATTCCGATATTTTTTTAATCACGCCTTCATCTGCAGGGATCTCTTCACCCTTCCAATTTTGTGCAAATACAATTCTAGCTGCAGTTATTACATGGATACTCAAATCTACATTTTCTTTACTCTAATTATCTGACGAAATACCCAACAGGAACAGTTCAGGTCTTAGATCAAGATGTTGCTGTGTCATCTTCTCCAACCACATTCGGAGTTTTGCCCAATATATATATATATTTTGCTTCTACACATGCCCACCACATGTGGTTATACGACCCCGGTATCTGGTGACGTCTCCAACATTTAGTTGATTATATCTTTCAATATTTTTGCCAATCTTCCAGGTGACATATGCCATCTATAAAATATTTTATACTTTTTCGTTTCCGTTATAATTTTGCACCAGTGAGGTTCAAAACAATTTTATTGTATTTAAGTACAATGACAATAAAGATTATACTTATTTTACGCAAATTCTCCTTGTATGCAGTTGACATTGTTCGTTTGTCATTTCTGTCCCATAATTGCTGCCATTTATCTATCGCATGTCCAATGTTTTTTTGCTCATGCTATCATTTGTTTCTTTGACGGAAGAGAATATCTGTCAGCTCAGGGTTTGCGCAAGGGGTCCTGGCGCACTTGGAGGCCGGCAGCTTTCTTGCAACGTCTCGTCACCAAGCTAGGTAACTTCATCAGGGCAAGAGGGAATGGGTTTTGCAGGGAGGAGGAGAATTGTGGGGTCTTTGGTGCTCTCTGAGCTTGGTTATTTTCTTGCAGGCATTTCATTAGCCACAACCTAAGTAAAAGAAGGGAGTGGGATTTCCTTGCCGATGTTTTGTGACCCAGCTAGGGAACAACATCAGTGCAGGAGAGAGTGGGCTTTATGGAGGAGGAGGAGGAGGAGGAGGAGGAGGAGAAAGAGCGGAAGAAGGAAGAATGGGGTGGGGGTAGAAGAAGGGGACAACTGTGAGGTCCTTTATACTCTCTGAACGTGGATGTTTTCTTGCAGACATTTCATGACCCAACTAAAGTACATCATCATTGCTTGCCTAAATGATACCAAGCACCAGGATTTGGGTTTAATTGTTCCAGCTTTGTTATTCTATTAACCAGTGGAACAGCTTGCCACCAGAAATTGTGGGAGCTCCATCACTGGAGGTTTTAGAAGAACAGACTGGCCAGCTCCGTCTGAAATGGCATAGCTTCTCCTGCTTGAGACGACCTCCAGGGTCCCTTCCAACTTCCTTCCTTCCTTCTGTTCTTGAATGTCATATATAGGGTCTCCTGCTTGGGCAGGGGGCTGGACTAGAAGACCTCCAGGGTCCCTTCCAGCTTCCTTCCTTCCTTCCTACTTACCTAACTTCCTTCCTTCCTTCCTTCCTTTCTCCTTCCTTCCTTCCTACCTCTCTCCTTGCTTCCACGGTATAGGTTCTCTGGCTTAAGCAGGGGGCTGGACTAGAAGAACTCCAAGGTCCCTTCCAACTCCGATATTCTGTTAACCAGTGGAACTGCTTGCCACCAGAAGTTGTCATGACTTCATCACTGGAGGTTTTTTAACGAGAGACTCGACACAGCCACTTGTCTGAGATGGCACAGCTTCTCCTGCTTGAGCAGGGGGCTGGACTAGACGACCTCCAGGGTCCCTCCAGGCAGGAAGGGCCACCCCCATAACCTCACCCAGACCTCCTCCCCATGCACCCCGCTGACTTTCCCCTGCTGGGATGGCCTGGGGGTGCCCCCACTTCCATGCACCCCCTTAACCTCCATCCCGCCGGGGGAACCTCCAGCATTGACGTCCCTCCCTCCCTCCCCGCCCTCTTCCAAGGAGCTGCAGCTGCGCCGGGCTCCAGTGGCCGCGAGTTCCCCCGGCCCCCAAGGGAAGAGGCGGGCGAAGGCTTAAGGGCTTACCTCCTCTCCGCCTCCCCCCGGCGCCGCTGATCCGGGGTCCGCCCGGGGGGGGGGGGAGACGCCTGGCCGAGAGACCGGCTCACCGCCACCGGAAGCTGTTCTGCCCCACTTCCGGTGCCGCCTCTCTCTTCCCGCCCCAAGTCGGCGCGAAGAAAAGAAGGGGCGGGACCGCCGTCGGGTTGCTAAGGAAGAGGCGGTGCCGCCCGGCCGGAAGTCGCGCGGGGAAGGGTTTTTTTTTTTCCTCCTCCCTTTCCTTCCCTCCCCTCCCAGGCGCCGGAAGAGGCAGGCACCGCTTCCGGCGACGGGCCCGGTCACGTGACCGGGGTTGGGATCCGGACGCTGAGGCGGCCTGACAGTGGCGGCGGCGGCGGCGGCGCTGCTGCTCCCGCGGCGGGCGAGAGGGGAGGCGGCGAGGGCGGCGGCCCGGCCCATCTGGATGAGGGTGAGCCGGAGCGGGAGCCTCGTCGATGAGGGGCGCCGGAGGGGGGCGGGGCCGGCGTTGGGGGAGGGGGGAGGAGGAGCCCCATTAGTGGGCGGGGCTCTCCAGCCAGGCGAAGGAGGAGGGAGTGGGGGGAGAGCCAATAATCCATAATCGATCATGGCAGTCCTGGTCAATAAAGGGGAGTTGGGGGAGTCTCTGCTGAAGAAACACCCCCCTCCCTCCCCCCCCATCCTGATCCTATTCCAGGGCTGGGCATTCCCTTGGATGGGGCACCACCAGGAGATCCCAAGCCCCCGACAAGTGGGTTGGGGCGTTTGGGGAGGGAAAAACAAAATAACGTCCCCATCCCAAACTTGCCAGCCTTGGGGATCTCCTGGTGGTGCCCCATCCAAGGGAACGCCCAGCCCAACATCAGGATCGATAGAGAGAGGAGGAAAGGGGAGCGCACACACACAGATAGGTACGTTATGAATGGCCCCGATCCCCAACCCCCTTTTTGCTCCAGCCAGGATTGAGGGAGGGGGGAATGCCGCTACTTTGGTGGGTGGGTGGGGCCTGATCCACTTCTAGAGCTTGGCATCCCTTGGATGGGGCACCCCCAGGAGATCCCAAGGCCTGGCAGGTACGTTGGGGCGTTTGGGGGAAAAATAATAACGTCCCAATCCCAAGCATGCCAGGCTTGGGGGGGGGGGGTCCTGGGGGAGGTCCCCCATCCAAAGGATGCCAAGCTCTGGAACAGGATGAGGGTTGATAAAGAGGGGAGGAAAGGGGAGCACTGACCCCCCCTCCTTTCCACCTCCCTCCCCCCAAGAAATAGAAAATATCTCCATTGCGTTTCTTTTAACGTACGGAAAAAGCGTCCCATAAATTCACCTCAATTCAAGCTTGACTCCCATTGCCATTTTTTATATTTATGTTGGTGAGAAGAAGGGAAGGTTGGGCAGGAAACCTCCTTTGCCTGCTGTTCGTGGGAAGAAACAAGGGAGGCCTTCGTCTTTTGGGTTATTCGGTGTATCCCTCCAAACTTTGCTAAAAGTTCCTGTTGAATTGGCTATTTATTTCCCTCTTGTGTGTTTATCATCAAAGGATGCTCTGTTTATAAACACAGACGCACATGCATAATCTGTAGACACCCACACACGTATGTACATAGACTTTGCACAGGATGTGTCCGTGCGTGGGTGTGCATATTCTTATGTTTCTCTCTCTTCCTCCTCTCTCTCATTCTTTCTCTCTCTCTTTCTCCCTCCCTCTCGTTCTCTCTCCCTCCCTCTCCCCCTCTCTTTCTCTCTCCCTCTCTCTCTTTCCCTCCCTCTCTCTTTCTCCCTCCCTCTTTCTCTCCCTCTCACTCTCTTTCTCCCTCTCTCTCTCCCTCTTTCTCTTTCTCTCCTACTCTCTCCCCCTCTCTTTCTCTCTCCCTCCCTCTTTCTCCCTCCCTCCTATTCTCTCTGCCCCCTCTCTCCTTTCTCTCTCCCTCTCTTTCTCTCTCCCTCCCTCTTTCTCCCTCCCTCCTATTCTCTCTCCTCTCTTTCTCTCTCCCTCCCTCCTTTCTCCCTCCCACCTATTCTCTCTCCCCCCTCTCTCCTTTCTCTCTCTCTTTCTCTCTCTCTCCCTCTTTATCACTCCCTCTTTCTCCCTCCCTCCTATTCTCTCTCCCCCCTCTCTCCTTTCTCTCTCCCTCTCTTTCTCTCTCCCCCTCTCTTTCTCCCTCCCTCTTTCTCCCTCCCTCCTATTCTCTCTCTCCCCTCTCTCCTTTCTCCCTCTTTCTCTCTCTCCCCCTCTTTCTCCCTCCCTCCCTCCGTCTGTCCATTCATCTATGTATTTAGCATTTTTGCTGCTAAATAAATGAAGGGAGACTTGTATAGATCTACTTCAAGCTACTTAGCTCTCATCAGCTAGCCATACCCTTGCTATTCCTACCATATTTGGGCTGACCAGGTGCTTTGACAGAAGAAAAACCACTATAAATAAATAGATAGATAAATAGAAATACACACACACACACACACACACACACACAAACTTGAGAATATCCATATTTCTTTTGAGTTGGAATCTTTTATGCTTTTGCTTTCGAGAAACTGCAAGAGTGTTTGTTTATCATGATAAATACGCTGCCCTAGATATGTGTGATGGGATTGGGGGAGTGTGGCATCCTTGGTGCTCTGTGAGCTGGGTGGTTTTCTTCCCTACGTTTCGTGACCCAACTAGGTAACATCATCAGCCTTAGAAGGAAACCGGGTCTGTGGAGAGGAGGAGGATTGTGAGATCCTTGGTGCTCTCTGAGCTTAGTTGTTTTCTTCCAGACGTCGCATCAGCCAACTAGCTAACATCATCAGTGCTAGAAGGGATGTAGGGAGTGGAAGAGGAGGGAGGAAGAAGAGGAGGCAGACTCTGATGTCCTTGGCACTCTCTGAGTTTGGTTGTTTTCTTCCAGATGTTTCATGACCCAACTAGGTAATGATATAAGTTCCAATGTTACACTGGATGAAGCTTCTTTAAAAATAAGTTTTTAATTCCTTTATTCCTATGCATCTCATTTCGTGAATGGTTTGGTTCCTTGGGCGTCATACATTTCGGTACATCTAATCATAACAATATCATTCTTAATAATTACAATTCATTTTCATGAAGCTTACAGCGTGGGGGTTAAATATGAATAATTGGGAGGTGGCTCTTAAATTCCACGGAAAGAAAATGTGGAAGGAAACTTAATTATGACTGTTTGTTCTACTTAGCGACCGATCTATTGAAACCTCGTCGTTTGCACGTTTTGACGGGCGCTCTTAAAGGTGATTGTGAAAGGTGACGATTGCTAATATTGACGTAATATTAGCAATCGTGCAGCGATAACCCCTTATTCGATCAGTGCAGGAGCGACAATCTCAGAGGCCCCTAAGATTGGGAAAAACCGCTTCAATCCATTTCGACATTTTTGCCAGGGTTGGCGATTGTGGTTTTGAAAAGGAAGGGAAGTGAAGGACAACTTTAGAGCACTTCAGAGGTTTCAAATCTTACCTAATGACCCTCAGAAATTGCAAAAGGCTATTGTGTAAAAAAAAAATTAAAAAAAAAGAGAGAGGGGAGGGTGGAATTGCGTGCTCTTCATCCAGGAACAGACATGTATGCACAATATATGACTCAGAATCTCTTCGCCCTTCCTGGTGTATGTTCAAAGCCATTTAAGAGCTGTCAATCTAATCAACCTGCCGTATTTTCCGGAGTATAAGGTGCGCTTTTTCCTCCCCTAAAAAGAGGCTGAAAATTTGGGTGCGTCTCGTGCCATTGTTTTTCTAACAACGATAATCCGGGACGGGTGCGTGAAATTAAATTCTGCCGTTCATATTTCAAAACAGACCGTGGGGATTTTTTTATTTTATTTTATTCCGCCAGTAAAGAGTTCTCCTTGGAATCGCCGGTTTTAGAAGGAAGTTAGGTGAAGTAATCCACCGAGAAGATTCCAGGCTTTTTATATCTCTGTCTAGAGATCAACCCCGCCATGGCACCCGCCTTATCTGGAGTTAATTATGTTGACCTGGATTTTATCTGTTTGTTTTCTTTTGATTTTTGAGTCTTATTTGTGGACGTCGGGAGTTCGATTGCCAGGTAAACAAATCATATTAAAAGGAAGCCATTCTCCCTCAAAAAGAACCTTTCCAATCAGTACAGGACGTCCTCGAGTTACGACAGTTCATTGAACGACTGAAGTTGCCACGGCACCAGGGGGGAAAAATGTGACTTAGGACCCCTGTTCACACTTAACAACGGATGCAGCCTTCCACATTGTGATCAAAATTCAGACACTTGGCAACTGCCTCGTATTTATGACGGCTGCCCTGGCCCAGGAATGAGCTTCTGCAACCCTAAGAGAAGTCAATGGGGAAGTCGCATTCACTTAACAAGCTAATAATAATAATAATATAATAATAATAACAAGTTACTAATTTCACCGCTTGCAGAGAGTGACTTTACGAAAGTGGCCAGAAAAGTCGTAAACCGAGGCACAAACTCACGTCACCGATATCTCACTTAGCAGCATAGATTTGGGGCTCGTAGGTTGAGGCCTACCTGGGCTTCTCTTGTGTTGTTTCAATGGAAACATGTCCCCACGGGAGCAACAGGGTGGTTTGCCAGCTTCAAAATATGAAAATGAAATTTCAAGCCGCATGCCAATATTTATTCGTGGTTTCCGTCCTGTGGATTGATTGAGTCAGACCTGCGTCTCAGCATGCAGCAGAAGATCACAAGAGGTAGTAGTACTGCTCTAGCAAGCCTTAGTAAGGCCGCACCTTGAGTACTGCATCCAGTTTTGGTCGCCACACTATAAAAAAGAGATTGAGACTCTAGAAAGAGTGCAGAGAAGAGCAACCAGGATGATGAGGGGACTGGAGGCTCAAACATACGATGAACGGTTGCAGGAACTGGGCCTGGCTAGTCTAGGGAAGAGAAGGACCAGGGGAGACAGGAGAGCAGTTTTCCAATATTTGAGGGGCTGCCCCAGAGAGGAGGGAGTCAAGCTATTGTCCAAAGCACCCAAAGGCCAGAGAAGGAACAATGGATGGAAACTGAACAAGGAGAGATTCAACATGGAAATGAGGAGGAATTTTCTGACAGTGAGAACGATCAACCCATGGAACAGAAGTTGCCTTCGGAAGTTGTGGGTGCTTCATCCCTGGAAGCTTTCAAGAAGAGACTGGACTGCCATCTGTCGGAAATGGTGTAGGGTCTTCTGCTTGGGCAGAGGGTTGGACTAGATGACCTACAAGGTCCAACTCTGTTAATCTGTTAAAACTGCCAGGAACTGCATGCAGTCGATCCAAAGAGCATCCTCCTGTACCTGACAAGGAGAATTTTGGGGAAGAAGGTAGTAAAAATTGTGCTTCCTTCCCACGTTGCATTGAGAGAGATTATTTTAATCTCCTGCTCAACCGGACGTTTCCCGAGTTGCAAAAGTTCTTGAAGTAGAATAGAATAGAATATGGAATGAAATAGAATAGAATAGAATATGGAATTAGAATAGAATAGAATATGGAATTAGAATAGAATAGAATATGGAATTAAATAGAATAGAATATGGAATGAAATAGAATAGAATATGGAATGAAATAGAATAGAATATGGAATGAAATAGAATAGAATATGGAATGAAATAGAATAGAATATGGAATGAAACAGAATAGAATATGGAAAGAATAGAATAGAATATGGAATGGAATTAGGATAGAATAGAATATGGAATGGAATATGGAATGGAATAGAATAGAGTATAGAAAATGGAATAGAGTAGGAATGGAATAGAATATAGAATATAATTCTTTACTGATGTACTGATGTACTTATGTACTCGGTGTACATAAAAGAAAAGATGCATTCCTCACAAATCATAAGGCACAACATTGAATGATAGCCATGGGATGAAAATAAGCAATCAAATCATACTATGAAACAATCGATATAAATTGTAAGGAAACCAGCAGCAAAGGTACAGTCAGACCATCATCAGTGGGAGGAGAGGGGCGATAGGGAGGATGAGAAGATTAATAGTAATGCAGACTTAGTGAATGGTTTGAGAGTGGTGAGGGAATTAGTTGTTTAGCAGAGTGATGGCATTCGGGAGAAAACTGTCCTTGGGTCTAGTTGCTCTGGTGTGCAGTGCTCTATAGCGTCGTTTTGAAGGTAGGAGTTGAAACCATTGATGCCCAGGATGCGAGGGGTCTGTAGATATTTTCTCAGCCCTCTTTTTGACTCGTGCAGTGCGCAGGTCCTCCATGGAAGGCAGGTTGGTAGCCATGGCTTTTTCTGCAGTTGTGATTCTCCTCTGAAGTCTGTGTAGGTCTTGTTGGGTTGCAGAACCAAACCAGACAGTGATGGAGGTGGAGATGACAGGCTCAATCCTTCCTCCGTAGAACAGAATCAGCCACTCCTTGGGCAGTTTGAGCTTCCTGAGTTGGCGCAGAAAGAACATTCTTGGTGGTGCTTTTTTGATGTCGTTTTTGATGTTTTGACAGTCGTCGTCCTCCTTCTCCCAATCTCACTCCCTTTCTAGCATTGATGACGTTACTTAGTTGGGTAATGAAATGTCTGCAAGAAAAGAAGCAAGCTCAAAGAGCACCAAGGACCCCACAATCCTCCTCCTCCTCTTCTTTCCTCCTCCTCTTCTTTCCTCCTCCTCCTCTTCTTCTTTCCTCCTCCTCCTCTTTTTTCCTCCTCCTCCTCTTCTTTCCTCCTCCTCCTCTTCTTCTTTCCTCCTCCTCCTCTTCTTTCCTCCTCCTCCTCTTCTTTCCTCCTCCTCTTCTTTCCTCCTCCTCTTCTTTCCTCCTCCTCCTCTTCTTTCCTCCTCCTCCTCTTCTTCTTTCCTCCTCCTCCTCTTCTTTCCTCCTCCTCCTCTTCTTTCCTCCTCCTCCTCTTCTTCTTTCCTCCTCCTCCTCTTCTTTCCTCCTCCTCTTCTTTCCTCCTCTTCTTCTTTCCTCCTCCTCCTCTTCTTTCCTCCTCCTCTTCTTTCCTCCTCCTCTTCTTTCCTCCTCCTCCTCTTCTTTCCTCCTCCTCCTCTTCTTTCCTCCTCTTCTTTCCTCCTCTTCTTCTTTCCTCCTCTTCTTCTTTCCTCCTCCTCTACTTTCCTCCTCCTCCTCTTCTTCTTTCCTCCTCCTCCTCTTCTTTCCTCCTCCTCCTCTTCTTTCCTCGTCTTCTTTCCTCCTCTTCTTCTTTCCTCCTCCTCTTCTTTCCTCCTCCTCCTCTTCTTTCGCCTCCTCCTCCTCTTCTTTCCTCCTCCTCTTCTTTCCTCCTCTTCTTTCCTCCTCCTCTTCTCCTTTCCTCCTCCTCCTCTTCTTTCCTCCTCCTTCTCTTCTTTCACCTCCTCCTCCCAGCAAAACCCACTCTTTTGGGGAACTGATAATGTTCCCTAGCTGGGTCATGAAACGTCTGCAAGAAAACCACTATGCTCAGAGAACACCAAGGACCCCACAGTCCTCCTCCCCTTTCTCCCTCTTCCTCCTCTCTCTGCAAACCCCACTCCCTTCTAGCATTGATGATGTTCCCTAGTTGGGTCATGAAACGTCAGCAAGAAAACCACCCATCTCAGAGATCACCAGGAACCCCACAGTCCTCCTCCCCATCTCACTCCCTCTAGCCCTGATGACATTACTTAGGTGGGTCATGAAACGCCTGCAAAAGACCCAGCCAAGCTCAGAGGGCATCAAGGACCCCTCGAAATCCTTGGGCGCCAGGCCCACAAACCCCTGACTCCCTCCCTTCTCAGTGCCCTCCAGAAAACGGCGATGGTGACGTTGTGTGCGCTTCATGTTTTCCAGGTCCTTCCTCTTCCAGGCCACCTATGATCCCCGCGTCAACTTTCTATTTTAAAAAAAAGAAATGGATGACAAGGCCTCAGTGGGCAAAATCAGTGTGTCTTCCGATTCGGTCTCGACCCTCAACAGTGAAGATTTCGTCTTGATTTCCCGGCAGGACGATGAAAACCCCTCCGCCCATATCGGTAGCGACGACGAAAAGCCGGGGTTGAAGGTAAGAGCCTTTTCCTCGAAAAGCTTCTGGCCTCGCGATCCAAGAAGGGCTTTTTTTTTTTCTTCCCCACTGCTTGGCCACCGGCCAATTTTGCCTCCATCCACGCCTCTCCGGCACGCCAGGAATGTCAGCAAAGGACCCATCAAGGGGGGCCGGGAGGCACCATGCGATGGGGCTGCTCCACCCGAGTCTCAGCTGGAGAATTTTCCCAGGAAAGGGGGTTGCAGGCAGGGGTGGGCTGCCTGGTTTCTGGGTGGGCGTGGCCTGGTCGGCCTCCTGCCCCACGGCAGAGGGGGCTTTTCCGCCTTCCCCAGGCTTTCCTTGAACCTCTGGGAGGGCGAGAACTGCTTCTCCCAGGCTCCGGAGTCTAACGTTTTTCCCCTCTCCCTGAGCTTCCGCACAGGCCCTGCACTTACCGTATTTTTGGGAATATTGGACGCACCTTTCCCCCCCCCCCCCCCCAAAAAAAGAGGGTGAAAATCTGGGTGTGGCTTATACACTGAATACAGCATATTGAAGCCTACTGAAGCCCCCCCCTTCGGAAAAATGGAGGTGCAGAGGATTTGGGAGGCCTGCAAAGTGCTCCATCCCAAAGGGGGCCGTTTTTTGCCCCCCTCCCAGCCACCACGAGCACTCTACAAGCCCCCCAAAGCTCTGCATGCCCCCCCCTTTTTGTGTGTGCAAAAAATGGCCGGTTTTTGTGAAAAACGGGCCTTTGTTTCCTCGATTTTGCCCCTCCCCCAAGCCCCTGGGAGCCTCCCAAAGCTCTGCATCCCCCCCCCCCCGTTTTTTTTTTTATTTGTGCAAAAAATGAGGTGTGCAGAGGGTTTGGGAAGCTTGCAGAGTGCAAAAAGTTTTTTTTTTTTAAAGTTACCTCTTCAAAATCATGGTGCGTCTTATACTCCGGTGCGTCTTATAGTCTGAAAAATACGGTAACTTGCCTCCAAAATGGGCCGCATGGAGATTCCTGGGAGGGACGGTATGAGGTGGGCGCGGCCAGCCAGGGGTGAGATTTGGAGGTTCTCCGAACCGGCCATCACGTTAGCTACGGGTTCTCCCAAACCCAGGCAAACCAGTAGCGGCCACCCCTCGCTGCAGGTAGTCCTCGACTTACAACCATTCACTTACTGACCGTTGGACGTTAACGACGGGCCCTGAAAAAAAGCGAGTTGCGGCCGTTTTTCACGCTGCAACATCCCCCGCGATCTCCCGATCGAAATCCAGATGCTTGGCCACTGATTCACATTTATGACGGCGGCGGTTAGGATCCCCTCTTGCGGCCTTCTGACAAGCAAGAGTCCACGGGGAAGCCAGAGTCACTTAACGACCATGCTGCTAACTGAACACCTGCAGGAATTCGCTTAGCCGCGCCAGCAAGTGGGAGAAACTTTCTCTTTAACAAACGGAGTCACTTATCAAGAGGAATTTTGGGCTCACTTGTGGTCGTAAGCCGAGGACTAGCTGTACATAAAAATACAGGCTTGTTAACAGGATGAAGGTGTTGTGGCCCGCCAGCGGAGCTGGTGGGAGACTCAGACAGTGAGGAGGGTTGGGGAGGAACCTGGGCCAGTCCTGGAGTCTGGGGAAGGCTCGGATGAGAGCTTTGCATCGGAGGCAGAGAGGGGGCCAGGGCCGTCTGACAGTTATCAGCTGCCTTCAGAGTCAGACATCAGTGGGGCAGAAGAACAACTGGAGCCTGTTCCCAGTGTGCGCATGCACAGAGCTTTCCCACAGAAATCCCTTTCCCACAGAAAAGAAAACCGGGAGCCACGAAACCTGGGTAGGTGTGGCCGAGGGGGTCATGTGACTGGGTGGGAGGGACTGACATTGAGTTGGCCACGCCCACCCAGGTTTTGTGGCTCCCGGTGGTGTCTTCTCTGTGGGAAAGGGGTCCAAATGGCTCTTTGCGTGCTTAAGGTTGCCGACCTCTATAGTAAACCATGGCTTAAGAGTCCTTGCCATTTCCGCCGCCTGCCACTTCTCTCCCAAGACCCTCTTCCGTCCATCTCTTTCGGCCACTCCACGCTCCGCTCCAGGCGACGCTCAACATACATCAGGGGGCCGGATACGGCTGGGGTGTGTGATCCCGACGGGAGACGTGACAAGAGATCCTTGTTTGTGGCAAGACCGGTTTTTGAATGGCAAATAAACCATGTGGTTGGGTTTGCTTAGCTGAGATACGCTTGCAGCCCTGCCCAAGGTTTTCCCCTTCCCTCCTGCCTCCGACCTCGAAGGAATCGTGGCGAGCCCCGTTATTCCGTCGGCCCTCCTGCCTCCGACCTCGAAGGAATCGTGGTGAGCCCCGTTATTCCGTTGGCCAGATGTTTCCTCTTCCCCGGCTTCCTCCCCGTCTCTAAGACACCGCCTTGTTCAAAAAGAATTGTGTTGGCTGCCGAAGGGCGAAGGGCTCAGCCCTCTCTAGAAAGCAACCGAGGGGAAAGGCGGTCGGGGAGCCCAGCTCTCTGCTTCTCTTCTGGGTACACCCCAAAAAACGAGGGCCGTGTTTCTGCTTGCCGTAGGAAGCCTCAGCCAGCTGGGCAGGGAGAGTCGGAGCTAAACACAATCTTTTTTGGAAAGCAGGCATTTCCCCCCGAGCGGTTTTCGCTGCTTATCGCAGCCAGGCGTAGTTGAAGAGAAGCTGTTGGAGCCTGCAAGTCACCTAGAATTGCCTGGTTCACTTTAGGGAGGATTGGAAGTTAAGTCTCAGGCTTCAGTTGAGAGAACAAGAGAGGGAGGGAGGGAGGGAGGGAGGGAGGGAGAGAGAGAGAGAGAGAGAGAGAGAGAGAGAGAGAGGGAGGGAGGGAGAGGGAGAGGGAGAGGGGTAGTAAATAGGTAGAGAGGTAAGCAGGCATGTGGGTAGATAAAGAGGGGTGGGTAGAGAGAGAAAGATTGGCAATAGATAGAGGTAGAGATAGGTAGGTGGGTAGGTAGATAAAAAGATATTTGATGGATAAATAGGTAAGTAAGAAGGTAGGTATATAAAGAAATAGGCAGACAGACAGATACAAAGAGATGAATAGGTAGGTAGGATAGATAGGTAGGTAGGTAGGTAGATAGATAATCTATCTGATTATAGATAAAGATGATAGATGATAGCTAGATAGGTAAATAGATAGATAAAAGATAGAGATGATAGATAAATAGATTATCTGATTAGAGATAGATGATAGATAGAAGATAGATAGATAAAAGATAGAAATAGATTAGATAGATAGATAAATGGATAGATTATGATTATAGAGATGATAGATGATAGTTAGATAGAAGATAGATAGATAGATGATAGATAGATAGATAGATAGATAGATAGATAGATAGATAGATAAAAGATAGAGATGATAGATTAGATAGATAGATAGATAGATAGATAGATAGATAGATAGATAGATAGATGATAGATTAGATAGATAGATACATGGATAGATAATCTATCTGATTATAGATAGAGATGATAGATGATAGCTAGATAGAAAGATAGATAAAAGATAGAGATGATAGATAAATAGATTATCTGATTAGAGATAGATGATAGATAGAAGATAGATAGATAAAAGATAGAGATAGATTAGATAGATAGATAAATGGATAGATTATGATTATAGAGATGATAGATGATAGTTAGATAGAAGATAGATAGATAGATGATAGATGATAGATAGATAGATAGATAGATAGATAGATAGATAGATAGATAGATAGATAGATAGATAGATACATGGATAGATAATCTATCTGATTATAGATAGAGATGATAGATGATAGCTAGATAGAAAGATAGATAAAAGATAGAGATGATAGTTAGATGATATAGATAGATGGATAGATAGATAATTATCTGATTATAGATAGAGATGACAGATGATAGATAAAAGATAGAGATGATAGATTAAATAGATAGATAGATAATCTATCTGATTATAGATAGATGATAGCTAGATAGAAGATAAATAAAAGATGATAGATAGATGATAGACTAGATAGATAGATAATTATCTGATTATAGATAGAGATGATAGATGATAGAAGATAGATAGATAAAAGATAGAGATGATAGATTAGATAGATAATCTATCTGATTATAGAGATGATAGAAGATAGATAGAAGATAGATAAGATAGAGATAATAGATTAGATAGATAGATAGATAGATAGATAGATAGATAGATAGATAGATTAGATAGATAGATAGATGATAGATAGATAGATAGATAGATAGATAGATAGATAGATAGATAGATAGATAGATAGTCTATCTGATTATAGATAGAGATGATAGATGATAGTCAGCTAGATAGAAGATAGACAGACAGACAGATGGATGGATGGATGAAAGCTTAGGCCCTCTCCCTCTCTGCCAGCCGAAGGGAGGGAAAGCCCAGCTCCTGTGAGGTCACCAGGTGGGGCTCCTCTTGGCAGGGAACCTGCAATCACGCCCAGCCTCTCCAGCGACTTCCCCGTAGCGCTTCTTCCCTCCTGGCCTCCTCCCGTCTTCCTTGTCCCTCGTGGAATCTGGAGGGCTGCCAGCTGCCAATTCTCTTACCACGGCTTGTATTCCACGAAACCAGGCGGAGGGCAGCACACACGTCTCCCTGGCTGGCGGAACGACTCCCAGCCCGTCTTCTCCCTCCCCCCCCTTGCTTTGCCCAGCCCAGCTCCAAGGGCGAACCTTCCCGCTTTCCATTAAAAGCTTTCCTCCCTCCCCTCTTCATTCTTAAGGCATTTGTGCCACTGCAGCGGTCTGGCTGGGAGGAATTTCACCTCCTTTTTTATTTTGAAAACAAGGCAACTGAGCTGATAATTATTTTTGGGGGGTATATGCGCACATGTCTCCCATATTCGCAGATATCTAAAAATCAGCTGGCCGGCAGGAGACATGCATGCATGCACGGTGGAGCTGAGCTGGGCGGCGGCACGCGTGCCCGCAGAGAAGCCTCCGCGTGCCACATGCCATAGGTTCGCCATCACGGACCTAACGTATTTTTCGGAGTATAAGCCGCACCCTTTTCCCTCAAAAAAGAGGCTGAAAATCTGGGTGCATCTTATACACTGAATACAGCATTTTTGGCCTCCCGAAACCCTGCCCCCTTCAACAAAATATAAGTGCTAATAATAATAATAATAATAATAATAAAATGACCGTGCATAGCCTTTGGGAGGCTTCGAGAGTGCTCCTGGGGGGCTGGGGAGGGCAGAAATGAGCAAAAAATGGGCCGTTGTTTGCTCAATTTTGCCCTCCCTCCCCCCCAGGAACACTACAAGCCTCCTAAGGGCTGTTCATGCCTTTTTTTGGGGGGGGGGGAAACGTTTTTGGGAGGTTTGCAGAATGCAAAATCTTTTTTTTTTATATATATATATATAATTTGCCTCTTCAAAACCTTGGTGCGTCTTATACTCCGAAAAATACGCTATATCAGTTTAGATAAGTGACCGTGTAGCCTCTTCTGAAAAAAAAAAAAAATCAGGGTTGGAGCCCCCATGATTTCTGGAAGCCGCCGAAGGGACACCTCGGGACACTTGCGACCGTCGTAAATACGAATCAGTTGTCCAGCACCCGAATTTAAATCAGGTGATCACAGGGCTGCAGCCACCGTTGTGTGAGAAATGGTCCCGAGCCCCGTTTTTTTCAGCGCCGCTGTCACTTCGAATGTTCACTAAATGAACTGCCATAAGTCTGGGGCTACCGGTATTCTTTTCCGGCTGCGAATGCTTTTTTTCCGGGGCGTCTGGCCGAGATCCGCCAATGCTTTCTCTTTTCCCAGATCGTAGGAAATGGGAGTGAGCAGCAGCTGCAGAAGGAACTGGAAGACATCCTAATGGATCCCCCCATGGAGGAACCCTCCAATGACCGGGAGGGGGAGGAAGGGAGCCCCTGCCAGGACGGAGAAGGGGACGAGCCGGTTCTCCTCGAGGCTTCCGCCTCCTCCACCATCAACCCCGTGTCCGTGACGGGACCCTCCAAGCCAGAAATGAGGCTCCCGGTGAAGCCATCCCAAGGAGGTGAGCTCCCACCAAGGCTAAGGAAGGTGGGAGGAGGAGGAGGCAGGTATTTCTCTCTCTGGGCACAATGAGAATATTTCTGCTGGGGAAAAAAAACTCTGCATTGGCGACAGGGACGGAATCTGGCCAGTAAACACTCAGTTTCATTCAGTTGCCCAGATTCCACCCCACAAGGGATTTTTACGGGGTCATTACTATGAAGATGATGATGATAAAATGTGTTTCTTTCCTTCCCTTTCTCTGCTGACTCCTTCTTCCCTTTTTTGGGGGGGTGTTGGGCTGGCAGATTCGGAGGACTCCAGCCCCTTCACCCCGTTGGCCGACGAGGACAGCGTGGTCTTCAGCAAACTCACCTACTTGGGCTGCGCCTCCGTCAACGCCCCCCGAAGCGAGGTGGAGGCCCTGAGGATGATGGCTATTCTGCGCAGCCAAGGCCAGACCTCCGTGGACGTGACACTTTCTGTGCCAAACGTGTCTGAGGGCACCGTGAGGTAGATGCCCACCGTGACCCCCACCCCACCCCCTGTCCCTCCGAGGTCAAACACAACTCTGATGTGGCCGTCACTGAAATCCAAGTTTAATACCCCCGGTGTAGTGTACATTGGAGGCGGTGACTCTTTGAGAGCTGTATGGAATGAAATTTCATGTTGGTGTAGGCCGATTAGTGTGCATTCAAAGTGACAATATCAGGGTGGCTCAGTGGCTAAGACGCTGAGCTTGTCGATCAGAAAGGTCGGCAGTTCGGCGGTTCGAATCCCGAGCGCCGCGTAACGGAGTGAGCTCCCGTGACTTGTCCCCGCTTCTGCCAACCGAGCAGTTTGAAAGCACGTCAAAAAATGCAAGTAGAAAAATAGGCACCACCTTTGATGTTACAAAGTGACTATAAAGTTATTCTAAAATCTAAGTCATGCTAAAACAAGCGATGGGCTGTATGTAGCCTCGAGTATTTGGACCTTCCCTAAAATCAAGACATGTTTAAGGGCACTTGTGTTGGGTGAGGGGGAACCTGTAGGAGTCAAGTTCTAATGCCGGATTTGCCTGAGGCCCTCCCTCATATTATACAGGTAATTCTCGAGTTACAGATGTAATAGGGCTTGCCAATTAACATTTGTAACCAGAGAATTCGTTGGATTGAATCACGTTAAACGAACGTGACCACTCCCTGCTTTCCCCAATGCATTTGTTAAATCGAATGCACAGGTCATTAATTGCACATGGAGATATCTCAGAGTGGGGGAGAGCACGCGTGGCCTAGCGCTGGAGCAGGCCTAGTTTTCGCTAGCAGAGGCACCGTGGGCCGATCGTTCGCTATTTCCAGGCCAGCTTTGCGGGCCACATCTGAGCACCTCTTGAGTTTGACACCCCTGCGCTCCCTAAAAATAGATAGATAAATGCAAAATTATGCATATATGCACATATATGACACAGATGGCGAGAGAAGCAAATCTTGCAAGTTTACCAGGCGGATGGCCTAGGGAACAAAGCTGTCCCAGATTTGGGTAGTCCTGCTAGAAATAGTTCGACACCTCCTCCCGGAGGGGAGCAACAGAAAGAGACCGCAGAGTGGCGCGTGGGGTCCCCAACAATGCTTTGAGCTCTAAGCACATAGAGATTATAAGCGGCATCCTGAATAATGGGAAGCAAATTTCCTATAATCTTCTCCACTGTCCTCACCACTCTCTATAGGGACTTTCTATCTGAGGCACTGGCGCTACCAAAGCAGACAGGGATGCAGTTTGTTAAAACACTCTCAATCGAGCCTCTGTAAAAAGTGACCAGGACAGACACATATCCTAGACCAAGGATGTCCACACTTGGCAACTTTACGACTCCCAGAATTCCCTAGCCAGTCCATGAGCCTTAAAGTTGCCAAGTTTGGGAGATCCCTGCCCTAGACTAATTGGGGGTACCCCGGTACTTTAAAACTTGTGTTGGATAAAATGAACGAGTATTATTATGAAGCCGGAGGTGCTAGGGAAGGTGGCAGGATTTGCCCAGATGCCCGTTGCCTCGCTCTTACCCCTGCGTGGGGTTTCCTCCCTCCTGTAGGTTGCTGGAGCCTCCAACGAACACCGAAATAGCCAACTATCCGATTTACAAGATCCTGTTCTGTGTGCGGGGCCACGACGGGACTACGGAAAGCGACTGCTTTGCTTTCACGGAAAGCCATTACAACTCCGAACTCTTCAGAATTCACGTCTTCCGATGCGAGATCCAGGAAGCTGTAAGTTCAATGGGCGGAGCTGGGGAGGGCCTGGGGTCCCTAGGCAGGAAGCAGGTGAGGAGACCTGTCTTCCTTCCGTTGGGATGTGAGGTTGGACTTCCGCCGTCTCCATCCTTATTCTCTCTTCTCGTCTCGTCTAATCTCTTCTCCTCCTCTCCCCTCTTCCTCCTCCCTTTCTTCCATCCTTCTTCCTTCCTTCCTTTCATCCTTCTTTCTTCCTTCATTCCTCCCTCCCCTCCCCTCTCTTTCCTTCCTTCCTTCTTCTCCCCTTCCTCCCCTTCCCCTCCTCTCCTCCTCTTCACCTCAGGTGAGCCGGATCCTGTACAGTTTTGCCACCGCTTTCCGCCGTTCTGCCAAGCAAGTCCCGCTCGCGGCCCCTATTACTCCAGAGATGCCCGACAGCGACATCTTTACCTTTTCGGTCTCTCTGGAAATCAAGGAGGACGATGGGAAAGGCTGCTTCAGGTATCAGCTTCCCGTGGAACATTTGCCGAAGGAAGCTTCCATTTTGAGGCAGATATTTTTCACTCTCTGGGCACACAGAGAATATATCAGCTGCAAAAAAAACCCGGCATTGGCGACATGAAAGGCATCCGGCCAGTAAACACTCAGCTTCATTCAGTTGCCCAGACTGCACCACGCAAGGGATTATGGGGTCCCTAAAGAAGATAATGAACAAGGGGGGAGACACATCTGGAAGTCATCTGGGGTGCCTCAACTTTGAACGTAATAATCTTGTTTTTCCTTCTCTCTCCCCAGTGCCGTTCCTAAGGACAAAGACAGGCAGTGCTTCAAGTTACGGCAAGGGATCGACAAGAAGATCGTCATCTACGTTCAACAGATCACTAACAAAGAATTGGCCATCGAGAGGTAAGGCGGCACCTGTCGGGCCTCGGCACTGGTACTTAAGGCCTGGCCAGGTGAGAGAACGATCTCCTTCTTCCTCTATGCCTCCTTTAGCGCTACTTCAGGGATGTCCAACCTGAGTGACTTTTAAGACTTAAGGACTTGGCTGGCTGGGGAATTCTGGGAGTTGAAGTCCTCAAGGGTTAAAGTTACCAAGGTTGGACACCCCTGCTCGAGATATTTCAATATCTGCTGGGGTCTCCCTCAAACTCACCTGGGACATCCCGAATGTTTTGGACTATAAGGCGCACCTGATTATAAGATGCACTTCAATTTAGAAGAGGAAAAACAACAACAAAATAGTTTTTGGCCTCCGTGCCCCATTTTCGGCCCATTTTAAGGCTTTTTTGCCCTGTTTTTGAGGGGTTTTTTATGGCCCGTTTTCAAGGTATTTTTTGGCCCGCTTTCGAGGGTTTTTTCCAGCCCGTTTTTGAGGCTATTTTCAGCCTGTTTTCTAGTCTTTTCTTGGCCCGTATTTGAGGCTTTTTTGACCCATTTTCTAAGCTTTTTTCTGCCCGTTTTCAAGGCTTTTAAAAACCTTTCTAGGCTTTTTTTAGGTCTATTTTTGAGGCTTTTCCCGGCCCATTTTATGAGGCTTTTTGGCCTGTTTTTGCGGGTTTTTTAAGGCCCATTATCAAGGAATTTTTGGCCCGCTTTTGAGGGGTTTTTCAGCCCGTTTTTGAGGCTGTTTTCAGCACGTTTTCTAGTCTTTTCTTGGTCCGTTTATGAGGGGTTTTCAGCCTGTTTTCAAGACTTTTTTCAACCCATTTTCTAGGCTTTTTTTGGCTCGTTTTCGAGGCTTTTCTTGGCCCCATTTTGAGGCTTTTCTTGGCACATGTTTGAGGTTTTTTAAAACCCATTTTCTAAGCTTTTTTCTGCCCATTTTCAAGGCTTTTTCCAACCTTTCTAGGCTTTTTTTAGGTCTATTTTTGAGGCTTTTCCCGGCCCATTTTATGAGGCTTTTTTGGCCCATTTTTAAGGCTTTGTTCTGCCCGTTTCCAAGGCTTTTCTGGGTCCGCTTTCGAGGCATTTTTCAGCCCTTTTTCAAGACTTTTTTCAGCCCGTTTTTTTCCAGAAAATGGGCTGAAGAAAGCCTTGAAAATGAGCTGAAAAAAGTCCCCAAAACGGGCTGAAAAAGGCCCAAACATGGGATGCGCGGAGGCCATAAAATGGCCAGCGGTTAGGCGAGGCTCCAGCAATATTCAGTCTTTTAAGATGCACAGACATTTTCACCCCCTTTTGGGAGACAAAAAAGTGCATCTTATAGTTCGAAAAATACAGTACCTGTTCTGGAAAGCTGTCCTGGGAAGCCCTTTTGCCAGTCTAAAAAGTGAGGCGTGGTTTTCAGCGTAGAGTCTCAAAGTGAGGGGTGGGCTCCCTTTGCTTCTTCTGGATTCGATTCGGGGTCCACCATCTTGCTAATCTCCTCCTCCTTCTTCATGTTTGCAGATGTTTTGGCCTCCTTCTCAGTCCTGGGAAAGACGTGCAGAGTGGAGATATGCATTTGCTGGATTTGGTAAGTGGACCACCCCGTGCCCTCCGTCTCCCCCCGAAGGTGCCCCCACCCCCCCCAACCTCATGCATTCTGGGGCATGCCGTGTTCCATCCCGGTCTCTCTATTGCTCTCTTAGGAGTCGATGGGGAAAAGTTCCGATGGGAAATCGTACATCATCACCGGAAGTTGGAACACCAAGTCTCCGCACTTCCAAATAGTGAACGAGGAAACGCCCAAAGGTTAGTGAGGGCCCCGGTGGTAGTGCCACCCCAATCCATGGGGCGGTGATGAGGAATGAGAATGGGCTGGAACTGAATAGAATTATAGAATAGAATAGAGTAGAGTTAAACAGAACAGGACAGAAGAGAAGAGAATTACAATAGAAGAGAATTAATAGAACAGAACAATAGAATAAAATAGTATTGAATTACAATAGGATAGAATAAAATGAAACAATAGAAGGGAATTACAGAATAGGATTATAGAATAAAATGAAATTACAGAATAGAACAGAATTACAGAATAGAATAAAATTACAGAATAGAATAGAACAGAACAGAATAATGGAATTGACCAGAATTACAGAATAGTAGAGTAGAGTAAAATAGAACAGGATAGAACAGGACAGGACAGAAGAGATTACAACAGAAGAGAATTAATAGAACAGAACAATAGAATAGAATAGTATTGAATTGCAATAGAATAGAATAAATTGGAACAATAGAAGGGAATTACAGAATAGGATTATAGAATAAAATGAAATTACAGAATAGAACAGAATTACAGAATAGAATAAAATTACAGAATAGAATGGAACAGAACAGAATAATAGAATTGAACAGAATTACAGAAGAGAATAGAATTGAATTACAATGGAATAGAACAGAACAATAGAATAGAATTACAGAATACAGTAAAATTACAGAATAGAATGGAATATAACGGAACAGAATGCAACAATTACAGAATAGAATAGAATTACAGTATAATAGAATAGAATAACTGAATAGAATAGAAATCACAGAATCGAATGGAATCAAATAGAATAGAATAGAATAAAATTCTTTATTGGCCAACTCTAATTGGACACACAAGGATTTTTGTCTCTGGTGCAGAGCTAACAGTGTATATATAAACAGCAAGTAATAGGTCATAGGCCATAAATAACAGTTACAATCATTAATCATAAGTTACAAACAACCATTGATAAATTGTAAGACACTAATAGGAGAATATGAGAAAAAGATTTTTTGCTACAAATTTTAACTTCTTTTAAAAACAAAGTGTTGCCTAGGTTTTCCCCTTTAACGTCCTTTCATATACATAATTCATTTTACGTCGTATTTCCATTTCCAATTGCAGCCATATTGTTTTCTTTCCATATTTTTCATCTTCAACTTACTTTCTTCTTAATACATAAACAATTTCATTATTTGCCCCTTCAAAGTTAAACCAAATCTATCATTTCATTTTTCCATCCGTTATTCTGTTTTTATTACAGGTAGCTTACATCCTCAAATTCAATTTTGATATAATAAGCATTTAACTTAATTAATTATCCACAATTAATAATATTAATATAATTCCCTCACATCTTAGTTAGCTACATATCATTAACAGTTAACACATTTCAGGCATGCAGATTTCTTGTGGATCTCAGGCCACATTTTCTATTTTTTCTACTATGCATTTTCTATGGTGGGGAAATGGGAGGGGGGATTGTATGGAGTTAGATGATAGGTAGCCATAACAACATTCTTTCTAGAAAACCAAGGTCATCCTTTGTCTCTGCACCTGACCGGAACTGGATGGGTGGAAATGCCAGCATGGCAGTGGGAGATTGGACCACGAGATGGACTTGTGGGTGTGGGGGCAAGATCTTGAACTTTCATTTGGGTGGGAAAACCGGGAAGCTTTCAGATTTGGGTTTTCCCAGATGTGCCAACATGGCTCTCTTCATAAATTAGAACTTCGAGGAATACTTTGCCTCGGACCCTGATTTAATTTTGGATGCTATTTGGAACCCTGACATTTCATTTTACAGCTGCAGTCCATTCTCTGACCATTAGGTTTTGCCCTTCTCTTCCTCCTCCTCCTCCTCCTCTGCAGACAAGGTGCTCTTCCTGACCACAGCGGTGGATTTGGTGATTACGGAGGTGCAGGAGCCCGTCCGCTTCCTCCTGGAGAGCAAAGTCCGCGTCTGTCCCCCGAACGAGAGGCTCTACTGGCCCTTCAGCAAGAGAAGCTCGACGGAAAACTTCTTCCTAAAATTGAAGCAGGTGAGAACGCTGGGCCCCTCCCTCCCCTCCTCCCACCCTAAATCCTATCCCAGCGATGGCTAACCTTTTCGCCATTGCGTGCCAAAATTGGGGGGAGCATGGAAGGGTCGTGCGTGCTCGTGCACACACCCATAATTCTATGCGCCCTCCCCCCGTGCATGCACATGACAACCCCCCGCCCATGCGCACGTGACCCCCGCCCTCGCCCCACTTTTGCCACACGATGGCACGGTGCACCCATTTTTCGCCCTCCCCAGGTGAATAGAATAGAATAGGAGAAAAATGCAGAATGAAATAGAGTAGGAATAGAATAGAGAAAAATGCAGAATAGAATAGAGAATAGAACAGAACAGAATAGGAGAAAAATTCAGAATAGAATAGAATAGAATAGAATAGAATAGAATAGAATAGAATAGGAGAAAAATGCAGAATAAAATAGAATAGGAATAGAATAGAGAAAAATGCAGAATAGAATAGAGAAGAGAATAGAGAATAGAAGAGAAGAATAGAATAGAACAGAATAGAATAGAGAAAAATGCAGAATAGAATAGAATAGAGAATAGAATAGAAAAATAGAATAGAACAGAATAGAATAGAGAAAAATGCAGAATAGAATAGAATAGAGAATAGAATAGAAAAATAGAATAGAACAGAATAGAATAGGAGAAAAATGCAGAATAAAATGGAATAGGAATAGAATAGAGAAAAATGAAGAATAGAATTGAATAGAATAGGAATAGGAGAAAAATGCAGAATAGAATAGAGAAAAATTCCAAACAGAATAGGATACGCGCAGACCGGAAATTCGGGAACCCACCGATCTGACGGGTGTCTTGTGTCGTTCAGATCAAGCAGAAGGACCGAAAGACCAGCACCGACACTCTCTACGAAGTGGTGTGTCTGGAGAGCGAATCCCAAAGGGAGAGGAGGAAAACCACGGCCAGCCCCGCCATCCGACTCCCCCAGTCCGGCTCCCAAGGCTCTATGATCCCCTCCCCTCCCGAGGATGATGAAGAGGAAGGTAAGGTCGACTCAGGGGTGGGATTGAAAAAGGTTAGCAACCAGCTCTCTGCTCGGTTGCTGGGTGGGCGTGGCCGGGGGACGTGGCCTACGCAGCCTCCTACATCATGGTGGGGAGGGGCATTTTCACCCTCCCCAAGTTCCGGAGGTTTTCCTCGAGCCTCCGGGAGGGCGAAAAAAACCTCCCCTGGGCTCCGAAGGCTAGAAACGGGCCCGTTTCTGGAACTTCTGGGAGGTCCATTTTTTGCCTTCCGCAGGCTCCGGAGGCTTTTTTTGAGCCTCCGGGAGGGCAAAAACGGCCTCCCCCAGACTCCGGAGGTAAAAAACAGTCCTGGAATTCATAGTAAATTAATAAAAGGGGTTTTTGTCGGGACCAGGAGTTTGTTTCAGGCTCTCGGGAAGCCTCGGTCAGAACAGATGCCAGCGAGGCGGCAAGCCAAAGATGGGAGCCCTGACCGTGGGCCCGTGGAAGAGTGGCTCCCCGCTGTGGGGCGGGGTTTTGGTGGCTTGTGCTTTTCGCCCTTCCCTGAGCCTCTCCTCGTCTTTTGCAGATAACGATGAGCCTCTGCTCAGTGGCTCCGGGGACGTCTCTAAAGAGTGTGCAGAGAAGATACTGGAGACGTGGGGAGACCTCCTTTCCAAGTGGTAAGCACTCTGCCTCCTGCGTCCATGTTCAGGAATTGTCCTGGTTCAGATTATCCAGTCAGGAGAAGAGGGGCATGGAGGCCAAGTCCCAGTAGGCAAAGACAATTGGCAAATTCCTTGTGTGTCCAATTACACTTGGCCAATAAAGAATTCTGTTCTATTCTATTCTCTTCTGCATTTTTCTCTATTCTATTCTGCATTTTTCTCCTATTTTATTCTATTCTATTCTATTCTGCATTTTTCTCTATTCTATTCTGCATTTTTCTCTTCTCTTCTATTTTATTCTCTTTTCTTCTATTCTCTATTCTATTCTATTCTGCATTTTTCTCTATTCTATTCTATTCTATTCTGCATTTTTCTCTATTCTATTCTATTCTGCATTTTTCTCTTCTCTTCTATTTTATTCTCTTTTCTTCTATTCTCTATTCTATTCTATTCTGCATTTTTCGCTTCTCTTCTATTCCTATTCTATTCTGCATTTTTCTCCTATTCTTATTCTTCATTTTTCTCTATTGTATTCTATTCTATTCCTATTCTATTCTATTCTGCATTTTCCTTCCTTCCTTCCTTCCTTCCTTCCTTCCTTCCTTCCTTCCTTCCTTCCTTCCTTCCTTCCTTCCTCCCTCCCTCCCTCCCTCCCATCCATCCATCCATCCTGAAATGTATACATTCTCCTGCTTGAGCAGGGAGGCTGGACTAGAAGACCTCCAAGGTCCCTTCCTTCCTTCCTTCCTTCCTTCCCCTCCCCTCCCTCCCTCCCCCCCCTCCCTCCCTCCCTCCTGAAATGGTATACATTCTCCTGCTTGAGCAGGGGGGCTGGACTAGAAGACCTCCAAGGTCCCTTCCTTCCTTCCTTCCTTCCTTCCTTCCTTCCTTCCTTCCTTCCTTCCTTCCTTCCTTCCTTCCTTCCTGAAATGGTATACATTCTCCTGCTTGAGCAGGGGGGCTGGACTAGAAGACCTCCACGGCCCCTTCCAGCTCTATTCCATTCTGCTTCTGATCGGTTGAGGCAAGAAGGAACTTGCCCCCTCCTGCCCTGGGGTGTGCCAAGCCCCTAGCTGAGCTCATGCACCCTCCCTCCCTCCCTTTCCAGGCACTTGAACCTCAGCGTGCGGCCCAAACCCTTGTCTGCGTTGGTGAGGAGTGGCGTTCCCGAAGCCCTCCGGGGAGAGGTGTGGCAGCTTCTGGCAGGATGTCACAACAACGATTTTCTGGTGGAGAAATACCGGATACTCATCACCAAGGTGAGTTTGGCTTCCGGACGGAGACGCTTGGCTGAAGATGCCTTTGGGTGGGCTTCTCGGGTTGGTGGGATTCTGGGACCCGCTTGATGACAGGGCGAGCAAGGAGACCCCTCCTGGGACAACTGGAATACAATTTTGGAGGCATTTTAAGGCAGAATTTCAATTGCCGTATTTTTCGGAGTATAAGACGCACCTTTTCCCTCAAAAAAGAGGCTTAAAATCTAGGGGTGTCATATACGCTGAATACAGCATTTTTGGCCTCCTGAAAACCTGCCCCCTTTGCAAAAAATAGATGTGCAGAGGCTTTGGGAGGCTTGCAAAGTACTCCTGGGGGTCTGGGGAGGGTAAAAACAAGGAAAAAAGCGTGCCCCTTTTGTTCATTTTTGCCCCTCCAGTTCCACTGCAAGTCTCCCAAAGCCTCTGCATGCCCTTTTGTTTTATTTTTTTGCAAAAAAAGGGACGTTATTTGCTCGTTTTGCCCCCCCCCAGCCCCCAGGAGCACTCTAAATGCCTCCCAAAGCTCTGCATGCCCCCCCTTTTTTTTTCCAAAAAAAAAAAAAAACCACCGAGCCATTCAGAGGGTTTGGGAAGCCTGCAGAGTGCAAAAACCTTTTTGTAAAAAAAAAATATCTCTTCGAAATCGTGGTGCGTCTTATACTCCAGTGTGTCTTATAGTCCGAAAAATACGGTAAGTGAATCTGGCTTCCCCATTAACTTTGCTTCTCAAGAAGGTCACAAAAGGGGATCGTGTGACATGCCCCCCCCCCCCAGGACACTGCAGCCGTCATAAATGCGAGCCAGTGGCCAAGCGTTTGAATTTGGATCCCGTGACCCTGGGGAATGGTGCAACGGTGGTCGTTAAGTGTGGAAAAACGGACATAAGTCGCCTTTTGCGGGGCTGTTGTAACTTTGAATGGTCACTAAATGAACTCTTGGAAGTGGAGCACAAGGGACGGTGGCTCAGGGGTTAAGATGCTGAGCTTGTCGATCAGAAAGCTCGGCGGTTCGAATCCCCCAGCGCCGCGTAATGGAGCTCCCGCGTAACGGAGCTCCCGTTGACTTCTCCCAGCTTCTGCCAACCGAGCAGTTTGAAAGCACGTAAATAAATGCAAGTAGAAAAATAGGTACCCCCTTTTGGTGGGAAGGGAACAGCGTTCCGTGCACCTTCGGCATTGAGTCATGCCAGCCACATGACCACGGAGACCACTAACTTTGCTTCTCAGGAAGGTTGCAAAAAGGGATGGTGTGACATACCCCCATCCCCACCCCAGGACACTGAAGCCGTCATAAATACGAGTCAGTGGCCAAGCATTTGAATTTGGATTCCGTGACCCTGGGGAATGCTGCAACGGTGGTCGTTAAGTGTGGCAAAACGGTCGTAAGTCGCCTTTTGTGGTGCCGTTGTAGCTTTGAATGGTCATTGAATGAATTGTAAGTGGAGCAGAAGGTGGCTCAGTGACTCAGACGCTCAGCTTGTCGATCAGAAAGGTCGGCAGTTGGGCGGTTCGAATCCCTAGCGCTGCGTAACGGAGTGAGCTCCCGTGACTTGTCCCAGCTTCTGCCAACCGAGCAGTTCGAAAGCACGTCAAAAATGCAAGTAGAAAAATTAGGAGCCACCTTTGGTGGGAAGGGAACAGCGCTCCGTGCGCCTTCAGCGTTGAGAAATGCCATCCACATGACCACGGAGACGTCTTGGGACAACGCTGGCTCTTCGGCTTTGAAACGGAGATGAGCACCGCCCCCTAGAGTTGGGAACGACTGGCACCTATGTGCAAGGGGAAGCTTTCCCTTAAGTGGAGCACTCCTGTAACTTCCACTGGGAGGGTGCATCTTGTCTGGAAAGCCGTCCTTCCCCATTGCCCCCTCGACAGAGGGGCCTTTGTGCAAACAGACGCCTTGGTCCTAACAGCTGTTCTTTGCTCCAAGCCCCATCCAGCATTTTTCTCCGCAGTTGCTCCGTGGACAAACGACATGGTGCACCTCACAGGAATCCTGAAGCAGCTTCGCACCAGCTCTGAGATTGAACCCAAGCTGGTGTTGCCTTTCCTCCTGATTTTCCCCCCCCATTTAACCAGTTTACAAGTCTAAGAAAAAGAGGGGGAAAAACCCACACCTTCACACGCTCTCCAGAGGCCACCTAGAGTACTGCATCCATGTTTTGGTCACCCTATAAAGGTTGAGACTCTAGAAAGAGGGCAGAGAAGAGCAACCAAGATGATTAGGAGACTGGAGGCTAAAACATATGAAGAACGGTTGCAGGAACTGGGCCTGGCTAGTCTAGGGAAGAGAAGGACCAGGGGAGACAGGATAGCAAGTGTTAATTAAGCTCCCCGTTAGGAGAGCGAATATGCAGAGAAGCGTAGTGAGAGTGATATGGAATAACACGCACAAACCAACATACAGAGACACTGAATAGTATAAAAATATAGTAGTTTACTATGTAGAAATATAGAAGTATACAGAGTCCGGTTAACAGTCCAAGTCATACACAGTTCAGTAATTCAGTTATCAAATAGTCTCCGTTTAACACACAAATTAGATAACAGTTGCAAACCACAATACCTCAGTACACACCAACCAGCTTCTAACAAAACAGAGAGAGAGCTAACAGCCATTCTGGCTCCTTCTTATAGCTGCTTGAGGTAACAAACCAATTACATTTCTCTAACATTTAAAGTAACAGTAACATAATCATAGCTTATATACATTGGCAAGCCAAGCCTGGGGTTACATCCCTAACAGCAGCCTTCCAAAACCCTGCATTGGCGACAGGAAGGGCATCCGGCCACGAAACGCTCAGTTCCATTCAGTGGCCCAAACTCAGCCCGGAAGGGATTATGGGGTCATAAAAGGAGATGATGATGAGGGGACTGGAGGCTAAAACATATGAAGAGCGGTTGCAGGAACTGGGTATGTTTAATCTAGTGAGAAGAAGGACTAGGGGTGACATGATAGCAGTCTTCCAATATTCTTCCAATATTGGAAGACCAATAGATCAATAGTCACCACACTATAAAAAAGAGGTTGAGACTCTAGAAAGAGTGCAGAGAAGAGCAACCAGGATGATGAGGGGACTGGAGGCTCAAACATATGATGAATGGTTGCAGGAACTGGGCCTGGCTAGTCTAGGGAAGAGAAGGACCAGGGGAGACAGAATAGCAGCTTTCCAATACTTGAAGAGCTGGGGTTGGGGGTTGGACTAGATGACCTAGAAGGTCCCTTCCAACACTGTTAATCTGAATCTATCTAAGGTGATCAAAGATCTGGAGACTAAAACATGAAGAACGGTTACGGGAACTGGGCATGGCTAGTCTAGTGAAGAGAAGGACCAGGGGAGACAGGAGAGCACTCTTCCAATATTTGAGGGGCTGCCCCAGAGAGGAGGGGGTCAAGCTATTGTCCAAAGCACCCGAAGGCCAGACAAGGAATAATGGATGGAAACTGACCAAGGAGAGATTCAACCTGGAAATAAGAAGGAATTTCCTGACAATGAGAGCAATCAACCCGTGGAACAGAAGTTGTGGGAGCTTCATCCCTGGAATCTTTCAAGAAGAGAATGGACTGCCATGTTTCAGAAATGGTGCTTGAGCAGGGGGTTGGACTACATGACCTACAGGGTCCCTTCTAACTCTGTTTATCCGTTAAGGAGAGACGCAACCTGGAATTAAGGAGAAATTCCTAGGCAGCGAGGACTGTTAAGCAGTGGAGATCCTTGCCTCCAGAAGCTGTGGGTGCTTTCCTCCAGTTGAGCGAAGAACCTTTGTTGATCAGTGTTGGAGCTGCGAGGGAAGAGGCCACGAGAGCTCCGACTTTCGTCCAAGAAGGCTCAGCCTCGCCTAAGCTTGGATCGGAGACTTTGGCAGTCATCTTTTGACTGACCTCCATCGTGGACATAGGATTCAAATGCTTGTAAAAACGATTCGGCCATTTTGGATTCCTCGGTTTTTGGAAGGACGGACGTCCCTGCTGTAAGGAGAGGCAGGAGAGAGAGAGAGATCTTTCCATAAAACCTGGGGGGGCTCTACAGTGTAGGTAGATCTAATGTCTCAACAAAAATATTGAGGCTTTGGGGCGGGGTAGGGGGGGGTAGTGCAAAGAAGAGCAACTAAGACGATTAAGGGGTCTGGAGACTAAAAACATATGAAGAACGGTTGCAGGATTTTGGGTAGAGGAAAGAAGAACATTATAGCAGGATTCCAGCAGTTGAGAGGCCGTCAGATAGAAGAGGAGGGGGGTCAAATTATTCTCCCAAAGCAGCCCAGAAGGCAGGAGAAGAAGCAATGGATGGAAACTAATCGAGGAGAGAAGCAACCTGGAATGAAGGAGGAAGTTCCTAACAATGAACCAGCTTGCCACAAGAAGTTGTGAGCGCTTCCATCATGGGAGATTTTGAAGTCTGGACAGTCACTCATCAGAAAAGGTCTCCTGCTTGAGCAGGGGGCTGGACTAGAAGACCTCCAAGATCCCTTCCACCTCTATTCTGGTCAATCAAATTGATGAATGTCTGGATCACTCCCTTCTCCGTCTTCTGAATCACCTGTCTTTTTCTGACATGAAGGGAAAAAAATGTGCACACACACACACACACACAAACTAAAAACGCATCTTTCAAACGGTGATTTTTAAGCCTGGTCTGATTCGCTCCTCCCAGCATCCTCGTTCCTTCCTTCCTAAACATTCACACATTTCTCAGCACCTGGCTCAGGTGCGTGGACCTCAAATGGCACTAGCACCAAACCCCAAAGACGGCCCCATCAGCTAGAAAACGTGTCTCCTTCACGCCGGACAAAATGGGAGAGGGGATATTCATATATTTTTTTGGGGGGGGGGGAAAGAGGCTTTCTCTGCGCAGTTTTCCGGAGAATGTCCTTGAGTCGTCAGTCCCGCGCTGCCTGTTCTGGAATTCCCCTTGAAATCGATTTATTTTTTGGGGGTGGGAGACTCGATTCGAGGCGGTTTGCTCGCTCGCGTCCGGTTGAAGAAGGCGCGGGAGGATTTCGTGAGCCGAAAAGCTGCAGAAAAATGAAGCTTGCCTTCCCGGCTCTTCGGATCCCCGAGTTTCCAAGGCTTTCAAGGAAAGAAAAGAGAAAGAGCCAGTTTCTATGGTAACCGAAGGAGCAAGATGGAGGGGAGATGCTCGGAAGGAGCCGTCTCTTCCACGGCTGAGGAATCACCTGGGCAGCTTCAAAGGAGCCTTCCTGATGTCCAGCTAGCCCTCCTTCCCTCCCTCCCTCTCTTCTCAGATGCCCTGAAATCTGAGTTTGAATCCTGAGATCATCTTGCCTCACTATTCAAAGGGGAGACTTTCTCCTGGGAAGCCGAGATAGATAGATGATAGATAGATAGATGATAGATAGATAGATAGATAGATAGATAGATAGATAGATAGATAGATAGATAGATGATAGGTAGGTAGGTAGATGATAGATAGATAGATAGATAGATAGATAGATAGATAGATAGATAGATAGATAGATGATAGATAGATAGATAGATAGATAGATAGATAGATAGATGATTGATAGATGATAGATAGAAAGATAGATGATAGCTAGGTAGATAAGATTAGATGATAGATATATAGATAAGATTAGATGATATTTATAGATAGATAGGTAGATAGATAAGATTAGATAGATAGATAAGATTAGATAGATGATAGATAGATAGATAGATAGATAGATAGATAGATAGATGATAGATAGATGATAAGATGTTATAGATAGATAGATAGATAGATAGATAGATAGATGATAGATAGATAGATAGATAGATGATAGATAGATAGATAGATAGATAGATAGATAGATAGATAGATAGATAGATAGATAGATAGATAGAAGAGGAAGAGGGGTTAAAGAGATTTGGAAGCGCAGCTGAAGGCCTGGTTTAATCCAGAGGCTTCCCTCAATCAATCAATCAGGATAGAGCTGGAAGGGACCTTGGAGGTCTTCTAGTCCAGCCCCCTGCTCAAGCAGGGGGCCCTAGAAGACAATGTCAAAAGAGCAGGATTCTGGCTTACTTCTGTCAAGCCACCTTTAGGTTTGTAGGTTTAGGTTTATTGGATTTATATGGCGCCTTTCTCCCAAAGGACTCAGGCCGGCGTACAACATAAAAGCACATATTCCAAAAGTTAAAAGAAAGATTGAATAGAATATCCAAAAAACCCCAATAGACATTGACAATGAGAGTTAGAAATTAAATTAAAATGAACAATTAAAATTAATCATTTATTTTATTCAGGCCAGGCGGATTGCTGGAAAAGCCAACTTTTTAGGGCGCGTCGGAAGGACCGGAGGTCGGGGATTATGCGAAGCTCCGGGGGCAGCTCATTCCAGAGGGAAGGCGCTCCCACAGAGAAGGCTCCCCCCCCCGGGGGTCGCCAGCCGACACTGCCTGGCCGACGGCACCCTGAGGAGGCCAACTCTGTGGGATCGTACTGGAAGATGGGAGGCTACCGGTGGCAGTAGGTGGTCTCGCAGGTACCCTGGGCCTAAGCCATGGAGCACTTTAAAGGTCATAATTAACACCTGGATCAAGTGTTTGGATCAGGTCCCGGTCACACAGACTCCGTCCGGATTTCAGTTTGTCAAAACTCCTGCAAGAGACATTCTGGTGGATCTCGGTCACAAGGACGGGCACTGATGTCCTGGGGGCAGAGGGAGTGCCATGTTTTTTCGACTTTCCCCCTTTTTTGGGGAGGGGGTCGAAAGGGTCAGCTCTACGGGATTCCCCTCTGGCTGAGGCGTCTGCCAAAATGCGTCAGGGAGAATGAGGGAAGGTCCCTCTCTCAGCAGCTCTCCCGAGGGGATGATACTTAGGGGGGAGGGCTTGGCATCCTTCCCCTTCATCTGGAGGACCAGGCTGCTTTCTTGGGCTGTTTGAGATCCCTCACTGCCAGTGTGGGCAGAGCTGAGAGGCAGGGGCAGGTGGGCGGGGGAGTTTGGCCGAAGCTCCCCCTTCCACTCCCCACGCCGAGAGAAACTTTCTGCAGGGAGGTGGGCTTGGCAGTGCAGAGGAGAGCAAGCAAGCGCGCAGGAGGAGCCCCGGGGCACACGCAGGCGCAAGCATTCTCTCCCCCCCCCCCGCCGCCCCGAATCTGCAGAGCCAGCTGGGTGGAGAGAACCACCATCCCTGGGCTGCGCTGCCTTTTTTTCCCCTCCCCTTCTGGACCTGCAGTGGGCAGCTGCCTGCCTCTTGCCGGGCGGGCACCCTAGGCAGACACACATTGTCTCCTGCCTGGCTGGCTAGCTGGCTGCGAGAGCTCGCCTTTGTCCTCCTCGGAGCAGCGGCAGGTAGGCGGTGGTGGAGGAGGAGGAGGAGGAGGAGGAGGAGGAGGGGGCCATCCTCCAGAGCATCCCTTCTCCAGATCCTGGGAAGCTGGTGGGCAGCTGGCCCCCTTCTCCTCTCCCCCTCTCCTGCAGTGTTGGGGGCGGGGAGGCTGCCTGGCGCATCCGGGAAGGAAGGGAGGGATGCTGTAAAACGCCCCTTCTTTCTTCCTCCCTCGCCTTCCAGCAGGAACCGCCTCCACGTGGCTCCACTGGCCTTCCTCCCCTCCCTCTCCCCCCCCCCTGAAACCCTCCAGCCAGCCTCCTCTTCTTCCAGCCGGAGAGCAGCCCAGCAGCAGCGCACTTCTGCTGCCCCCCCCTCCCCAGCGGCAGCCAGCCAGCCAGCCAGCCAGCCCAGCTGGAGGAGGGGGCGGTGGCTGCCATCGGCAGCAGCTCCAACGAGCCAAGAGGGAGCATTGCGGACAATGCCCAGGTGGCCGCCACACTCCTCCTCGCCTTTTCCCGAGGAGCAGCCGCCGCTGCCGTCGCGCGTGCAGGAGCTGCCGCAATGACAGCGGGTGCAGCAGCCGGGCAGCGGCCGCCGGCGTGAGGGGGCCCCTGGGCGCCAGTGCAAGATGAACGCCTCCCTGGATGGCCCCGGCAATGGGAGCGCGGGGGACAGCGGCGGGAGGCCCTTTTGCCTGCTGGCGGCCGGCTACCCAGACAGCCTGGACGTCTGCCTGCTGGAGGTGATCATCATCGTCTTCCTCACTGTCCTCATCATCTCGGGCAACCTGGTGGTCATCTTCGTCTTCCACTGCGCGCCGTTGCTCAACCAGCACACCACCAGCTACTTCATCCAGACCATGGCCTACGCCGACCTGCTGGTGGGGGTGAGCTGCCTGGTGCCCTCCCTCTCCCTCCTGCACCGCCCGCTGGCCTTCCTGCCCGAGTCGCTGGTCTGCAAAGTCTTCGGCTATGTGGTCTCAGTGCTGAAGAGCGTCTCCATGACCTCGCTGGCTTGCATCAGCCTGGACCGCTACATCGCCATCACCAAGCCCCTCACCTACAGCACGCTGGTCACCCCCTGCCGTCTGCGGAGCTGCATCCTTCTGCTCTGGCTCTACTCGGGCGCCGTCTTCCTGCCGGCGTTCTTTGAGTGGGGGAAGCCCGGCTACCACGGGGACATCTTCCAGTGGTGCGCCGACTTCTGGGACACCCGGGCCGTCTTCACCCTCTTCATCGTGGTCATGCTGTACGCCCCGGCCGCTTTGGTGGTATGCTTCACCTACTTCAGCATCTTCCGGATTTGCCAGCAGCATACCCGGGAGATCAACGAGAGACGGGTGCGCTTCAGCTCCCAGGAAGGGGAGGCCGCCGAGGGGCAGCCGTGCCCCGACAAGCGCTACGCCATGGTCCTCCTGCGTATCACCAGCGTCTTCTACATCCTCTGGCTCCCTTACATCATCTACTTCTTGCTGGAGAGTTCCTCGGTGTATCACAACCGCCTGGCCGCCTTCCTGACCACCTGGCTGGCCATCAGCAATAGCTTCTGCAACTGTGTCATCTACAGCTTGTCCAACAGTGTCTTTCAGAAAGGGTTGAAGCACCTCTCGAGCGCCCTTTGCAGGCCTTGCGCCCGGCAGCGGGCGGGAAAGGACTCCTCCGCTTCCCGCAGCAAAAGACCTTCCAACGGGTGTCACGTTTGACAGGGGAGGGGGCTTTCTTTCTCCCCCCTCACACACACACACACACACACACACACACCATGCCCGAACTCAGGACATCCAGATGTGCAAAAAGAAAGAGACAGGGAGCGAGACCTACGTCCCCCTCTCCCGACATACCGCTACCGTATCTCCGAAGGACCGAGGATTCCCACCAGCACTGGCTCGCCGGGTTTCTGCGTTCGCCGGCGCTCTCCTTTGACCGGGATTGGGGTGGGGGGAGGAAAAGAGGGAGGGTCTCTTCCCTGGAGTGACTCAAAGACCCCCCCCCTCCAGTTCTTCCTCGCCTCTTGGCCCCTCCGATGTTTGGGGACCTTGTGCTCTTTTGTCTCCGTGCAGGAGTGTGGTTTGACTAGTGTATCCTTCCGATTTGTTTTGTGCATATGCCAAAGTATGTTTCGAAATCTTATGGGTCCAAATAACGATCGTCCCCCTTCACCCCCTACCCTATTGCCCCAACTCTCTCTCTCTCTCTCCCCCACCCACCCACCCACACCCACTCCCCACGCCGTCCGTAGCCAATAATTCCAGTATGCCGAGAGCGTTCCCTTTTTTCTCCTCTTAGGCTTTTTATAAACCGTGGTTATTCCTTCTCCCCCCCCTCCCCTTCCCCCTCCCGATCCCTTTTGGGGCTCCCCCACCCCCGCCCCTGCCCTCTGTTTCACCAGGTTGTCCATTTGTGATTTAAAAGTACCGTATTTGCATTTTTCTTAAAAAAAAGAGAGAAAAGAAAGAAAATCGAAATGTCTGTGTAGTTAAAAGGAATGACTTTTGGAGCAGAGCGAAATTAGCAAATGAATAAAAAGTGTTTCCTTTCCTCTCTCTCTCTCTCTCTCTCTCTCTCTCCCCACTCCCCCTGTTTATTTATTTATTTAAGCCAGTGGAGGGAGGGGAAATATATATATTTATTTTGTCCTTTCCTTGTTTTCGGATTTTGTAGGCAGCCGCTTGGGCACGGAGTCATCTGTTCCTTGGGACGGGTTGGCTTGGTTTGAGGAAGTTTCTCAAAACATTTTTATCTGTCTCTCTCTGTCTCTCTCTCTCTCATTCTCTCATTCTTTCTCTCTCATTCTCTTTCTCATTCTGTCATTCTCACTCTCTCTCTCATTATCTCTCTCTCATTCTCTCTCTCTCTCTCTCTCTCTCTCTCTCTCATTCTCTCTCATTCTCTCTCTCATTCTGTCATTCTCACTCTCATTCTCTCGCTCTCTATCTCATTCTCTCTCATTCTGTCATTCTCGCTCTATCATTCTCTCTTCCTCTCTATCTCATTCTCGCTCTCTCATTCTGTCACTCTCGCTCTCTCTCATTCTCTCTCTCATTCTCTCTTTCTCATTCTCTCTCTCTATATATATCTATATATCTATCTATATCTATATCCTACACGAGATATATATACTCAATCCTACACGGGAAAAGACCCGAATACAACAAAACCAGCATATGTATGTATGTATGTATGTATGTATGTATGTATGTATGTATGTATGTATATATGTATGTGTGTTACAACCCCTGGTATGCCTAAATATGGGCATACACACACACACACACACACACACACACACACACACACACGTATATATGTGTGTGTGTATTATCTATCTATCTATCATCTATCTACCTACCTACCTACCTACCTACCTACCTACATCTATCTATCTATCTATCTATCTATCTATCTATCTATCTATCTATCTATCTATCTATCATCTATCTATCTGCAACTATCTATCTATCATCTATCTATCTATCTATCTATCTATCTATCTATCTATCTATCTATCTATCATCTATCTATCTATCTATCATCTATCTATCTGCAACTATCTATCTATCATCTATCTATCTATCTATCTATCTATCTATCTATCTATCTATCTATCTATCATCTATCTATCTATCTATCATCTATCTATCTATCTATCATCTATCTATCTGCAACTATCTATCTATCATCTATCTATCTATCTATCTATCTATCTATCTATCTATCTATCATCTATCTATCTATCTATCATCTATCTATCTGCAACTATCTATCTATCATCTATCTATCTATCTATCTATCTATCTATCTATCATCTATCTATCTATCTATCATCTATCTATCTGCAACTATCTATCTATCACTATCTATCTATCTATCTACTATCTATCTATCTATCTATCATCTATCTATCTATCTATCATCTATCTATCGCAACTATCTATCTATCACTATCTATCTATCTATCTATCTATCTATCTATCTATCTATCATCTATCTATCTATCTATCATCTATCTATCTGCAACTATCTATCTATCATCTATCTATCTATCTATCTATCTATCTATCTATCTATCTATCTATCATCTATCCATCCATCCATCCATCCATCTATCTATCCCATGGTTGCTTTTTGACAGGGAAAGAAAGAACTTTGGGAAAAGCCAAGTTTAGGAGATGTTTTAATTTTATTTGTTTATATCTTTGTATTATTTGTCAAGCATGTGTAAGATAACAGATTGCAGTATAAACATGATTACAAACACATGAAACGGATACGAATAAATGGGGGGCAGGGACGGTAGGCAGGTTGGTGGGCTTACGCACCTCCCCTTACAGACCTCTTAGGAATGGGGTGAGGTCCACGGGAGACAGTCTAAGGTTAAACTTAAGGCTAGGTTGGGATCATAGTTCAAATCCCGGAAGTTTGAAATCTGTTGAAAACGCTTCTCAATTTTGACCATGGTGAAATGCAAAAGGGTGTGTTTGTGTTTGTGTGTACGTCACCTGTCCATTTTAAGAAAGGTATTCAACCGGATTCACATTCTAGTGGGATATGTCTCAAGCGCTGCCTGCTTTGGGGTGAAAAAAATATGTTTTTGGTATGCAGACTACCAAATGTGTAGCTATCTATCCCTGCAAAATATGCACTTTTGATCTAGAGCAGTGGTTCCCAACCTTTTTGGGGGCCATGCGCTACCTAAGCATCTCCAAAATCCTGTGACATATAATTCTTAAAAGGTGAAAGGTTCCCCTCGCACATCTGTGCTACTGGTTCCCAACTCTAGGGGGCGGTGCTCATATCCATTCCAAAGCCGAAGAGCCAGCGCTGTCCGAAGACGTCTCCGTGGTCATGTGGCCGGCATGACTCAACTCCCGAAGCCGCACGGAACGCTGTTCCCTTCCCACCAAAGGTGGTTCCTATTTCTCTACTTGCATTTATTGACGTGCTTTCGAACTGCTAGGTTGGCAGAAGCTGGGAGAAGTCACGGGAGCTCTCTCCGTTACGTGGCGCTAGGGATTCGAACCACCGAACGGCCGACTTTTCCAATCGACAAGCTCCATGTCTTAGCCCCTGAGCCACCAATATATACTTCTTATTTTACTCAAAAAAGTGAAGTCCACTCCTGCGGAGGAAGCCTAAAAGACCACTAGCTTGGTTTAGACAAGGTTCAAATTGCCCCTGTTGAAAATCGAATTGCGTTTGGAATCCCTGATCTGCAGAGAAACTGGCTTAATTCTGGCTCAGAGAGATTGGGACTGCCGTGTCTGGATGAGGCTTGCCAGATGCAGTAACAACCTGGCTACAGCTGAGAAAACTCCCGCGGGGAAGGCAAAGCTATCTGTGGCTGCTAGTCCATAAGGTTATATGGAACAGCAAGGAACAGGAGCAGTCTACCTGCGAATACCAGTGGCGGCAGGGGGAATCTGTTCCCACGCCCCGAGGATGGCCTTTTGCCTGGCCCATGGTTAGAAATAGGATGCAGGGGAACCAAACTGGGGATTTCCATTTAAACAAGTCTTCCTTTTCTTTCTTTCTTTCTTTCTTTCTTTCTTTCTTTCTTTCTTTCTTTCTTTCTTTCTTTCTTTCTTTCTTTCTTTCTTTTTTTTTCTTTTTAAACTTGCCATTTTAAAAACCAGCCCTGGAAGTTCTACTTGCAAGCAAACTTTTAGCCCCCCCCCCTCTTTCTCCATCTCCCCCCCCCTCCATAATCCACCCCATCGGTGGGCCGGCCAGTGAGATCTCGCTAGGTCTGACGGTTTTTTTGAAACAGATCCTGGGTGAACAGGGTTGACTTGGGAGTAAGGCCACAGGTGGACGATATTCCCTCCCAGGGGGAATAAAAGAGGAGCGAAAGGGGAGTGGAGTTTGCAGGAGACAATTACTTTGCTTCATTGGTTCGTGACTCTCGGAGGCTCCTGGCCAAGTTCTGCAGAGATCAGCCTGGCAGCTCTCCAAGCCAGATAAGGTCCGTGACTGTAAATCCTCCCTGGAAAGACTTGGCTGAAGGTGAACAAGGGTCAACTTGGGTATAAGGCCACAGGTGGAGGATGAACGGCCCCTCCCATAGGGAATAAAAGAGGAGCGAAAGGGGAGTGGAGTTTGCAGGAGGCCATTAGTTCGGTTAATTGGTTCATGACTCTCTGAGGCTCCTTGCCAAGTTCTACAGATATCGGCCTGGCAGCTCTCCAAGCCAGATAAGGTCTGTGACTGTAAATCCTCCCTGGAAAGACTTTGCTGGAGGTGAACAAGGGTCAACTTGGGAGTAAGGCCACAGGTGGAGGATGAATGGCCCCTCCCATAGGGAATAAAAGAGGAGCGGAAGGGGAGTGGAGTTTGCAGGGGACAATTAGTTCACTTAATTGGTTGGTGACTCTCCGAGACCCCTTGCCAAGTTTTGCAGAGATCAGCCTGGTAGCTCTCCAAGCCAGATAAGGTCTGTGACCATAAATCCTCCTTTGAAAAACATTGCTGGCTGTGAATGAGCAGAATCCCCAGGAAATTAATAAAAGGGGTATTTTTTTTTGAGTTTGCTTCAGGCTCTCGGGAAGCCTCGGTTAGAACCACATGCCTTGGTGCATAATTTAAAGCCAGCCGTATTTAGTTATGTAAAAGAACCTCCCGGATGCGCTGTTTTCTACCTGTCATGACAGCTACAATATCCAGCCTTTAAAAAGAAGGGAGGAAAAAAAATCTAAGTTTATCTAATTACAGGGAAAATAAATAAGGCAGTGCTTATTTTTCTGGACAGATAACGGAGGGGAAGCCATCCATCGTGCTGGTTTTTTTATTTCCCAGGGAGAAATCGCTTTCCGGTCTTGCTAACAACTGAAAGGGCCCCAGAGCAGTAAAAATCAACCCAATTCCTGCCTTTATAGGGACGCGGGGGCTCAGCGACTGAGCTTGTCGATCAGAAAGGCCGGCAGATCAGCGGTTCGAATCCCTAGCGCCGCGTAACGGAATGAGCTCCCGTGACTTTGTCCCAGCTTCTGCCAACCTAGCAGTTCGAAAGCGCGTCAAAAATGCAAGTAGAAAAATAGGAACCACCTTTGGTAGGAAGGGAACAGCGTTTTGTGCGCCTTCGGCATTGAGTCATGCCGGCCACATGACCACGGAGACGATCTTCGGACAGCGCTGGCTCTCCGGCTTTGGAAACGGAGATGAGCAGCGCCCCCCTAGAGTCGGGAACGACTAACACACCTGTGCGAGGGGAAGCTTTACCTTTCCTTAAGAAGGTATATGAACCTGGCCATTATGTATTTCTGAAAGGTCTTCGCAGGCATGTCAAATGTCTACCCACCCAAAATGCCAACGCGAGAGCTCGTGCGTCCGAGCACGACAAATACGGACAAGCCCGTCCTGGGATTTTAAAACTCTTGTCGGGAAGCAAGTCATGAAAACATCCGTCCTTTTTTGCACCCGGGATCACTTTCAAAAAAAACAACAACCCAGATCTAGCGAGATCTCAGTGGCCGTCCCGCCGATGGGGGGGTCAAGGGGGGGGAAGACGGACATAGAGAGGAGGCTAAAAGTTTGCTTTGCAAGGAGAACTTCCAGGGCTGGCTTTTAAAACGACAAGTTTAAAAAGAGAAAGAAAAAAAATAGAAAGAAAAGGGAAGACTTGTTTAAATGGAAATCGAGACACACAGGTTCTGGGGACAATAACGGCGTGTGGTCGATTTTTGCCGTCCTCTCTTGAGTCCCAACTTCGCAGGGCTTGAGAGGTTTCCGTCGTAAAAAACAAAAACTCTGTGTTTTCCTCCCACCCCAGCTCTCGCCTCCCCGGAGACTTCTTTGAAATGCCACCCCATTCTTACTGGCAGGAAAAGATCCTGGCGCTTTGTCCCCAAAAGGACTCGTGTGTGTTTTGCTTGGCAGGGACGTCTGGAGTGCGAAATGCCTCCAGGGCTCTCGGTCCTTCCTCTGGTTAGCCTGTGCAATACCGTCCCCGGGACATTTTGCTCCGTCTCCGGCTCTCAGTTTGGGTCACAAGTGGAAGGGGGGGGGAAAGGGTATTTACCAATCAAGGAGAATATGTGTAGCTCGAGAGGAGGGGTCCTTAGTGCTCTCTGAGCTTGGGGGGGTTTCCTGCAGACGTTTCATTGCCGAACTAAGTAACATCATCAGTGGGAGGAGGAGAGAAGACAGTGGGGTCCTTGAAGCTCTCTGAGCTTGGGGGGGTTTCCTGCAGACGTTTCATTGACCCAACTAAGTAACATCATCAGTGGGAGGAGGAGGAAGACAGTGGGGGTCCTTGAAGCTCTCTGAGCTTGGTGGGTTTCTTGCAGACGTTTCATTGCCCAACTAAGTAATATCATCACTGCTAGAGGGAGTGTGATTGGGAGGAGGAGGAGGAGGACAATGACGACTGTGGGGTCCTTGGTGCTGTCTGAGCTTGGTTGTTTTCTTGCAGACGTTTCGCAACCCAACTAGGTAACATCATCAGGGCTAGAAGGGAGTGGGGTTTGTTCTCTCTCCCTTCTGGAACCGATGACGCTCCCGAGTTTGGGTCCTGAAACGTCTGCAAGAAAACAACCAAGCTAAGACAGTATCAAGGA
Organism: Natrix natrix natrix; assembly: GCA_029891615.1. Classification (NCBI taxonomy): domain Eukaryota; kingdom Metazoa; phylum Chordata; class Lepidosauria; order Squamata; family Natricidae; genus Natrix; species Natrix natrix. The sequence continues at coordinate 610,121 of JAKRSK010006516.1, read as the reverse complement.
GCCCACGGTCATTCTCCTCCTCCTCCTCCTCCTCCCATTCCCTCCCTTCTAACACTGATGACGTTACCTAGTTTGGTAATGAAACGTCTGCAAGAAAATCGGCAAGCTCAGAGAGCTTATGGTCCTTATTTTCCTCCTCCTCCTCCTCCTCCTCCTCCTCCTCCTCCTCCTCCTCCTCCCCTCCTCCTCCTCCTCCTCCTCCTCCTCCTCCTCCTCCTCCTCCTCCTCCCCACAATCCCCTCTCCCTTCTAGCACTGATGATGTTACTTGGTTAGGTAATGAAATGTCTGCATTCACCTGAGGAGGGACAACTTAAAAAAAGGCTCCATAAGTTCCCTTCTCCATCCTTTCCCGATCCCTACAGGTTTTCACAGGCAGCCTTTCCTCACCACGGAGAAGTGCCGATATTACTCAGATACTCCATCCTTAAGTCCCAAAAGGCTTCAGGCCCTCAGGGGGGGAAAAAGGATGGCAGGACGTGGTGGCTCAGTAGCTAAGACGCTGAGCATGTCCATCAGAAAGGTTCGGCGGTTCGAATCCCCAGCGCCGCGTAACGGAGTGAGCTCCCGTGACTTGTCCCAGCTTCTGCCAACTTAGCAGTTCGAAAGCACGTGAAAATGCAAGTAGACAAATAGGAACCACCTTTGGTGGGAAGGGAACTGCGTTCCGTGCGCCTTCCGTGTTGAGTCATGCCGGCCACATGACCACGGAGACGTCTTCGGACAGCACTGGCTCTTCGGCTTTGGAACGGAGATGAGCACCGCCCCCTAGAGTCGGGAACGACTGGCACAGATGTGCGAGGGGAACCTTTGCCTTTATCTGCCTTTATAGAGTGACCGTCACATACCTCATCGATCTTTCTGGCCATCTACTTTTCTCACACCCCCAAACCTCCTGCACTCATAAAGAGACTGCCCCCTACCACTTCACACTGCCTTGGGGGTACAGTACCCCTTTTTTTCCTTCCTCAGCTGCCTTCGGCCTTCCGCCTGGGAGGCAGGAGGGATTTTTCACCGGGCGTCTCTTTCGGGATTTTTCTTGTGGGAAACTTGAGCTGTAAAAAGACCGGAGCGCAGCTGAAAAAGCTGGCATCACTTGGGGATTTCCTCTTATTTTTAGAACGGGGTTTATTGCCATATTTGGCCTGAAACAATGGCTTATTGTAACTTTATTGTTCCCAACACTGGGCTGGGCCCTTCCCACACCTGCTCTGATTTTTGTTGGCTGGATCCAGGCGGGCACGGGGGTGAAGGGGTAGACAGTCTTGTTATTTCCAGGGTGACTTAATCCCATAAGCACGTAATGTGCTAGTCGTTCCCGACTCTAGGGGGCGGTGCTCATCTCCGTTTCAAAGCCCAAGAGCCAGCGCTGTCCGAAGACGTCTCCGTGGTCATGTGGCCGGCGTGACTCAACGCCAAAGGAGCACGCAACGCTGTTTCCCTTCCCACCAAAGGTGGCTCCTATTTTTCTACTTGCAATTTTTCACGTGCTTTCGAACTGCTCGGTTGGCAGAAGCTGAGACAAAGTCACGGGAACTCACTCCGTTACGCGGCGCTCGGGATTCGAACCGCCGACTTTTCTGATCGGCAAGCTCAGCAGTCCCTGAGCCACCCATAATTCCACGTCTTAAAAGAATACTAAATTTCCTTGCATGGGCTCCTTAAGGCTCAGGAGGGAAGGTCTGGGGATGAAATCCCTCAAGTCCCAACCGGAAGGAAATCACTAAGAGATTCTCTGTAGAGATTCTCCGTCATCCGAGGTTGTGGTTTTTCCCAAAGGTGCTTTTTTTCAGGAGGCAACGGGTTTATTTTCCTTTTGAAGAGGTTTCGCTTCTCATCCCCAAAGCTTCTTCAGCTCTGACTGATGGTGGGGAATGGAAGGATTTACACTCCTTGCAGACAGCTGGTCCTTTGCATCCTTTTAGGAGGGTCGTTGAGGCCACTTGGGGGTTTATTTGTGTCTTCTTTGAAGACATTTTGCTTCTCATCCAAGAAGCTTCTTCAGCTCTGACTGGATGATGGTGGGGAATGGAAGGATTGACGCTCCTTGCAGACAGCTGGTCCTTTGCATCCTTTGAGAGGGTCGTTGAGGCCACTTGGAGGTTTCTCTGTGTCCTCAGGGTCACCTGATTGATGCAAATGGTTCCTGTAGTCTGGAATTTCCCCTCTGGGAATCCATTCCTCCTCCCACCCCATTCCAAGGGTCTTCATCCCAAATTGCCTAGCTAAAAGTCTGTAGAGATTCTCAGTCCTCCAAGGTTGTGGTTGTCCCAAAGGTGCTTTTTTTTCCCAAGAGGCAATTGACCGATCTCCTTCTCATTGCAAAAACGTCCAATTCCTGCTGAAAAGCTCTGGTTTTCCTTCCCCTCCCCAGCAGGTTACATTTGGTCCTGCTGGCTTCATCCATTCTCCCAGCAAGCCTCCTCTGGTGCTCTCTCTCCTTCCCTCTCTCTTCCTGCCCTGTCTCTTTTCCATCCAGGATCGCCCCAAAAGAGTGTTTCTGAGATACTTTCCCCTTCCCTTCCCTTCCCTTTTTTATTTCCTGTCCTTTTCCTTTTCCTTTATTTTTTCCTTTCCTTTAATCTTTCCATTCCACTCCATTCCTTCCCTTCCCCTTCCTTTCTTACCTAATTCACACCTAATATATTTTACATAGTCTCCTCCTCTCTCTTTCCTTTCCATCCCCTTCCTTTCTTTTCCTTTAGTCTTTCCTTTTCTTTATTCTTTCCTTTCCTTTATTCTTTCCTTTATTCTTTCCTTTCCTTTCCTTTCTTCTTTCCATTCCACTCCATCCCTTCCCTTCCCCTTCCTTTCTTACCTAATTCACACCTAATATATTTTATATATTCTCCTCCTCTCTCTTTCCATTCCCTTCCTTTCTTTTCCTTTAGTCTTTCCTTTTCTTTATTCTTTCCTTTCCTTTCTTCTTTCCATTCCACTCCATTCCTTCCCTTCCCCTTCCTTTCTTACCTAATTCACACCTAATATATTTTATATGTTCTCCTCCTCTCTCTTTCCTTTCCTTTCCTTTCCTTTCTTCTTATCCTTCCCATTCCATTCCTTCCCTTCCCTTTCCCCTCCCCCTTGCCCTGTCCTGCCCTCCTCTCCCCTCCCCTCTCCTTTCCCTTTCTTTCCTTCTTTTCTTCAGTCCCGGAAACCTGAGCTAGTCTGGCAGGGACGATTCTCCCAGCCGGCTACAAAAATAGGATTCCTATTCACACAATGGTTGAGCTGGCCTTGTTTGTACAATTGAATCCCAGCTGGCTATTTATTTTGTTTTAAAAGTTTCTCCTTTCCGGTCACTTTCTCTTGCCATTAAACAACATGTTCCAGAACATATTTGTGCGTTTGTGTTGTGTGTGTGTGTGTGTGTTTTGTGTGTGTGTGTGTGTAGCATCAATGCCCGTTCCTAAGACCACTGCCAACCATCAATAAATGCCTCGTTAAGAGCTGGCATTTCAACTTTCTTACTCACCCTTTTCATCCTGGTCTCCTGCCGCTCCGAAGGTTGGCCTTTGATTGGGTAGGCGGTCCGAATTTTTCACCCCACACGGGCGGGTCTGCTTGGCCTTTTTCTCTGCACGCCGGTAGAAGCCGCCCCCGTCCCCTGGTCACAGTTCCAGATGTTGACCCTGCAGAAGAAAAAAAGAACAACCCATTCCCAGTGAGGTTTTTTTGGGGGAGAGGGGTGCCTCGTTCGGGCGGGGAGGGACCCCTTCCCACTGCATTGGAGAGGGGGGGTTCAATCTGCCCCCCCCCCGCTCCCAGGAGCTGAGAAGCAGAGCGACGGTTCCCGAGGGGAGACGCCGTCCTCGGCCGCTAAGCAGTTCGAGACTCACCAATGAAGGAAGTTCGGTTTGCAAAAGTCAATTTTAAGCCTTCGGAATTTCTCTCCCGGCTCCTTTTTTTTTATTTTAAGCTTTTATTTTTTTTTAAAAAAAAGTTTATTTTTATTTTTATTCTCTTAGATATTATACACAGACTTACACACAGCTTCACAGCCCTCTCTAAGCGATTTACAGATTTAGCATATTGACCCTAATTCCCTTCTCCACAGATCCCATAGAATAGACTTTTCCCCCAGGGTGGAAACTAATCAAGGAGAGAAGCAACCTGGAATTAAGGGAGAAGCTTCCTAACAGTGAGGACAATTAACCAGTGGAACAGCTTGCCACCAGAAGTTGTGAATGCTCCAATGCTGGAGGTTTTGAAGGAGAGATTGGAGAATCCTTTGTCTGAAATGGTCTAGGGCTTCCTGCTTGACCAGGGGGCTGGACTAGAAGGCCTCCAAGGTCCCTCCCACCTCTGTTCTATTCTAAGTTGTTATTCCGTTGTTCCTTCTTCCTCTCGGCTTTGCAGGAGTCTCCCCAGGACAGCGCCATCACTCGGGACATCAACCGGACCTTCCCTGCCCACGACTACTTCAAAGACACCGGAGGAGATGGGCAGGATTCGCTCTACAAAATATGCAAGGTACCCACCGTTTCCAACCATTTGGGGCGTTCTGACTGAGGTCTCCCAAGATCACGAACCCGACTCCTCGTCCCGATAAAACCCCTTTTATTTAGGTCCAAGGGAATTCCTCCCCAGCAAAGACTTTCGTGAGATTTCACAGCTACGGACCTTGATCAGGCTTGGAGAGCTGCCAGGCCGATATCTTCTAAACTCCATGCTGTAGCAGCAATTCCTTGGCAAGAAGTCAGGGAAGGAATCTTCTCCCTAATGAATTGAACTAGTTGTCTCCTGCAAACTCCACTCCCCTTTCGCTCCTCTTTTATTTCCTCTGGGAGGGGCCATTCATCGCCCACCTGTGGCCTTCCTCCCAAGTCGACCCCTGTTCTTTAGCTGTTCCCTTCTCCTGGCAGCTCTGCGCATGCGCACACTGGGAACAGGCTCCAGCTGTTCTTCTGCCTCACTGATGTCTGATTCCGAAGGCAGCTGATAACTGTCAGACGGCTCTTTTCCCCTCTCTGCCTCCGACACAGAGCCCTCATCCGAGCCTTCCCCAGACTCCAGGACTGACCCATCTTCCTCCCCAACCTCCTCACTGTCCTAGTCGGCTGCCAGCTGGCTGGACACAACAGGGAAAATGGAGCACTTTTGTCTCTCGGCCGGGATTCGGGAATAGCCCAGTGGGAACGGGAGTGGAAAAAGTGGGAGCTGCCCCTGGTGTCTCAGTCTGGCGCCTTCCTGGGACTGCAGTACCCAGAACCCTCAGCCAGCGTTGACCCAGCAGCCTTAAAGAGCCACAAAGGCCCTAATTGGAAGCCCTCCCCCTGACCGGAAGTGCGGTTCCCCCACCATAGAGTCTCCTCCTAGCGCGGCGTCCTTTTTCCTCTGCTGACCAGAAGTCCGGTTCCCCCACCATAGAGTCTCCTCCTAGCGCGGCGTCCTTCTCCCTCTACCTGTCCTAACCGATAGCTCTATCAATTGTGGGGCCAACCTGCAAAAGGGAGACGCAGCAGAAGGATGAAAGAGCCACATGCGGCCCCAGGGCCGCAGCTTGCTGACCCCTGACCCAGGGCTTCCAGGATAGAACTGTGATCCGCTGGCGGACGCTTCCTTTGGGCCAGAGAGGATCCAGAAAGAAAGCAATGCCCCCCCCCCTCGCTTCCGCCCCCAGAGATAAAACGCACAGTCCTTCATTTGCATTATAAGGTAGAGGCAGGCGGATCAGAATGCCGGAGCTAATTAGCAGGGGGAGCTAATTAGCAGGTAGAAAGCCAACTGGCTTCTCTTTTGATCGCTTCCCCTCTTTGAATTTGGCCTTTCCAAACTGCCTCTTCTCCCTTCCCTGGGTGGGTGGGGGAGGGCTCCTCTTCCTGGCCCCCTCCGAAGCACCTTGTCAAAAAGGAGATGAGAGCCCTAGCCGGCATATGCCAATCAAAGGTTTCGCTTGGTCTTTGAAGACGGTGGCAGAGTTTTTGGTTCCCCAAAGGGCATCAATGTGGCAAGAGAGGCTTAAAGAGCGCCCGTGGGCAGGGGGCGATGCCCACCGTCTTTCCTTGGCAAAGGTTAAAATTCTGACTTATAAGAGCTTGGCTCCCGAGACTCCTTCGATCACTGAGTCCAGTCAGAGGTTGGAGTCTTAGTGGACAACCAGTTCAGTAAGAGCCAGCTGTGTGCGGCGGCCGCCAATAAAGCCAACACAATCCTAAGAGAGGGATACAATCAAGATCAAGGGAGGTACTAATATCACTCTGTAAAGCCTTAGTAAGGCCACACCTAGTGTACGGCATCCAGTTTTGGTTCCCACACTATAAACAAAGAGGTTGAGACTGTAGAAATAGTGCAGAGAAGAGCAACCAGGATGACGAGGGGACTGGAGGCTCAAACATACGATGAACGGTTGCAGGAACTGGGCCTGGCTAGTCTAGGGAAGAGAAGGACCAGGGGAGACAGGAGTAGCAGTCTTCCAATACTTGAGGAGCTGGGGGTGGGGGCTGGACTAGATGGACTACAAGGTCCCTTCCAACTCTGTTAAACTGAATCTATCTAAGATGATCAAGGGCCTGGAGGCTAAAACACATGATGAATAGTTTCAGGAACTGATCTAGGGAAGAGAAGGACCAGGGGAGACAGGAGAGCACCTTTCCAATATTTGAGGGGCTGCCCCAGAGAGGAGGGGGTCAGGCTATTCTCCAAAGGCCAGACAAGGAACAATGGATGGAAACTGACCAAGGAGAGATTCAACCTGGAAATAAGGAGGAATTTTCTGACAGTGAGAACAATCAACCCATGGAACAGAAGTTGTGGGAGCTTCATCCCTGGAGGCTTTCAAGAAGAGACTGGACTGCCATCTGTCAGAAATGGTGTAGGGTCTCCTGCTTGAGCGGGGGGTTGGACTACATGACCTACGAGGTCCCTTCCAACACTGTTAATCTGTAAAGGATATTGAGACTGTAGAAAGAGTGCAGAGAAAGAGCAACCAGGATGATGAGGGGACTGGAGGCTCAAACATACGATGAACGGTTGCAGGAACTGGGCCTGGCTAGTCTAGTGATGAGAAGGACCAGGGAGACAGGATAGCATCTTCCAATATTTGAGGGGCTGCCACAGAGAGAGAGGTGGGAGCCGAGCTATTCTCCAAACGCCAGAGAAGGAATAATGGATGGGAACTGACCAAGGAGAGATTCAACCTGGAATTAAGGAGGAATTTCCTGACCATGAGAACAATCAACCCATGGAACAGAAGTTGTGCTTTCAAGAAGAGACTGTCAGAAATGGGGTGGGGGGGTGGGGGTTGGACTAGATGACCTACAAGGTCCCCTCCAACCCTGTTAACCTGTAACATCAGTCGCCGAGCATGGCCGAGATGACCCGGCTGGTGGGCCACTCCCAACGTTGCGTGACGGATGTCCTCGCCCTTCCTTCCCCAGGCTTACTCTGTCTACGACGACGAGATTGGCTACTGCCAGGGGCAGTCTTTCCTGGCGGCCGTTTTGCTCCTGCACGTAAGTCTCGCTTGAGCGCTTTGAACGGGGGGCCGTTTTAAGGAGGAGAGGGGGCTTGGCTTCCAGGGACACCCCAGGACGGCGGGGCCGGAGAGCCACCTCCAATCCTGAAGAGGGGAAACCGGTGGCAAAAGGGGCATCTTAGCATCTCCGCTAGTTTGCCCAGAATTCCCTTCGGGGAGAGGGGGCGGTCTAGAAGTTTAATAAATAAATTAAATTAAATTAAATTAATTGCAGCCCGAGCTCTTAAAATGAGAAGGGGGCTCCGCTTAAAGAAATCCAATGAGAAAATGCCCCCCACCCAAATCCAGGAAAAAAAATCAGACTGTCCCGGTTGGCTCAAAGGCCAGCGCACAGATAGTCCTCGGCGTACGACCACAACGGAGGCCCAACATTTCACGTTGCTAAGGGAGGCGTTGGTTAACGCCGTTTTGGACCCCTTTTTAACGGCTTTTCTTGCCGAGGTTGTTAAGCGAGTCATCCGGTTGTTAAAGTGAATCCTCCGGTGGTCAGAAGGTCGCCAGAGGGGATCCCGTGATTCCCGGGACCGTCTGAAACGTGGGTCAATTGCCAAACCTCTGAAGGTCAATGAGTGTGCGACCGCGGGGACGCTGCAACGGTCGTAAGTGGGGAACACGGTCGTAAGTCATTTTTCCCCCCGTTGCCGTTGTAACATTGAATGGTCTCACCGGTCGTCCGTCCTCGCGGCAACTTCTGTTGTAGTTGCGCGTACCTGGGGGTCCCGTTTGCCAAAGAGGCCAGGCGTCCTTTTGGGGGGGGGCGTTGTTTGAATCCTTTGCAAGGGGCTAGTCCACAATTTCTTCACCCCCATCCCCTCACCTCGCCTCGGTGGCTAGAAGGGAGGCCGGTCCCCTTTTTACTCTTTCTCCATGGTCTTTCCATGGGATTCCTGGAATATTTTTCCCCCCTCCGGCCTTTACAAGTTATTTTTAAACACTTTCACAAAGTTGGGTGGATTTTTACACACACACACACACACACACACACACACACACACACACACACACACTCCTGTCTCCGCTGTCAGATCTCAAGTGAGTCTTCCCAGGGCTTCCGGCTCATTGCTCACCCAATAGGATGATTCATTCATTCTTTTTCCTTCTTTCTTTCCTTCCTTTCTTTCTTTCTTTCTTTCTTTCTTTCTTTCTTTCTTTCTTTCTTTCTTTCTTTCTTTCTTTCTTTCTTTCTCTATCTTTCTCTCTCCCTCCCTCTTTCTTTCCTTCTCTCTTTCCCTCTGTTTCTATCTCTTTGTCTCTCTCCCTCTTTCCTTCTTTCTATATCTTTCTCCCTCCCTCTTTCTTTCCTTTTCTTCTTCTTTCCCTCTGTTTCTGTCTCTTTCCCTCTCTCCCTCTTCCTTTCCTTCTCTCTCTTTCCTTTCTTTTTTCTCTATCTTTCTCTCTCCCTCCCTCTTTCTTTCCTTCTCTCTTTCCCTCTGTTTCTATCTCTTTCTCTCCCTCCCTCTTCTTTTCCTTCTCTGTCTCTTTTTCTTTCTTTCTCTGTCTCCCTCCCTCTTTTTTCCTTCCTTCCTTCCTTCCTTCTTTCTCTCTCCCTCTTTTTCTTTCTCTTTCTCCTCCTTCCTTCCCTCTTTCTTTCTTTTCTCTTTCTTTTTCTCCCTCCCTCCCTTCTCTTTCCCCCTTTCTTTCTCTCTTTCTCTTTCTCTTTCTTTTTCTTTCTTTTTGCTCTTTCTCTCTTCCACTTCCTCTCATTTTCTTTCTCTCCTTTCTTTCTTTTTTTCTCTTTCTTTTTCTCCCTCACTCCCTTCCTTCTCTCTCTCTCCCTTTCTCTCTCTCTTTCTCTATCTCTTTGTATCTCTCTCTCCTTCCCTCTTTCTTTCTCTCCCTCTCTTTTTTCCTCTTTCTCTCCCTCTTTCTTTCTTTTTCCTTCTTTCTCTCACTCTTTTTCTTCCTTCCTTCCTTCCTTCCTTCCTTTCTTTCTTTCTTTTATCTTTCTTTCTCCCCACCTCCCTCCCTCTCTCTCTCTTTCTCTCTCCCTCCCGTCCTCAATCTTCATCTCCTTTGAAGGATGGTCATAACATCCTCGACAACTAAATAGAAGAAGACCCAGCGCTTCTGTGAAAAAGCAGACTTCCTGCTGGATTGACAGGAGCACATTCCTCTTCCCCCCCCACCTGCCCTTTTCTCTAACACACACACCACACACACAGGACATGTCAAGTTATTCAAACACATCCAAACCTTGAGGGACAGGATGGGGTTTGCACCAACCGGCTCGCAAAGCCGGTTTGAAGCACAGAAGAGATTTGGGGGGGATCTTGGAACCAGTTTTAAGGCAGTTTCTCCCTCAGTGGCTGCGTTGCAATGCTGGTTTGTCTCCAGGCCATGATTGTTAGCTTCTCTAGACCAACCCAGGAGCCTCCTTCATTTTAAAGCTTGTTTGGGTTGTGGATAGAAACCGATCCCTTGATCACTCCGCATGCAGGCCGTTCCCGACTTGCGACAGTTGATTTAATGACCGTTAACAACGGCGCTGAGAAAAAGTGACCCATGACCATTTTTCACACTTACGACCGTTGCAGGGCCGCGCGACTTACATTCCGATGCTTGGACAACTGAACTCACATTTATGACGGTTGTAGTGTCACCTGATCTCCTTTTGCGACCTTCCTACAAGCAGAGTCAACCGGGGAGTGGGGAGACACGGGACGGGGGTGGGTGGGATGACCCGATTCACTTAACAACTGCATTCCTAATTTAACAACTTGCAGTGATTCATTTAAAAACCGCGGCAAAAAAGGGTCGTAAAACGAGGCAAAACTCACCGAAGTGTCCACAACATACATTTCAGGCTCGATGGTGGCCGTACGTTGAGGACTACCCGTTGATCTCTTCAACTTATCTCCCCCCACCCCCTCAAAACCATTGGGCAAATCTTTGGCTTGAGTGACCCGCCAACAGAGACTCGAACTTTTCAAATCTTTATTAAAGGGAATGAAATTCCGCCCTGATTTACACAATTTACACCTTCTAAAAAAAAGAAATCCCCCTAGGTGGAAAGATTGGGCTCCCACGTAATATTTTGGAGGCTCATGTCTTGACAGACTTGAACGTTGGGCGCTATCTAACAAAATGAAATTCAAAGGAAGCTTCTACGTTTAGGCAAGAAAAACAAAATGCACAGATGCCGTATAGGTGGTACCTCACTTAATAGTATGCAGTGGAGTTCCCCAAGGCTCTGTACTCTTCCAACATCTTCATCAATGATTTGGACGAGGGGATAAATGGGGAACTCATCAAATTTGCAGATGACACCAAGCTGGCAGGAATAGCCAACACTCCAGAAGATAGGCTTAAGATACAGAAGGATCTTGACAAACTTGAACATTGGGCACTATCTAATAAAATGAAATTCAATGGTGAAAAGAGTAAGGTTCTACATTTAGGCAACAAAAACGGAATGCACAGGTACAGTATAGGTGGTACCTTGCTCAACAGTAGTAACTGTGAGAGGGATCTTGGAGTCTTAGTGGACAACCGTTTAAATAGGAGGCAGCCGTGTGCAGCAGCTGCCAAAAAAGCCAACACAGTTCTAGGCTGCATCAACAGAGGGATAGGATCAAGATCACGTGAAGTGTTAATACCACTTTACAAGGCCTTGATAAGGCCACACTTGGAATACTGCATCCAGTTTTGGTTGCCACGATGTAGAAAAGATGTGGAGACTTTAAAAAGAGGGCAGAGAAGAGCAACAAAGAGGATTAGGGGACTGGAGGCTAAAACATATGAAGAACAGTTGCAGGAACTGGGGATGTCTAGTTTGATGAAAAGAAGGACTAGGGGAGACATGATAGCAGTCTTCCAATATCTCAGGGGCTGCCCCAAAGAAGAGGGAGTCAAGCTATTCTCCAAGGCACCTGAGTGTAGAACAAGAAGCAATGGGTGGAAACTAATCAAGGAGAGAAGCAACTTAGAACTAAGGAGAAATTTCCTGACAGTGAGAACAATTCATCAGTGGGACAACTTGCCTCCAGAAGTTGTAAATTCTCCAGCACTGAAAGATTTTAAGAAGAGATTGGATAACCCTTTATGTAGGGTTTCCTGCCTGAGCAGGGGGTTGGACTAGAAGACCTCCAAGGTCCCTTCCAACTCTGTTATTCTATTCTAAAACTAGGTTTTTGAGATGGCTCCTTCCCCCGGGGTGTCTTCGTATCGGAAAAAGAAGCCGAAACCTTGGTTTATGGGATGCTCAAAAGCAAGGAAGGGTCTCCCTGATGAGGAGAAACACAACTTCCTGCCGATGAATCGGTCCATCTGTTTGCCCTGTTTCAATGCTAGGCGTTGTTTTTCCCGCAGTGTTTAGATTCAGGATCTGTTTGTTTAAAAATCCCCTGACAGGAAGTTTGATTCTCCCATCTTTTGACAGATGCCTGAAGAACAGGCCTTCAGCGTTCTGGTCAAAATCATGTTTGACTACGGACTCCGGGAACTTTTCAAACAGAATTTTGAGGACCTGCACTGCAAGTTTTATCAGCTGGAACGTCTCATGCAGGTAAGGACGTCCCCTCTTTCTCCTTCTGTCCTGGCCACTTTTTTGTACAGAGGCGCGATGGAGCGCGTTTTAACAAACGGCATGAATGGTTCGGTTGGCCAGGTAGAAAGTCCCTACAGAGAGTGGTGAGGACAGTGGAGAAGATTATAGGAAGCTCACTTGTCGTTATTCAGGATGCTGTTTATAAGCGCTATGTGGTTAGAGCTCGAAGCATTGTTAGAGACCCTGCACATTCACTTTACTAAATCTATTTTATTCTAATTCTATTGTATTCTAATTCTATCCTATTCCTATATTATTCTAATTCTATTCTATTCTAATTCTATTCTATTCTAATTCTATCCTATTCCTATATTATTCTAATTCTAATTCTATTCTATTCCTATCTTATTCTAATTCTATTCTAATTCTATCCGATTCCTATATTATTCTAATTCTATTCTATTCTAATTCTATTGTATTCTAATTCTATCCTATTTCTATATTATTCTAATTCTATTCTATTCTAATTCTATTCTAATTCTATCCGATTCCTATATTATTCTAATTCTATCCTATTTCTATATTATTCTAATTCTATTCTATTCTAATTCTATCCTATTTCTATATTATTCTAATTCTATTCTAATTCTATCCGATCCCTATATTATTCTAATTCTGTTCTAATTCTATTCTATTCTAATTCTATCCTATTTCTATATTATACTAATTCTATTCTATTCTAATTCTATCAGATTCCTATATTATTCTAATTCTATTCTATTCTAATTCTATTCTATTCTGATTCTATCCTATTCCTATATTATCCTAATTCTATTCTAATTCTATCCGATTCCTATATTATTCTAATTCTATTCTATTCTAATTCTATTCTAATTCTATCCGATTCCTATATTATTCTAATTCTATTCTATTCTAATTCTATTCTATTCTAATTCTATCCGATTCCTATATTATTCTAATTCTATTCTAATTCTATTCTATTCTAATTCTATCCGATTCCTATATTATTCTAATTCTGTTCTAATTCTATTCTATTCTAATTCTATCCTATTTCTTTGTTATTCTAATTCTATTCTATTCTAATTCTGTCCGATTCCTAATTCTATTCTATTCTAATTCTATTCTATTCTGATTCTATTGTATTCTAATTCTATCCGATTCCTATATTATTCTAATTCTAATTCTATCCGATTCCCATCTTATTTTAATTCTATTCCATTCTAATTCTATCCGATTCCTATATTATTTTAATTCTATTCCATTCTAATTCTATCCGATTCCTATATTATTCTAATTCTATTCTATTCTAATTCTATTCTAATTCTATCCTATTCCTATATTATTCTAGTCTAGTCTATCCCATGCTATACTATCCCCCTTTTTTGCGATCTTCCGACAAGCAAATTCAGTGGGGAAGCCAAATTCCCCTCGCAACAGTGCGTGACTAATTTTAACCCCTGCAGCGATTCACCGAACAACGGTGGCAAGGAAGGTCGTAGAACGGGGCCAACTCGCTTATAAATGTTAGCAACAGGAAGGGTTGGGCTCCGTCGCGGGCGTAAGTCGAGGACTTCCCGTAGTTTGGTATCCCGCCGGCATTCAGACCAAGGTTTCTCAGCGTCTCCCCTGTTTCTCTTCCAGGAGTACATCCCCGATCTCTACAGCCACTTCCTCGAGATCAACTTGGAAGCTCACATGTACGCGTCCCAGTGGTTCCTCACCCTTTTCACCGCCAAGTTCCCCCTCTACATGGTCTTCCACATCATCGACCTACTGCTGTGCGAGGTATGAATGCCCACCCACCCACCATCGGCTCCCAAGACACACACACACACACACACCTCCTCCCCCGGGGTGCCTGGGAAGGGTTTCGTGCCTGTGGCCAGGTGTGGAAGTGGGAAAGGAGGGGTGAGGGCATCTGGGGACACCTGGATCTGTCAAGGTTTCCTTCCTATCTTCCTATCCTTCCTCCTTCCTTCCTCCTCCTCCCTCCTTCCTTCCTTCCTTCCTTCCTTCCTATCTTTCTCTTTTCTTCCTTCCTTCCTATCTTTCCTTCCTCCTTCCTTCCTCCCTCCCTCCTTCCTTCCTATCTCTCTTTTCTTCCTTCCCTCCTTTTCTGCTTCATACCTACCTACCTACCTATCTTCTTTCTTTCTTTCTTTTTTCCTTCCTTCCCCCTTCCTTCCTATCTTCTTCCCTCCCTCCTTCCTATCTTTCTCTTTCTTTTCCTTCCTATCTTTCTTTCCTTCTTCCTTACTTCGTTCCTTCCTTCCTTTTTCCTTTCTATCTACCTACTTAACTTCTTTCTTTCCTTCCCTCCTATCTTTCTCTTTCCTTCCTTCCTTCCTTCCCTTTCTTCTTCATACCTGCCTACCTATCTTCTTTCTTTCTTTTTTCCTTCCTTCCTTCTATCTTCCTCCCTCCTTCCTATCTTTTTCTTTCCATCCTTCCTATCTTTCTTTCCTTTTTCCTTCCTTCGTTCCTTTTTCCTTTCTACCTACCTATCTTCTTTCTTTCCTTCCTTCCTATCTTTCTCCTTCCTTCCTTCCTTCCTCCCCCCTTCCTTCCTATCTTTCTCTTTTCTTCCTTCCTTCCTACCTATCTTCATTTTTTCTTTCTTTCCTTCCTTCCTATCTTTATTTCCTTCCTTCCTTCCTTTTCTCCTACCGACCTACCTGGACTGGACTGCCATTTGTCAGAAAAGGTGTAAGGTCACCTCCTTGGCCAGGGGGTTGGACTAGATGACCTACAAGATCCCTTCCAACTCTGTTAATCTGTTAAACCTGTGGACATTTAGGTTTCTTTTCCCTTCTCTTTTCGTTTACAGGGCATCAGTGTTATTTTTAACGTGGCACTTGGACTGTTAAAAGTGAGTATTACCATTTCCTGGCCCAAGCCGCACCCTTCCTGCCGGGCTCTTCAGCCACGAGGCAGTCAGAGCTGAGACCGCCTGGATCTGAATCTCTTGGGGATGGGAATCGTTTCAGCCTCGTGTCCAAGGAGCTACCGAGAGGCTGAAGGGGGGAAGGAGGGTTGGGAAGCATGGGCTTGCTGATATTCCTGAAACCTTCCTCCCCTTGCTCCGGGTCCTTCTGTGGGTTGCCGGAAAGAATCGGAGGCCCAAACCAAATCAGGAAACGGGTTGGGGGAGGCCGAGAGAGGCTGAGGTTCTGTTGGCTTGCAAATTCCGTGCAAGTTTTAGAGCAGTGTTGGCAAACCTCCTTGGCACTGAGTGCCAAAACGTAAGCACGCCTGCTGGAAACGCCTGGCAAGCAAGCGCACGCCGGGAGGATAATCTTTCAGTCTCTGGCGTGCGCATGCACACTGGCTACCTGGTCTTACGGTTTCTGACAAGCAAGCACGCGCGGAGACCAGCTGGCTGGGGCACATGGGTGCACCAGAAACCAGAAGATCGTCTTCTCAGCATGCACCATGCGCGCCGGGCAGCTGCTCTTCCGGCTTCGGTCGCTCCCGCAGGCGTGAAGACCAGCTGGCCAGGGCACCAGAACTCAGAAGAGCAATGGGTGACGGCTCTGTCAAGGAATATAACTTAAACCTTTTGTAATGAATGATGATGGATCGTGGCTTTTCCTGGCGGTATACTTCAGAATAAGCAAAAAAATAAACCCGAAGCATGATCTAATGAAAACACTTGAATATAAAAGAAAGTAAAAATACAAACTTGCTAACTGAATTAATTACATCTTTGGCAAGAGCTATGTGCCTACCTCCCGGGCAGGCGAACAGAAGATCAGAAGAGGAAAGTTAAGAAGGAATGTGTGAGTGCACGCGCAGTAAATCGTTTGCAGATAAGAACTGTAGCGTGCGCAGTAAATCTCAACACAGCTAGCAAATCAAAATAAGCCCAGTGACAGGCTCTGCGTGCCCGGCGAGATGGCTCCCGCGGGTCACTTCCAGCAGGCGGGCCATAGGCTCGCAATCACGGCTCTAGAGCGTGGCTCACCAATTGGTGTTCCGTGGACCACCGGTGATCTACGAGAAAAATTGGGTAGTTCCGCAAGAACCATTATTTGCTAAAATATTGCACCAAATCAGAGGTCGGCAAACTTAAAGACCCCGAGAGCCATTTGGAGCCGTTTCCTGCAGAAAAAGAAAAGACCGGGAGCCACAAAGGTCCTAACCGGAAGCCTCCCGCTCAATTCCGGAGCTGACCGGAAGTTTAGTTCCCCCATCATAGAGTCTCCTCCTGGCGCGGCGTCCTTTTTCCTCTGCCTACCGAATGCCCTATCAATTGTGGAGGCAACTGGAAAACCCGCCCCTCGCCATAGAGTCTTCTCCTGGCGCACTGTGCTTCTCACTCCCCCATCCCACCCACACCGGAAGCTCCTCTGGTGACGGAGCCGCAGCAGAGGGAGGAAAGAGCCACATGCGGCTCCAGAGCCACAGTTTGCTGACTCCTGGTCTAAATCAAGGGGTCCTCAAAGTTCTGAGTTCGAAGTGGGGGAGCTGGAAGACTTATCAACCAGTAATTTATCTCCCCCCCCCTTCCCCACATGTTCCTAGACCACCAGGGATGACTTGCTGCTGACGGACTTTGAGGGGGCTTTAAAATTCTTCCGGGTGCAGCTGCCCAAGAGGTATCGCTCGGAGGAGAACGCCAAGAAACTGATGGAACTGGCATGTAGCATGAAGGTAACTCTGGGCGGGACCAGTATGAGGGGGAAAGCGGGGGGAGATCTCCGTCTCTTCTGAGGAGGGGGCTGCAGTTCGGATCACCACCCCACCTCGGTATTCTTCCCCCATACAGACACACGGAAGTGAGAAAAGAAGGGCTGAGGGCATCTGGGGACAGCTGGATCTCTCTTTCACCAGCCCTGTTTGAGGTTTCCTTCCTTCCTTCCTTTTCTCCTATCTACCTGTCCACCTATCTATCTTCTTTCTTTCTTTTCCTTCCTTCCTTATCTCTCCTTCCACCTGCCTTGTTTTTTTCAAACCTACCTATCTAACCTCTTTCTTTTTCTCTCCTTCTTTCCTTCCTATCTCCTTCCTTCCTATCTTTCTCTTTCCTTCTCTTACCTTCTCCTTCCTTCCTTCCTTTTCTCCTACCTACCTTCCTTCCTTCCTTCCTATCTTTCCTTCCACCTTCCTTGTTTTTCTCAAACCTACCTACCTATCCTCTTTTTCTCTCCTTCTTTCCTTCCTACCTATCTCCTTCCTTCCTATCTTTCTTTCTTTTCTTCCTATCTTTCTCCTTCCTTCCTTCCTTCCTTTTCTTCTACCTACCTACCTTCCTTCCTATCTTTCCTTCCACCTTCCCTTTTTCTCTAACCTACCTGTCTAACCTTTCTTTCTTTCTTTTTCTCTCCTTCTTTCCTTCCTACCTATCTCTTTCCTTCCTATCTTTCTCTTTCCTTTCTTCCTACTTTTCTCCTTCCTGTCTTACTTTTCTACTACCTACAAACCCTTTCTTTCTCTTTTTCTTCCTTCCTTCCTCACTACTTCCTTCCTTCCTTCCTATCTTTCACCTATCTACCTAACTTCTTTTTCTTTACCTTTCTCCTTCCTGTCTTATTTTTTTTCCTATCTACTCTCTCTTTTTCTTCCTCCCTCCCTACTTCCTTCCTTTCTTTCCTTCCTCCTTCCTTCCTATCTTTCACCTAACTTCTCTTTCTTTCTTTTTTATCTTTTTCTCCTTCTTTCCTCCTCCCTCCCTAAGTACTTAACTATATCTTTTTTCTCCCTCTTTCTTTTTCTTTCCTTCCTCCTACCTACTTTCCTCCCTTCTTCCCTACTTCCTTCCTTCCTATCTTTCTTTACTTCTTCCTTCCTTTTCTCCTACCTACCTATCTCTTTTCCTTCCCTTCTCTCTCCTTCCTCCCTTTCTCTCTCCTTCATTCCTTCCTTTTCACTCCGATGTACTGTTCTTTTTGGCGGACTGTTTAAAAACAAAAGCGCCTAATGAGATCTTAATTTCCCTCCTGGGGAGCTGCTTGCCCTCCCTTGGAGGTTCCCTCTCGGTGTTTCTCCACCTTGGCAACGTTAAAACCACGGCTGGGGAATTCTGGGAGTTGAAGTCCACCGGGCTTAAAAGTTCCCACGGTTGAAAAACGCTGGTCTCTCTATCTGATCCATCCTTTTTGGCTGCCTTACCCTGGAAGAGCAAAATGAGGAATTCCCCTCTTCTCCTCCATGTGTGCATACGCACGGACGCACAAACACACAAAGACACACAAACTCCTTCTGCCTCAGGGTCACTAGAGGGAGCACCAGGACAAGCTTAACAAAATCCACACAACCCTTTTCCCTGACCTTATATTCTTACTCTACTCTACTTTACTCTATATTCTATTCTATTCTATTCTATATTCTATTCTTTCTATTCTATTCTGATTTCTTTTCTCCTTTCTTCTATTCCAATTTATCTTCTTTTCTGTTTTGTTATTCTATTCTCTTCTGTAATTCTATTATATTCTTATTCTACTCTATATTCTATTCTGTTCTATTCTATTCTATATTCTATTCTTTCTATTCTATTCTGATTTATTTTTTCCTTTCTTCTCTTCTATTCCAATTTATCTTTTTTTCTCTTTTGTTATTCTCTTCTCTTCTGTAATTCTATTATATTCTTATTCTACTATATATATTCTATTCTATTCTATTTTCTATTCTTTCTATTCTATTCTGATTTCTTTTCTCCTTTCTTCTATTCCAATTTATCTTCTTTTCTCTTTTGTTATTCTATTCTCTTCTGTAATTCTATTATATTCTTATTCTACTCTATTTCTATTCTGTTCTATTCTATTCTATATTCTATTCTTTCTATTCTATTCTGATTTATTTTTCCTTTCTTCTCTTCTATTCCAATTTATCTTTTTTTCTCTTTTGTTATTCTCTTCTCTTCTGTAATTCTATTATATTCTTATTCTACTCTATATTCTATTCTGTTCTATTCTATTCTATATTCTATTCTTTCTATTCTATTCTGATTTATTTTTTCCTTTCTTCTCTTCTATTCCAATTTATCTTTTTTTCTCTTTTGTTATTCTCTTCTCTTCTGTAATTCTATTATATTCTTATTCTACTATATATATTCTATTCTATTTTCTATTCTTTCTATTCTATTCTGATTTCTTTTCTCCTTCTCTTCTATTCCAATTTATCTTCTTTTCTCTTTTATTATTCTCTTCTCTTATTCTATTATATTCTTATTCTACTCTACTTTATATTCTATTCTATTCTATATTCTATTCTTTCTATTCTATTCTGATTTCTTTTCTCCTTTCTTCTATTCACTTTTGTTATTCTATTCTCTTCTGTAATTCTATTATATTCTTATTATACTCTACTCTATATACTATTCTATTCTATATTCTATTCCATTCTTTCTATTCTATTCTGATTTCTCCTTTCTTCTCTTCTATTCCAATTTATCTTCTTTTCTCTTTTATTATTCTCTCTCTTCTGTAATTCTATTATATTCTTATTCTACTCTACTCTACTCCTTATTCTGTTGATGGAGCTCTAACATGTTTTTTTTTTTTTTTTAAGATTAGCCAAAAGAAGTTGAAGAAATACGAGCGAGAATATCATACGATGCGGGAACAGCAGGCTCAGCAGGAAGATCCCATCGAAAGGTTCGAGGTGAGCCTCTCCTGATTCAGACTCACACCCCTTGTGTGTAGACTGGACGAGGGGTAGCACAAAGACAGAAAACCGGACCCAGACTGAGTCTGATCCCCCCACCCCCCCTCGCAAAATAAACCAATTTCTTGACGACAAAAAAAAAAAAAAGTCAAGATTCTGACCTTGAATCATCCAGGGACTTCCCTGGTTATGTCTTCTCCTCTTATCTTTCTCACCTTGCCCCCCCCCCCCCCTTCTTCCTTCTGTGCAAACATGAGTTGGGTCCCACTTAGATGCAGGGGGGGATTCAGCCGGTTCATCGTTATTTCATTTTATATTATAAAATAGTCACCAGCTACAATCGTACCTAACAATTTAAATCATCCCACTCTTATACATTAAGTACATTATTATTCTTATATCGTATAAGTAAGTAGTCTGTTTCATAGTAGAAAGAGAGAAAAGAAAAGAGATTTTTTTCAAAACATTTAAGTATAGCTTTCTATTATTATTACATATAAGATAAGGTAAAGGAAGAAAAAAAAAGATTCATTTCCAGGTTTTTTTATCCAGCCATTGATAACTGTAACTGCTCTTTACTACGGCTGCTCGTTGGAGAGGAATGCAGGTGGCATCGGGTCGGGATTCACCCCTTGCCCCCTTTTGGCGTCTTTGCAGAGAGAAAACCGTCGTTTGCAGGAAGCCAACATGAGGCTGGAGCAGGAGAATGACGATCTGGCTCACGAGCTGGTGACCAGCAAGATCGCCCTGCGGAAGGACTTGGACAACGTAAGACTTTCTCTCCCCCTCCTGCGTGGTCAACATTTTTAATGCAACTTGGCTCTGCTTGTTAGAGAAGTGAAATTATCCTGGGCCCCTTCTTCTAGCTCATGTGCTTCTCCAGTCATTTATTTCCCTTTCATTCTGTTGTTCCATTCTCCACTTCCTTCCTGTTCTCTTTCTCCTTTTTCTCCTCCTCCTCTTCCTCCTTCTGCCTTACGTCTCGGGATGCCTCTGAGGCTTGCGCGCATACGTCCGTGTGATGGCCCAGGGCACGGCGAAGAGATAACACAAACAGCTGGCTGTTCAAACTGCCCCTTTATTGCTTAAAACCAGGGGTAAAATGCTACTCGTTTGCCCGAACTGGTAGTAAAAAATAAAGCTACCGTTTTTTCTGATGACCAGCTGTGTGATGCACGATTTATATTAGCTGGAAAGCAGGTTTTCCTGGAGAGTAAAAACGAAGCCTTCTGGTCAAAACCAGAAGTTGGCAAATGGGCCGTTTTCTGCCTGGGGGGGGGGCGTTTCTGCCCTCCCCAGGCTCCTAGAAAGGCCCCCATGCTCCCCCCGCTTTTGGCATGGAATGGCAAAAAGGTAAGCCATCACTGCCATAAGACCATTGCAAAGTGGAATCGGGCAACTGAATGGAGCTAGCCGTGTGTTTTTAGTGGCCAGATGCGCTTCCTGTTGTCAATGCGGAGTTTTGTTCCAGCAGATATATTCTCAGTGTGCCCAGAGAGAGAAATATCTCCCTCTACCTAGGATCGAACGCCCAGCCTCCTGGTGGTGAAGCGAGAGCTCCACCTCTAGGCCCCCGCACCCCTCCTATCGCTACTCTCCATTCTCTTAAAATTTTGCCACGGAGCCAACAGGGACCCAAACCTCAAGCTTGATTCTTAAAAGTTCCCCTTCCCGGTCTCCTTGCTTGTGGGTGGAATGTCTGCTTTAAGAGCCGAGCAAAGTTTCCCTCTCGCTTCAAACGGTTAATTCTCGCCCTGGCCCTCCTTTTGCCCGTCGGCGTTTCTCTTTCCAGGCGGAAGAAAAAGCCGATGCGCTGAACAAGGAGCTGCTGATGACCAAGCAGAAGCTGATCGATGCCGAGGATGAAAAAAGAAGGCTGGAGGAGGAATCGGCGCAGGTTGGGACAGGATCGGGCTGGAGGGGAGGGAGCTGGGCATGTCAGGGAGTGAATTCCTCCTTGGAAATTAATGAGTATGGATCTTGGCATATCCTTGAAGTAAACTTTTGACTTGGACAACGTAAGGCTTTCTCACCCCCTCCTGCGTGGTCCAACATTTTTAGTGCAACTTGGCTCTGCTTGTTAGAGAAGTGAAATTATCCTGGGCCCCTTCTTCTAGCTTGTGTGCTTCTCCCGTCATTTATTTCCCTTTTATTCTGTTGTTCCATTCTCCACTTCCTTCCTGTTCTCTTGCCTCCTGAAAAAGCACCTTTGGGACAACCACGACCTGGATGACGGAGAATCTCTACAGACTTTTAACTATGCAACCCTTGTTCCTTAGCTCTTCCCTTCGTCTGGCAGCTCTGCGCATGCGCACACTGGGAACAGGCTCCAGCTGTTCTTCTGCCCCACTGATCTCTGACTCCGAAGGCAGCTGATAACTGTCAGACGGCCCTGGCCCTCTCTCTGCCTCCGACACAGAGCCCTCATTGTCCCACCTGTGGCTTTACTCCCGAGTCAGCCCTTAGCTGTTCCCTTTGTCTGGCAGCTCTGCACATGCTCACACTGGGAACAGGCTCCAGCTGTTCTTCTGCCTCACTGATCTCTGACTCCGAAGGCAGCTGATAACTGTCAGACGGCCCTGGCCCCATCTCTGCCTCCGACACAGAGCCCTCATCAGAGCCTTCCCCAGACTCCAGGACTGGCCCATCTTCCTCCCCAACCTCCTCACTGTCTTCCACCAGCTCCGTGGCGGGCCACAACAAACAGGGTTTTTGGGGGGTTAGCGAGAGGAAAGGGGGGAGGCGAGCTCAGAGACCCTGGCGGAGGGATGAATGAACGACCGGCCTTTCTGTCTTCTCTTGCAGCTGAAGGAGATGTGCCGGAGGGAACTGGACAAGGCCGAGTTGGAGATCAAGAAGAACAGCTCCATCATTGGGGACTACAAGCAGGTATGCAGGAGGGAGCTGCCCCGAAGCGACCCTGGGATCCGGCTCTCTTGGGCCACAAAAAGCTTCACCGCCTGGCCTTCTTTTTAACACAAAACCGAAAGGATGGCCACATCGGGGAGTTGTTGCTTCATGCAACAACTGCTGGGTCTTTTTTGCTCATTTATGCCGCCCTCCCCCAGCCCCCAGGAGCACTCTACAAGCCTCCTAAAGGCTATGCATGCCCTGTTTTATGCAAAAAAAAATGGGCCCATTTTCACGAAAAATGGGCTGGTTTTTTGCTCGTTTTTGCCCCCCCTTCAGGAGCATTTTGCAGGCCCCTCAAACTCTGCATGCCCC
Organism: Natrix natrix natrix; assembly: GCA_029891615.1. NCBI lineage: Eukaryota > Metazoa > Chordata > Lepidosauria > Squamata > Natricidae > Natrix > Natrix natrix. The sequence goes on along the minus strand of JAKRSK010006516.1, from coordinate 587,308 downwards.
ATTTTTTCACAAAAAATGAGGTGTTCAGTGGGTTTGGGAGGCCTGCAGAGTGCAACAACTGTTTTATTATTAATTTACCTCTTCAAAATCTTGGTGCATCTTATATTCTGGTGCATCTTGTACCCCGAAAAATACAGTAACTGGAAAATAAACGGTAATGCGTCTTTTGGAGCAAAAATTAATATACGACCTGGTCTTATTTTCGGGGGAAACATGGGAATAATAATAAGAAGAAGACGAAGAAGAAAAATTTTCACCTTCTGTTAGGAAGAGAAGCCAGTTATCTGTGTTTCTCAGATTTTAATACGTATTTAAGAGATTCATTAGGTTTGGGCCAGCTGAAGAAATGGCAGAGTGCAGTTGTAAAATTCCCTGCTGCTTGACATGGGGGCAAGGCCCTTGGGCCACGAGAGCTTAGAAACCAAGAGAGATTTTGGTGGCAAAGTCCAGCCAGGAAAAGTGGCCAACATGGGGACAAGAGGCCCTACCTGCTGATTGCTCCCGTTTGCCTTGCAGATTTGTTCCCAATTGAGCGAGAGGCTGGAGAAGCAGCAGATAGCTAATAAAGCGGAAATTGAGAAAATCCAGGTAAGTAGAGGCACAGAAGAACGGAGGTGGGTGGCTGGATGAGAGGGAATGGGTTGAGCTTAGCATCACCTGGCGGGCAGCCAGCCTTCCCGATTCTTTGACTCAGGGGCAGATTCCAGAACATCTCCTGAACTCTTTCCAACAGCCTGTTTGTCTGGTCCCTGCTTCGCTAAAGGGAGAGAGAGAGAATGAGAGAGAGAGAGAGAGAGAGAGGGAGAATTAGAGGGGAGACGAGAGAGAGGAGGGGAGCGAGAATGAGAAAAGAGAGAGAGAGAAGAGGGGAGAGAAGTGAGAGGAAATGGAGAGGAGAGGGGAGAGAGAATCAGAGGGGAGACAACAGGAGAGGGGAGAGAGAAGAGGGCAGAGAGACAATGAGAAAGGGGAGACAGGAGGAGAGATGGGAGAGGAGAGAGAGAAAGAGAGAGAAAGGAGGGGGGAGAGGAGAGAATGAGAGGGGAAAGGAAAGAGAAGAGGAGCAAGAGAAAGAGGAGAGAGAAGAGAAAAAGGGGAGACAATAGAGAGAGAGAAAGAGGGGGAGAGAAGAAAGAGAAGGGAGAGGAGAGAGAATAGAGAGGAGAGAGGAAAGAAGAGAGAAGGGTGGGTAGGAGAGAGAATGAGAGAAAGGGAAGAGAGAAGAGAGATGGGAGAGAAGAGAGAATGAGAGAGAAAGAGGAGAGAGGTGGGAGAGGAGGGAGAGAAGAGGGGAAAGGAGAGAGGAGAGAGAGAAGAAAGAAGAGAGAAAGAGGAGAGACAATAGAGAGAATGAGAGGGGAGAGAAGAAAGAGAAGAGAGCGAGAGAGGAGTGGGAGAGACAGAATGAGACAAAGGGGAGAGAGGAGAGAGAGAATGACGGCAGAGAAGAGAGGAGAGCGAAGAGGAGCCCCTCTCCCCTCACCATCCGCCGTTCTTTGGCCGTAGCAAAAAGTCGACGATTGCGAACACTGCCGGGAGTTTTTCAACAAAGAAGGCCGGTTGAAGGTGGCCGGTGTGGCCAGGGAGGGTTCCGACGAAGACACCGACGAGGAGAAGGAGGTGCTGAAGAACCAGTTGCGAGAAATGGAGTTGGAACTGGCCCAGACCAAGTTGCAACTGGTGGAGGCCGAATGCAAAATCCAGGTGAGGAGGGCTAACCCTCAGCCAGAACTTCTCTCCCCCCTGATCCCCCCCCCCCGTGGGAACCGTAGACAGGCGAGGGTCCCAGCTCTTTTCTGACAGAATTCCTTAGAATGAAGGCTTGGAGTTTCTCAGAATGGGACACCTAGGTTTGAAGTCTTCCCCCCCTTAGCCATCTTGGGGGAGCGGGCTTCCTGGGTGCCTGCAGGCTGAATTAATAACAGATTAACAGAGTTGGGCGGGACCTTGCAGGTCATCTAGTCCGACCCCCTGCTCAAGCAGGTGACCCTACATCTGCCTCTACCTAGGATCGAACCCACAATCTCCTGATTGTGAGGCAAGAGCGCCACCTTAAGGACACCGTAGACCATCCTAGCAAATTCCCCATGGTGCCTGCAACTCCATTTTTACACTCCAAAACCCAGAAACAGTTCCGAATCCCTTACCCTCCCGAACCCTTTCAAATTGCCCGGAGGTCCGACCTCCAAATGTTTTGAGGCTGTTAAGTCACCTATAAGGTGGGTGGCATCAAAATTACCATAGTTTTCAGAATATAAGACACAGTCTGTCCGTCCTCCCGTCCCCCACTCCCGGTAAAAGTGGGTGAGAATTTAGGTGTCTTCTAGACCGAATACAGCCGTTTTTGGCCTCCCGAACCCTCCGTGCATCACGCCTTTGCCCTCCCAGGCCCCAAGGAGCACTCTGCAGTGCTCCACATGGCCCGTTTTTGCCAAAATCGAGCCTATTTTCGGGCTCCCAAGCCCTCTGTACATTGCATTTTTTCCCTCCCAGGCCCCCGGAAGCACTCTGTAGGCCAAAAATGGGTACATTTTTGCCAAAAACGGGCTTGCTTTTGGCTATAACGGGCCATGCGGAGCATTGCAGAGCGCTTCTGGAGGCCCGGGAGGGCGAAAATGCAACGCACGGAGGACAAAAACTATTTTTTTTCCTTGTTTTCCTCCTGTTAATTTAGATGTGTCTTATAATCCGGTGCACCTTCTAGTCCAAAAAATACGGTACCTAAATGAATTCCCTTACTGAACAGGGACACGGTGGCTCAGCGGCTAAGACGCTGAGCTTGTCGATCAGAAAGGTCGGCAGTTCAGCGGTTCGAGTCCCTAGCGCCGTGTAACGGAGTGAGCTCCTGTGACTTGTCCCAGCTTCTGTCAACCTAGCAGTTCAAAAATACGTTAACAAATGCAAGTAGAAAAATAGGCACCACCTTCGGTGGGAAGGGAACAGCCTTCCGTGCGTCTTTGGCGTTGAGTCATGCCGGCCACATGACCACAGAGACGTCTTTGGACAGCGCTGGCTCTTCGGCTTTGAAACGGAGATGAGCACCACCCCCTAGAGTCGGGAACGACTAGCACATAAGGTGCGAGGGGAACCTTTACCTTTTTACTGGTGATCTGGAAGCATCTCCTATGCCATCGGCGGATCCATTTCACGACCAGGGCAGGGCAGGTTTTCCTACCCCTCCTTTTTCTTTTTTTCACCGCGCTCATCCCCTCTCGTTCCCTTACAGGACCTGGAGCACGACCTGGGCCAGGCGCTGAACGAGGTGCAGGCCTCGCGCAAAACTTGGTTCAACCGAACGCTGAGCTCTATAAAGACAGTGACCGGCGTCCAAGGCAAAGAGACGTGCTGAAGAAGCTGGACAGCAACCTCGGGTGGGGGTGCTCCCGGGGCCTCCCCTGAGAGACCTCCTGCCTTCCAGAGCTTGTCTTGGCTGGCTGCCTGCAGGCGAGAGGACCAGATGTATATAGGACTCCCGAAACACAACGCACGGCGGCGGGGTTCCCCCCCTCCCAGGCCGGAGAGCAAAGCCGGCTTGTAACGAGACGAGGGTTCTTCAAACTACTGATTATTTAACCGGGGAGGGGGAGTGTAGCTGTAGACAGATGCTTTCCCCCCCCCCTTTATTTTCCCAGAAGAACAACGATCTGCTCCATTCCGCAGGCACTGGGTACGAAGAATTGACCACCTTCTTCTAACTTAACCAAGTTTACAGAACGAGTGCTTTTTTTGTTTGTTTTGTCTTTTTTGTTTTGTTTTTACAGCTACAACTTTTTAAAAAGATGTCACCACTCGAGAGGGACAAAAGGAGAACCAAAACCGCCACCAACCAACCCAATGCCCTCCGCCACTCTTTTTAAGGAAAAAAAAAAAAAGTTGCGACCCTTCTCGCCAAAGAGCGCGAGCGAAAAGGAAGGTTTCCCAACGCCCTCCAAGTAGGGGGCTTGCATGGTTTAACATTTGGAAAACGGGACTCATACGCCCCGCTCCCCAATGTCTGTATGTGTGTCTCATTCCTCCCCTCCCTCCCGGTCTCCTTCTCTCTGTCTGTCTGTCTGTCCAGCGCTTAGTTCTCCGTCATGAAATAACTTCTATGCAACTCAGCGGGGTGGGGGCCTCTTAAGGCAACTCCTCCTCTCTCCCCACCCCCACCCCAGGAGAACGAAAGCTGAGGTTCAACGACACCGTATCAGGGTCCGTTTTATATACCCGGCGGCTTGTGTTTGCGAGCTTGCAACCCAATCCTCGGAGCTCGCTCTAGGCTCCCCTTCGCGGAAGTCAAGGAAGGGTGGAAGTCTCCTCCCCTTTGCCGGTTCAGATTTGGGACCCCGGTTCATCCACTGCGAAACAGCCGCTCGGCTTGCGACACTAGAATCATTGGCTTCCATTTTGCTTTTTTCTCCATTGGCGAGTTTTCCGCCTGCGGAAAGTAGGCGGGAGGAGATACAAACAGCCGCGGGACATGGAGGGCGCTTCGGGTTTTTTTTGACCACTGTTGCTGCTGCTAAACTCCCTTTCGGGCCCCGACTCATTGAGGGCCAGGTTCGCCGTTAACACTCCCTAGTTTTTGTAACTACACCAGTAGGTAATAACGCTACTTAAGATTTCTGAGGGCTTTAGAGCAGGATTCTCCATCCTTGGGAACGTTTGAAGGCTTGCGGACTTTCAACTCCCAGGATTTCTTGGCTGAGGAATTCTGGGAGTTGAAATCCACAAGTCTTCGAAAGTCGCCAGAAGTTGGAGCGTCCAAACCTCACACCAGAAAAGCTGAACAATGAAATAGGTTTTTTTTTTTCCTTTTTTTTTTGGGAGCACCTTTTTATTTATACTGATTTATCCTATGCTGAAATAGCGCTTTTTTGTTTTTGTTTAATCAGACGATGAATTTAACCGTGTGCAGTTGTGTGATCATACGCCGGTAACCCCTCAGAGGCACTGTTCTTGTATATAAAGACAATTTTTATTTCCGAGTTCTTTTTCCCCCTCCTCTTCCACCAGACCTTAACGCTAGCTGACGCAAACTGAGATATAAGAGGTGAAGCCATCGCCCCACCCCACCCCCGAGCATTCACGATTTCTTCTCCCCTTAAACTATACATGAGTATCTTTCTTGTTTAATAATAACGAGGGGGGGGGAAACAAACAAACAAAAACCTTACAATATTACTGTAACTCCATTGATAATAAAAAAAAAACCCCACAAAAAAGTGTGGACCTTGTGGTAGAATAGTTGCCGTGTGTAGCATTTTGGATTGATCTATAAACTTTAGTAAAACGGTATCGTTACCTCTGGTGGTCTTTATTTCGCACGCACAGCCTTCCCCGAGAAAACGGCAGGAGGGCCGCCTTCCCTTGAGTTTAAGAGGAAGGGTCTGCATTCGCGGGGGTGACGGCAGCAGCTCTTCGGATGTTGGGGAGCACGCGCCCCTTTGCAGGTACCGGGGGTCGAATCTACATGCAGAGAGGGGGCCTGTGTGCTTGCCTTTTCCACAAGACACCCCCCCCCACCACGCCCATTGCAGGTTATTTAACTTTATTGTCGTTGCGCCTTGTCCAACAAAATTAAATGCCGTCTTCAGCGTACATTATAACGATAAAAATAAAACACAAATGCATCTCCTTTGCATTCTACACAATTGAATTGAAAACCCCTGATATGCATTAATATTGCACTATACACTAGAATTCAATATAGTTACTGCTCTGGGATAAGCAGCTGTTTTTCAGCCGATTTGTCCTGGTTTTTATTGTCCCATACCGGCTGCCAGATGGTAATAGTAGGATGAGCGAAAGGGGAGTGGGCTTTTGCAGGAAACCATTCATTCGTTCCGTTCAATAAATTCAGGAGTGTGAAGATCTGTCCGTGAATCTCAAGAGACTCTGTGCCAAATCTTTCCTTGCACAGCACCTCATTTGGGAAAATATTTACATGGCCGCTTTCCAAGCTAGATAAGGTCTGTGGTCATAAATACGCCTTTGAAAGACTCTTTACCAGGCCTTGGCTGAATGTGAATGAGAGGAATTTGCATTCGTTTAACAAAAGGGGTGTTACCGGGACCGGGAATCTCCTTCGTTCTTTTGGGGGAAGCCCAGATCACAACACTTTCTCACCGAGTCCCAAGCCCTTCCTTTGCCTGGCATTCAGCGGGGTGGGGGGCTTTTCCAAAGACAGGATATTAGCAAACCAAACCTGCTCGCTCACTACAAGAGAAATCAACAATGCTTTTTTGTCCCCAGGACGCTGATTCGATTTAACAAAACTAAGCAGCAAACTTCTTTTTAATACCTTTTTAATAAAGATAAAGGTTCCCCTCGCACATCTGTGCTAGTCATTCCTGACTCTAGGGGGCGGTGCTCATCTCCGTTCCAAAGCCGAAGACCCAGCGCTGTCCGAAGACGTCTCCGTGGTCATGTGGCCGGCATGACTCAACGCCGAAGGCGCACGGAACGCTGTTCCCTTCCCACCAAAGGGGGTTCCTGTTTTTCTACTTGCATTTTTTAAATTTATTTTTATTTTTAAACATAAAAGACAACATAACAAATTCTCATCCATTACATACAGCACGACGTTTGGTTACAAGCGTTTGTGCATCCGTATTTTCAATTACGTATACAATCACATTTTCCGTCTAATATAACTAGGTACCTCACTTTTGTTGTACATCATATATTCAATAACGGTTAATAGTTCTTTCTTTTCAGTTAACCTAATTCCCTTGCATTCTTGTCTATTTAATAACAATATACCTTTATTTAATCACTTATCTCATTCTGAATGTTTTTACAGTGTAAAAGAATTTACCAACTGTTTGTTTATACATCACTACTTTCAATTATGCATAATCCTGCCAATCATCCATCAAGTATGCTTATGTTGATTGTTGTCCTTGTATATCATACATTCAAACAAAAATGTTATTCCTTCATTTTTAAACAAAGTATTCCAAATACTCACTTCATATATATACCAATCTTTCATTACTTCCTTATTAAACTATTTATCAACAAGGTATCTTTATAATATACATCACTACTTAAGAGTTATGCATAATATCACCAATCATCTATCAAATGTACATAGATTCATTATTATCCGTATCCTTCATTTTAAAACAAAATATTCTCAATTATTCAATTCATATATATGTCAGTCTTTCATTGTATCGTTATTAATCTATTTAACAACACAATTGTATTATCACTTATCTCCTTCAATTAAAACATAAATAAAACATTTTTCATTTCTAGGTTTTTTTGTCCAGCTACTGATAAAACAAATCCCATATCTTATAAAATTGCTCATCTTCTTGTTCTCTAAATTCCAAATGTCAATTTACTCATTTCAGCACATTCCATTATCTTTCGAATAACTTCCTCCTGTTTTGGTATTGTTTCATTTTTTCCAATTTTTTGCAAATACGATTCTAGCTGCTGTTCAAACGTTTACAATCAAATATTTCAAGTCTTTATTGTAAATAAATATCCATATAGTTTTTAAATTACTTTTTCATCAGTACCTGTTAAAATGTTGTCTAGCTCAGTCATTTTGTTGTAAAGACCTTTTGATTTTCTATCTTCATTCTATCTAGATTGTATCTGGACGCATGAATACCAATTCATTTCTATTCCTTCTTGTTTCAACTCTTGGATAGATTTGAGTTCACCCTCTCCATTCAGTATTTCAACGTATCTGTTCCTTTTTATATATTATTGGATATGAAAATGCTTCAATAGTTGATATCCAGAAGTAACCTTTAAACCTTTTCCCAATTTAATAGCAAAGCCTCCCTTATATAATGTCTTCTAAAATAACCATGTGCTTTAGTTCCCTTATACCATAAAAAAGCATGCCATCCCAACAGTAAATCATGACCCTCTACATTTAATAATCTAGAGCTTTTTAGTTATCCACTCCTTAATCCACATCAGGTTTGCTGCTTGATAATATAACTCTTAGGCAGGTGAGCCCAATCCGCCTCTTGTTCTAGCATCTTGTAGCAATTTGAGTTTTATTCTTGCTTTTTTCCCTTGCCAGATAAACTTCAAAACTATTTTGTTTAGATCAGGGGTATCCAAACTTGGGAAGTTTAAGACTTGTGGACTTCAACTCCCAGAATTCTGGGAGTTGAAGTCCACAAGTCTTAAAGTTCCCAAGTTTGGACACCCCTGGTTTAGATCTTCAAAAACGTTCTTGCCCAATCTGATTGGGATTGTCTGGAACAGGTATAAGATTCTGGGTAAAATGTTCATTTTAATTGTAGAGATTCTTCCTATCAATGATAGTTATAGATTTTCCCATTTCTTCAAGTCAGTCGCAATTTGTTGCTTTAGTCTAGTATAATTGTCCTCCTTAAGAGTGCTGCATCTAGCTGATAAATATATCCCCAAGTATATAACCTTGTTTGTGACTTGAATCTGCAAAGTTTCCGCCAACTTTCTTTTGTCTTAATGGTATGTTCTTTGTCAAAATCTTTGTTCTGTCTTTGTTTATTTTCAAGCCTGCTACTTTTCCGTACTCCTCTATTCTTTCTAACAATTTGAGTGCTGTCTCTAGTGGGTCTTCAAGGATAAAAACCAAATCATCTGCAAACGCTTGTAGCTTGTATTCTTCTTTTTAAATGTTTCATTCCTTTTATTTCTTCTTCTCTAATCTATTTAAGAACTTCTAATGTTAAGACAAAAAGTAACGGTGATAGTGGGCAGCCTTGTCTCGTACCTCTCTTTATTTCAATAGAGCTGTCAGTTCTCCATTTACCATTATCTTTGTTGTTTGTTTATATCATTTGTATAGTTTGAATAAATTTCTTACCAAAATTCATCTGTTCCAACTGTGAGAACATAAATTGCCAATTCACATTATCAAAAGCCTTTTGTGCATCAAGAAACATCAAAGCCATTTGTTTTTCAGGATGGGCCTCATAATATTCCAAAGTATTCAAAATCATTCTCATCTCCCTGATTTTCCCAGCGCTCTGTTCTCTTATATACAGAATAATAGAGTTGGAAGGGACCTTGGAGGTCTTCTAGTCCAACCCCCTGCCTAGGCAGGAAACCCTGCACCACTTCAGACAAATGGATATCCAACGTATTCTTACAAATGTCCAGTGTTGGAGCATTCACAACTTCTGGAGGCAATAATTGTTCCGCTGATTGTTATGTCAGGAAATTTCTCCTTAGTTCTGTTGCTTCTCTCAATTAGTTTCCATCCATTGTTTCTTGTCTTGCGGTCAGGTGCTCTGGAGAATAGCTTGACTCACTCTTCTTTGGGACAGTGCCGGAGATATTGGACGACTGCTATCATGTCTCCCCTAGTCCTTCTTTCCATTTAACTAGACATACCCAGTTCCGTCATCCTTTCTTCATGTTTTATCCTCCATTCCCCTAATCACCTTTGTTGCTCTTCTCTGCCCTCTTTCCAGTGTCTCCACATCTTTTTTACATCGTGGCAACCAAAACTGGATGCAGGCCTTATAAAGAGGTATCAACACTTCACGTGTTCTTGATTCTATCCCTCTGTTGATGCAGTCTAGAACTGTGTTGGCTTTTTGGGCAGCTGCTGGACACGGCTGGCTCCTATTTAAATGGTTGTCCATTTGAAACAATTCCATTTGGTTTTTTGAGATTGGCCTCCCCCCGCCCCCCAACAAGAATGGCAAGCCCCCTGCCTCATTTCCCTTTTTATTTTCCAACTCGGGACTCTGAAAAGCAAAAACATATTTCCCCCTCTTGTTGTTTTATAGAGGGAGGGGGAAGGAAAGCAGGGCAGCTGAAAAAGATGCTCCAGGGACCGATGGATGTGGGGAAAACATTTTTTGGAAACGAAGCAGCCTTCTTAACTTCCTCCTAAACCAGGGGATGTCCAACCTTTCCAACTTTAAGAGGCAAATTTAACCAATTCAGGGAGCTGAAGTCCACAAGTCTTAATGTGGCCAAGGTTGGACAGGGTAGAGTAGGGATAAGGTAACCCTACTCTACACCCTAACCCAAAATAGCCTCAAGAACAAGCTTCACCCTCTGTAGGTCACAAAAAAAGAAAGCATCTCCTTAGCTGGAGTCCTTCAGTAGGTTCACTCTTTATTCTTTATAGCAGATAATTCAGTGTTGCCTGGGTATTTATTTATCCTAATCCATACATTTGTCCTCAAAAATAATCCCAAACCAAACGCAATTTCTAATATTGGATTTTCCCCCTCACCAGAGGCAGCCATGAAGCCGTTACCATGGCAACTCCACTGTGCTGTACAGTAGAAGCCATTTTACGGCAGAAGCCATTTTAAGGCATAACAGGCTGCATCTTAACAGAACACACACACCCGAGGGCTGTTAGGGGTGTCTTACGCCCCACAGTATTTGTTTCCAGAGAGTAAGTCACCTGTGTACCAAGTTTGGTTGAAATTGCTCGAGGCGTTCCAGAGTTATGCTGGAAAACACACACACAGCCATTTAGGTAGGTAGGTATAGATAGAGGGAGATAAATAGGTAGGTAGATATAGATAGATAGAAGATAGATTTATTTAATAGAGGGAGGTAAATACGTAGGTAGGTAGGTAGGTAGGTAGGTAGTTAGGTAGATATAGATTTATTTAATAGAGGGAGGTAAATAGGTAGGTAGGTAGATATAGATTTATTTAATAGAGGGAAATAAATAGGTAGGTAGGTAGGTAGGTAGGTAGGTAGGTAGGTAGGTAGGTAGGTAGGTAGGTAGAGATAGATAGATAGATTAGATAGATAGATGATAGATAGATAGATAGATAGATAGATAGATAGATAGATAGATAGATAGATAGATCAGGCCAAGTGTAATTGGACACAGAAGGATTTTGTCTTCAGTGCATAAGCTCTCAGTGTACATATAAGCAACAAGCGATAAATTTAGGGGGGCAGGGGACCATGTGGTTTTCCACAGCAAGTGATGTTCTTCCTTCTCAGGCAGATGTGGACAGATGTTGCTTGTGGATATTAACAAAAGACAGTGTCCATGGGTCCATTTTTAGACCTCCTTAATGAACCATTCATTAACACACACACACACACATCCCGAATGACTAGAAACTCGCCCTTTTTTGTTCTGGATGTAAAATTCTTCCCAAGTTTTAAGCCTGAACCCCAATCTGACACCAGCTTCTCTCCGTGTTATTGAAAACTCTTTCCCCGCAGCTCTTTCTCAACGGCCACTTGTCAATCAGCCCCGAGAATGAATTGGTTTCAAATCAGCCCCAATAATTCATTGTTTCTATTTACAGCTGGATGTCCATCGATTTTTTTTTTTAAAGCTTTAAGGTAGATCTTTGAAAGAAAGAAAAAAGATCAGCCTATCACAGTTGGGAGATCCATTTTTAATTATTGATCGTGAAAACATGAAGGTCTCCGTTGGAAGCATGTAGGATGGATTGTCCTCTTCTGTTCTTCAAGCTAACGTGTTGGTGTCAAACCGGACAGCAGGGACCGCGGATGGGGCCAGCAACCTTTTCTCCCTCCCACCTTCGCTTCTATTAGCCAAAGGCAGCACCTCAACTTGGACCAACAGTACCCTGTTTTCCCGAAAATAAGACCTCCCTGGATAATAAGCCCAATTGGGCTTTTGAGCGCATGTGCTAAAATAAGACCTCCCCCGAAAATAAGCCCTCCCCAAAAATATTGCAACACAGCAGCAGCCATGAGGTGACCACCCTCGCCGCCTCTTGGATCTCAAAAATAATAAGGTCTCCCCAAAAATAAGGCCATTGGCTTATTTCGGGGGCCAAAATAAAATAAGACCCTGTCTTATTTTCGGGGAAACACGGTAGTCGCTTGACTAACTGAGGCAAACTGGAGTCCCTGGTCCAAATCTCCAAAACCTTTGCCTTGATGGCTGAGAATTCAGGCAGCTCGCCTGCAGAAGCACCCAACTCTGGAAAAACCAGTCCTGGATGCTACTCAGACAACTTAGTCCTATCCTAACTCAAGAAGACATTCCCACCACTAACTTCTGCATTTTACACAACATAAAGAGCATTCCTGCCCCGATATCCCTGTTAAGACTTGCTAATAAAACAGTTGAAAAGTCAAGATACAACTCCCTTTGGTCTTTTATCCCAATAAATAAATATATTCTCCTCCCCACCCACCCCCACAAAAAAGAAAATCTGAGAAAGCCTTTGCAGAATCAAGCATGTGCCCGTAAATATTTACATAACATTTCATTGAGAAGGACACAGAGGGGGAAAAAAAAAGCTGGCATTAAGTATGAAGAGGAGGTTGCAAGATAGCAAAATGCAGGAACAGAAAGAGATCTCTAGTGCTTAGCTGCTCACCCTTTCCAATCTCCGTGACTTCTATCTTCTGGCTTATTTTACACACAAATGTCTCTGGGCGCATGGAAAACACAATTGCTTCAAAAACAATCACGGGTAGAAGTCTACCCTTCTTTTGGTAGTGAAGGCACAATCCAGGGGCACCGTCTCCCACAGAGTCAACAAAAGGAGCCCATCACAAGGACTTCTACCTTATTGATTCACCCTCCCTACCTTCTTGCTACGACCCTCCTGGTTCCCCAAGCTCACTGCCCTTTTGCAAAGTCGGTACAAGCTCCAGGTTCTCCCATCTTTCCTCACCTCACCTTTTCTCGGGCAATTGGGGGCTTCCTAAGTCCATCTCCCGGTTGGACGTCATCGAACAGTGATCGCTCAAAATAGCCCATCTCACGGAGATTTGCTTCTTCGGACAAATTCAAGTCGCAGGACGCGCTCTGTTCAAGCAAGTTTCCGCCAGCCAGGAATGTTGAGGTTATTGCGGATCCCCACCCCCCAAAAAAACATCCCATGTGCCTCAGAAACATTCCCTTGTGTCCTCCTGAGCTCATTGGGGCATTTAGCTGGCTTAGGGGTTAAACACTCAAAAGAGCCACAAAGGTCCTAAACAGAAGCCCCCCGTTCCATTCTGGAGCTCGCCAGAAGTCTGGTTCCCCCACCATAGAGTCTCCTCCTAGTGCAGCGCCCTATTTCCTATACCTGTCCTAACCGAAAGCTCTATCAATTATGGAGCCGACAGCGACAGGGAGCCGCAGCAGAGGGATGAAAGAGCCACATGCAGCTCCGGAGCCGCAGGTTGTTTGACCCCTGAGCTAGCTAGATTCAACAGGATGGGAGGCTTACTGCTGAACCAAGACCTGATCCATAGTGTAAAGCATAAAAAGGAGGCTGACGGAAGACGCCCCTCTAACATACAACTATTGCTGTGGTTTTCAAGAGCCAGGATTGGGGGGGTGGGGGTGGGGGGAGGTGGCCTATTGCTTTAGGGGTGCTGGAGGAAGTCCGAGGATTTTAAAATATTCGATACAAACTGCCCCTTCCCTCCCTCCGAGTGAGCCTCCGTTAGCTCTTGCTTTGAAAATTCGTGGGTGGGAAAAAGCACCTTTGGAGCTGGGCAGCCTCTCTTTGCTTTAGAAGTCAGAGAAGAATTCCTGAGGCCCCAAGTGAATTATAAAAGGCGTCACGTCAAGTGGTTGGCAGTAAGGACTGTCAATGAAACAGCCACCTACAGCGCAGGAAAGAGCAGAGGCAAGACAAGGGGGGGAAGAAGAAGAAGAAGAAAAAAGGAAGGTTAATTTTATTTTAAAAACCGGGACAGCACTCCTTCAATTTCTCTGCTCTTTCCAGCTGTGGGTGGAGTTTCCATTGCAACAGGATGCGCGGGAAATGTAGTTCTAAGGTAATCGTAAGGGTAAAGGTTCCCCTCGCACATCTGTGCTAGTCGATCCCGAATCTAGGGGGCGGTGCTCATCTCCGTTTCAAAGCCGAAGAGCCAGCGCTGTCCGAAGACGTCTCCGTGGTCATGTGGCCGGCATGACTCAACGCCCAAAGGCACACGGAACGCTGCTCCCTTCCCACTGAAGGTGGTTCCTATTTTTCTACTTGCATTTTTAATCTGCTTTCGAACTGTTGGCAGAAGCTGGGACAAGTAACGGGAGCTCACTCCATTACGTGGTGCTAGGGGTTCGAACAGCTGAACTGTTGACCTTTCTGATCAACAAGCTCAGCGTCTTAGCCACTGAGCCACCGCTTCCCTAACGTAGTTCTAGCCACTTCCAAAACGCCCCGGCCCTCCTCTTATCTTTCTAGGCAAATATTGTTCTGGATCTCAAACACACACAAACACACACACAAACCACAACTAAGGTAACTGAGGAATGGGTTTGTTTCCGCCCCCCGGGAAAGCAGAAAAATGTAAAATATGCAGCAACAGGGCAAAAAAGTTACGACGTGGTTAGTAAACTCCCAACATGACCAAATAAATAAATAAAAATAAAAATAAATGGAGAGGAGGGACGGGGAAAAATGACTTCATATCAATTATTGGAAATGACGGCCATTGCATTGGAAAAAGCAGAGTGCTCGAGACAGCCACCGGCTGTTCAGGAGAGGACCACTGTAGGAAGCAACTTCTCCAGAACTTTATGCTTTTATAAAAGGTGGGCAGGAAGAATTTGGTGGCCTTCACAGAACGGCCACCCCCTCCGGGAATCGATCCGGCCGCCAATTGCAGGGAACGAATTGATCTGGGGATCCTCTTGATCGATCGCCATGCTTTTCCAAGCCCCACGATGGCGCCTTTTCATCCATAGGCCAGCAGGCAGTCCGTGTTTTAACCAACGCTGTTCTCCCGTGGGAAAGACAACGACACCCCGAGGAGGATTAGGGGCCTCTACCCACCCCGTCTTCCACCGCCCCCTTTGGAAGGAAGAAACAAGAGGTTCCCCAGGTTGGATTAAAGCATCACCACCCCGAACGGCAAGCGAGAAGGAACTACACCACCAAGAAGGACGAGGACAATAAATGGAGGAGCACATTCCAGAAAGCACAGCAATCAAGGGCAGCCTGGGCTGCGTCTTCCTTTCTCTCCTTTCCAAAATCAGCTGTGGTTCTTTTCTTTCGGCTCCGAGGTTCTCCGTCGGCAAGGGAGCTCGACTCGCGCCGAGGACGGACCGTTCCTCTCCCCTCCATCCATTCTCCCCCCACCGCTCCCCGTTTTTCCACCCGCCCAGAAAGTCTGTCCATCGCATCCTCGGAGGGTCAACGTGCTTTGAAAGGGGAAGAACCACAGGTGGGGCAACTTTTGGAAAGAGCAACGGGTCGCTTGCGTTGAGTGGGGAGGTGATGCCTTAATAAACCAACTGTCCTTTCCTCGTTCACGGCCCCTAATTTCACAGCCCTGGGAAGAAGGTAAAAGATGTGCCCGCCGGGGCGCCCCGCCGCATGAACAGCGAGCGTTTTTTGGGTACAGAAATTGAAGGAGGCGGCATGATACCGGCCTATGGCTGAAACACTGAACTACTCACAGCAGGGCTGGACGAGACCAGACAATTAAAATAGCGAGTTTTTCACGGGGGCTGTTGCTGCTTCAGATTCTGAGAATTGAGCGAGGCTGCCGAGAAGAGGAACGATCGTAATTTCTAATTTTAAGCCCTGGCGGATGGGGAGAAACGCATCGACGGTCTATTCAAAAGAGGCCACAAGAACCGTTTTGATTTACTCGAGGTGGGTTACTTTTAACAGCTTTGGAACGAAAAAGTCTAATTTTCTTTTGAATCCCTGCATTACATGATATCAGCTAATGGTCTGGAGGCGTCTTTGATCTCTGCAACTGATTTCCCCGAATATTCTGGCTGGCTTAGCGCAAACGAACCCTTGACAAGTTCCAAGCCCTTTTTTGGTTCCAAATCAAAAGAAATCAGAATGGAAGAGGGGGGGGGGGGCAACCCTGCTGCTTGGGAGAATCCAAGCTAAAAACTCCTGATTCCCAAGGATTTAGGAGAAAGCCACAGGTACGGATGGCCAGGTGGTGAACACAGGTAGGCAGTCCTACTTACAGCAGTAGCACAAGACTTATATACCGCTTCATAGTGCTTTTACAGCCCTCTCTAAGCGGTTTACACAGTCAGACTATCATATCAACAATCTTGGGTCCTCATTTTACCCACTTCGGAAGGATGGAAGGCTGAGTCAACCTGGTGAGATTCGAACTGCCAAATTGCAGGCAGCCGGCAGTCAGCAGAAGTAGCCTGCAGTACCGCCCTCTAACCAGGGGTGGTATATTCCACGTACTTTCCCTACCGGTTCGCAAATGTGACGTGCTTTGATTGTGGTTTGCACGCAAGTGTGCAGCTTGAAAACGTGCCTAAATAGAACGGCGTAGAGCCGGGATGAGCCCACCAGCAATTTCAATTTTCACAACCGATTCGTGTTAACCGTTCCGAATCGATTGAATGCCACCTCTGACTCTTAACTCCTGTGCCACGGTGGCTCATGTCCCAGATATGTGCAAAGAAAGCCACGGAAGATCATTCTTGATTTGGAGTCAGGTGTCCTAGGAGAGGCCTCCGTAAAGTCATGCCCTGCTAACTTTTAAGACAAACTTCCATGATTATAAAACGTTTAGCTTCCTTTCGTTTCTTGAATAGTAATTTATTGGCACGTCAGTTTCTTTTTTTTAAAAAAAAAAAAAAGACCACAAAAAGAATCCCGAACCAAAAACGCAACTGCATCCCATAATCCTAAAATTATAAAGTTTGGGCCCAAGGGGATGGTATTAGGAAACAGGCAAAAAAAAAAATATACTTCTCTATTACGACAAAAACTGGTTTTATTTTGTGATCAGTTTTTTTTTTTTTAATACTCTATACATCCTTCACAAGTTTTAAGGTTTTACATAATTCGGAATTCCGTTAAAAACAAAGCATCTAAAGTTTCTTCCCTATCACAGAAGGTTGAGATTATATATATATATATATATATATATATATATTTGTGTTACAACCCCTGGTATGCCTAAATATGGGAGGAAGGTCACACTCCCTCTTTCTGTCCTTCGGCTTCATCACAGAAGACCATGCAGGCAGAAAACCATATTTTTATTTTTAATGTTGCCTTTTATATTTGTGTTGTATTTGTACTGATAAATAAATAAAGGGAGACTAGGATAGATCTATTTCGAGCTAATTAGCTCTCATCAGCTAGCCATACCCTTACTGGGATTAGAACCCGGGCTGTATATATCTTAGGCAGGAGTCTTAACCACTAAGCCACAGGTTCTCTTCCTTATCAGTTGAGCCAGGGAAATAAGTATATATTTGTGTTACAACCCCTGGTATGCCTAAATATGGGAGGAAGGTCACACTCCCTCTTTCTGTCCTTCGGCTTCATCACAGAAGACCATGCAGGCAGAAAACCATATTTTTATTTTTAATGTTGCCTTTTATATTTGTGTTGTATTTGTACTGATAAATAAATAAAGGGAGACTAGGATAGATCTATTTCGAGCTAATTAGCTCTCATCAGCTAGCCATACCCTTACTGGGATTAGAACCCGGGCTGTATATATCTTAGGCAGGAGTCTTAACCACTAAGCCACAGGTTCTCTTCCTTATCAGTTGAGCCAGGGAAATAAGTATATATTTGTGTTACAACCCCTGGTATGCCTAAATATGGGAGGAAGGTCACACTCCCTCTTTCTGTCCTTCGGCTTCATCACAGAAGACCATGCAGGCAGAAAACCATATTTTTATTTTTAATGTTGCCTTTTATATTTGTGTTGTATTTGTACTGATAAATAAATAAAGGGAGACTAGGATAGATCTATTTCGAGCTAATTAGCTCTCATCAGCTAGCCATACCCTTACTGGGATTAGAACCCGGGCTGTATATATCTTAGGCAGGAGTCTTAACCACTAAGCCACAGGTTCTCTTCCTTATCAGTTGAGCCAGGGAAATAAGTATATATTTGTGTTACAACCCCTGGTTGTAACACAAATATATATATTTGTATATAATATATACAAATATATTGAAATAGATCTATCCTAGTCTCCCTTTATTTATTTATCAGTACAAATACAACACAAATATAAAAGGCAACATTAAAAATAAAAATATGGTTTTCTGCCTGCATGGTCTTCTGTGATGAAGCCGAAGGACAGAAAGAGGGAGTGTGACCTTCCTCCCATATTTAGGCATACCAGGGGTTGTAACACAAATATATACTTATTTTCCCTGGCTCAACTGATAAGGAAGAGAACCTGTGGCTTAGTGGTTAAGACTCCTGCCTAAGATATATACAGCCCGGGTTCTAATCCCAGTAAGGGTATGGCTAGCTGATGAGAGCTAATTAGCTCGAAATAGATCTATCCTAGTCTCCCTTTATTTATTTATCAGTACAAATACAACACAAATATAAAAGGCAACATTAAAAATAAAAATATGGTTTTCTGCCTGCATGGTCTTCTGTGATGAAGCCGAAGGACAGAAAGAGGGAGTGTGACCTTCCTCCCATATTTAGGCATACCAGGGGTTGTAACACAAATATATACTTATTTCCCTGGCTCAACTGATAAGGAAGAGAACCTGTGGCTTAGTGGTTAAGACTCCTGCCTAAGATATATACAGCCCGGGTTCTAATCCCAGTAAGGGTATGGCTAGCTGATGAGAGCTAATTAGCTCGAAATAGATCTATCCTAGTCTCCCTTTATTTATTTATCAGTACAAATACAACACAAATATATATATATATATATATAATATATATATATATATATATATATATATATATATATATATATTATATTATATATATATATATATATATATATATATATATAATATATATATATATATATATATATATTATATATTATATTTTGGAGGCGAAGGGGAAGAAAAAAAATGAGGTAACCATTTTCACAGACCATAGTTTCATGTATGTTGGGTTGTTTTTTTTTCTTCTTCAAGTTTTTAAGAGAGAACTAAGTTTGCATTTCGTTAAAATAAAGTTTAAAAAAAAAAAGTTGGAAAAAGATGGATTTTTTTTTTTTTACAAATGCTTTTTGCTCAAAGGGTGTTGCGTTTCCAAGGAAACCAGGATTAAAAGGTAGGTAGGCTAGCTGTGTGTCCTGTTATCTCATTTCCTTCTAACATCCTGTCTTGGGTTTATGGAAGCCGGTCAAGAGAGGGTTGGAGTCAGCCGAAGGCTAAAAGAACGAATAATGGGGCATTGGAAAAGTTGGGAATTTCATAACTGGCAACAGGAGCATTCTCTTGGGCAGACCTAGGGAAGGAAGAAACCAACAAAACTTGGATAAATCTAAGTATCCGAAAAAGGTAAGCTAGAAGGAGGAGAAGGAGGAGGAGAAGGAGAAGAAGAAGGAGGAGAGCAAATGGACTTGGACTCCTAATTCATCTGAACATCAAAAGACAGAAGTGTCTGGGTGGGTCAAAGTGAGTCCCCTCCGCCAGCATTCCCAAAAACCAAAGAGGCCCATTCCTTCCCAACGGACTTTTCGTCGGGAAAGGGATCTACAGAGCTATTAATTTCAAGAACTCGGCACATCCCACCAGCAGATTCGGACAGTGAGGAGGTTGGGGAGGAAGATGGGCCAGTCCTGGAGTCTGGGGAAGGCTTGGACGAGGGCTCTGTGTCAAAGGCAGAGAGGGGGCCAGAGCCGTCTAGACAGTTATCAGTTGCCTTCAGAGTCTGGCATCAGTGAGGCAGAAGAACAGCTGGAGC
Source organism: Natrix natrix natrix (assembly GCA_029891615.1). Lineage (NCBI taxonomy): Eukaryota > Metazoa > Chordata > Lepidosauria > Squamata > Natricidae > Natrix > Natrix natrix. The sequence continues at coordinate 567,775 of JAKRSK010006516.1, read as the reverse complement.
CTGTTCCAACTGAGCTTCCAGAAGGGAAGAACAATTAAGACAAAAAAGGGCGACTTGGGAGTAAGGCTTGGAGATGATTGGCCCCTCCCATAAGACATAAAAGAGGAGCAAACAGATGTGAGCCTTTACAGGAAGCGACTTTGTTCATTCTGGTCGGTTCAAACTCTGAGAAGCTCCGTTTGATTCTGTGCTCTGTTTGGCATTGCAAAACTAGTTGGCAATTAGGTCTCTGGCAGCGTTTCAAGGGAGATAAAGGTGGGCGCTTATCAGCATTACCCTGAAAGACTGTGGCAGACTTCTGTCGGACTCTTCACAGACTGTTTCTGAATCATTACGGGCTGTGAATGAACATAATAATTCACAGCCGTTTAAATAAACAGAGGGTTTTTGGCACTAAGCGTGTGATTTTTTTACGGTCTCAGGAAGCTTAGGTCAGGACAGGCTGATCCTGTGCTGCGGACAAGCAAACCCATATGCCACAGCCCAACTTCCAACCCAGCGTGGCCAATTGTTTCCGAGAGAATGGAGGGCAGGGTATTTTGAAGGTCTTTCTTTGCCTAGATTTTTTTTTGTTTAAAATTCTTGTGGCCTCGCGAGAATCTTTGGGAGATGCTCGGGTTTGGTTTTAAGTACCAAAACGAGAGGTTTTGCTTCCCTATCGGATGATCTCTCTGAATCGTTTCACCGCCCCCGCTAGCATGTCCGGGTTTTTTTAGAAATCAGAAAGCAGCAACAGCAGGTTTTTTTTTTCAAAAGGAGCAACATGGTCAAGAGTGATTATTATTATCATTTTTTTTCCGACATGCAAACAGCTTCACGCAGGCAGAGAAGAGAGAAGAGGGAAGGGAGGGCTTTGGCAAAATCAGGAGCAGCCCCGCGGCCTCAAAACTCAGCACTACAACCAAGCGACCGACCAACCACCAAAGGACAGAAACAAAACCAACAAAGGGACCTGTGAGAAATGTTTATGCAGAAAAGGAGGGCAGCTTTTCTCTGCATAAGCCCGTTGGAGTCAGCCAGGGACCGTTTGAGTTAGCAGGGGCGGGGAAGCAGGAGAGGGAAACAGTTACATGTCAGCCTCCCGCCCTCCAAAGTTGGACTTCTGGCCGTTTTGAGGGTTGTTTTCTTTTCCGGATCTTGCACAAGTTGGGGACACCCCAAACACCTGAGGCTTGAAGGCATAGCTGGAGGAGGGACAGCGCTGTCCGAAGACGTCTCCGTGGTCATGTGGCCGGCGTGAATCAACGCCAAAGGCGCACCGAATGCTGTTACCTTCCCACCAAAGGTGGTTCCTATTTTTTCTACTTGCATTTTTTAATCTGCTTTCAAACTGCTAGTTTGGCAGAAGCTGGGACAAGTCGCGGGAGCTCCCTCCGTTACAGGGCGCTAGGGATTTGAACCGTCGAACTGCCGACCTTTCTGATCGACAAGCTCAGCATCTTAAGCCACTGAGCCACTGCCTCCCCAATGTACAGTCTGTACATTGGGAACAGTACAGTCCCATTATTTTCTCAAATGCCACCAGCTTGTTCCCAAGGCAGAATAAATGGCCGGTCAAAGAAAAATTCTCAACAGCCAGCGAAGTCCTTGGAGTAAAACTTTCTCCCAAGTCCATGCCTTCATTGGCCCAATATATTTTAGCAATAGGACTTAGACAAGACTTGGGATGTCAAACTGGATTTCTTCGCGGACTGGATCCACATTGGAGTTGTCCTCCATGAGCTGGCGGGGGAGAGACAGAACGGATGCCTCCTGCAGCACTCTGCTGGCCAAAACAGTGCTCGGTGCTGCACCGTCCAGGCTGAAAACGGGGCCCGGGGGGCTGCACGTGGTCCCCTGTGGCCCATTTGGCTGGCAGAATACTGCAGGAAACCATCTAGGCCAAAAACGGGGCATGGGGGGGCACTCACAGCCCCCCCCTGCCCCATTTTTGCTAGCAGAGGCGCTGCGGGCCAGTCCTTTGCTATTCCCCAAGCCAGCCCAGCGGGTCAGATCAAAGCACTCTGTGGGCCGAATCCAGCCCGTGGGCCGTATTGAGTTTGACACCCCTGATTTAGGCCTTTTATATACAGTGCTTTCCATCCCTCTCTAAACTGTTTATAGAATCAGCCTCTTGCCCCCCAACAATCTGAGTCCTCATTTTACCTGCCTCGGAAGGACGGAAGGACGAGTCAACCTTGACTCAGCTGCCTGCCCCCTAAAAAAATCCATCCTTCCTGTCCAAACACTTTTTTTTTTTGCAGTGTTTATTTCTTCCTGAGGGAAGTTGGCAAGATTAGAGCCATATCCAACCCAGGATAACTGGGCAATGCGACCAGTTTGCTATAGAATTTGGGGTTTAAGGTGCAAAGCAGCCCCTCCCCGTGCTAAGGAACTCCCTGTTGTAGTCCGCCAGTGGCCTGCAGAGCTGGCAGCAGAGTCAGAGAGTGAGGAGGTTGGGGAGGAAGATGGACCAGTCTTGGAGTCTGGGGAAGGCTCGGACGAGGGCTTTGCATCGGAGGCAGAGAGGGGCCCAGGGCCATCTGGGAGTTATGTGCTGCCTCCGGAGCCTCTGGTGTCTGACATCAGTGAGGCAGAAGAACAGTGTGAGCCTGTTCCCAGTGTGCGCATGCACAGAGCTGCCAGAAGGCAAGAATAGTTAAGACAGAAAGGGCGACTTGGGAGTAAGGCTCGGAGATGATTGGACCCTCCCATAACACATAAAAGAGGAGCAAATGGACGTTAGCTTTTGTGCAGGAAGCAATTAGTTCATCTAGTCGGTTGAAGCTCTGAGAAGCTCCGTTTGACTCTGTGCTCCGTTTGGCCTTGCAAAACTAATGGGCAATTAGGTCTCTGGCAGCGTTTCAAGGGAGATAAAGGTGAGCGCTTATCAGCATTACCCTGAAAGACTGTGGCAGACTTCTGTCGGACTCTTCACAGACTGTTTGTGAATCATTACGGGCTGGGAATGACCATAATTCACAGCCGTCTAAATAAAAGAGGAGTTTGGGGACTAAGATTATGATTTATGCTTTCTCAGGAAGTCTAAGTCAGAACATTTCCAAGAAGTGGGAAGATTCAGAGCTCCACCCCCAGAAGAATCCGGCAACGTCGTCGTGCTTCCGTGCATCAATCTGACACAATCCCCTGCAAAAGTCGGACTGGAAGTGGGACAGGAAATCATGCAGAGACATAACGGGAAGCTCCCGGACCCACCAAAGCATCCAGCTACTTAATGCAAGGCAGAGAGCGGTGGCCATCGCTGACTCCAAAGGCGTTTCTCCTCTTTGCTGCATAAAACTACATTCAAAGTCATCAAAGAGCCAATTCTTTTCTGTTTTTGTTTGCTTGTTTTCGTTCCCCTCCCCCGAATTATTGAAAGTCAGGACTTTTTAAAAAAAATCAAGGGTTGCAGTCGAAGATGTGTTGAGACCTTAGAGCCATGATGGTGAACCTGTGTCAGAGGGGGCAGGTGGAGCCCTCTCTGTGGGCACACGCACCGTTGCCAGCTGGTCTTCGTGGGTGCCGGAGCACGGGTAAAAGGCCTGAAAAAACTAACTGTATCGCTCCTGACGGGTTTTTTATTTGGGTAATTTAATTGTATTCATTTATTTAGGGGTTTTTAAACATTGTGATTTTAATTGTTTTTATTCATCAGCCCACCTTCTCCTTGTACATGTCTTGGTATATGTTTTTGTAATATGTATGTCTTGTCTAGATATGTATTTTATGTGTTTTATTGTACGCCGCCCCGAGTCCTTCGGGAGAGGGTGCGGCTAAGAAATAAATATTTATTATTATTATTATTATTAAAAGGCACTCCAAATGGCCAAAAAACCAGGGCGTTTTTCAGGCGTTTTTTCGGGTTGAAAAAAAAACCAGCCTGAAAATAGCTCGAAAAACGGCCCGAAAAGCAGCCCAAAAAACAGGCACATGCTGGAAACTGGCTGGCATTCACATGCACACTGGCCAACTGGTCTTCCAAGTTTCTGGCGCTCCGGCGGGCATCAATGTGCATTCTGGTTTGGACACTCGGTGCCGGAAAGATTCACCATCCCTGCCTTAGCAGCAGCTATTGGGAGCAAGGTTTTCCTTCCCCTGGCTTGGGGAAGGAAAACATGATGTGGAGAGGGAGTGGGCATCCTGGTCCTTGCCACGGGTGGATGGTCCAAGAATGGTGGAGTCAGGACAGGTAGTCCTCAACTTACGACTGTTCGTTTACTGACTCTTTCAAAGTGACGTCCCTGGAAACAGATGGATGGCCGTTTTTCCACACTCGCGATTTCCCCGTGGTCACCCGATCAAAAAATCAGCCGCTTGGCAACTGACTCGTAGCTATGACGGTCGCAGGGTCGCTTCTGACAAGCCAGATTCACCTCACGACAGCATTGCGGGTTTGATTTGCTTAACAACGGTGGCTAGCCAAGGCCGTCAAAGGGGGCAGAATTCGTTCAACCAATGTTTTCACGTAGCGGGAGAAATTTGGGGGCTCGATCGTGGTCGTAAGTCTGAGGTGTAGGTGAGTTCTTAAGAGAATTCTGAGTGAGAAGAATTGGCTTCTACACATTTAAACATTGGTTGACTGGCTCTTCAAACAAGAGCAAAGCTAGTTAAGTGTCTTGTAGCAGAAACTCTGGGGCTCTGGACCCTGCAGTACTAGGCCAAGCGCCAACTAACAGCCCCCCCTCTCCTTCCTGGGTGGGGGGGTTCACAATCTGGTGTCCCTCCAGGCAGGATGCTGAACAATTCCCAACTGCCCCCAGACAAATTAGGGGATGATGGAAAATGCAATGAAAGACCCAGCCCTGGGAAGTGGGGGCGGGCACCAGATGGCCAAAGGGCAGCCTACAGTATCTCGGGACCTGACCCCAAGAGGTGACCTTGCCATTTGCAAGTCAGAAAAGAGGACCACAGAGGGAAGGCGGGAGAGAAGCCAACCATTGTGGCCTGTCGGCCGCCAGCCACACACACACACCCCGAGCCAAATCAGAGCAGGAGGCGGCATGGAGTCAGGATCAGCATCAGGGCAACCTGAGAGCTCTGAGGGGGAAGATGGAATGGAGCGGGCAGAGAGAGAGAGAGAAAGAGGCGGAGCCTGGGCCGTCCATCAGCCCTCCGGTGGAGAGTCAACAACCCCCAGGTCTGGAGGTGGCTGATGAGGAAGAGGAGGAACAGCTGAGTCCATTGCCTGACGCGCGGAGGCGCAGAAGGCAGAGGAGAGGAGAGCAGTGGAAATCTATGGGCCGGTCCTCGCTCTGGGGATCAACGGCAGGGAGTGGAGATGAATAGATGTGGCAAACAACTATTCATCTTCCAGGCGGACAGACCTGTTAGTCTGAGAGAGCAACATTTTTTGCTGGCGCTCCTGATAAAGGAATCTTTTGAAGTTCACTTCAGAGGGATTGTCGTGCTTGGCGAGCTGGATGACTCGGAGCTAGGAGGAAGATTTGGCCCTTTGAGCAGCTTTGAATGAAGCACAAGATGGCCGTTCAGGAAGGAGACGGTCCTATCGGTTCCAGCGGGGGGGGGACGCGGGAGCAGGCAGTTAGGGCAAGCAGCTCTTTCGCGGACAGGCAGAAGCAAGCCAGGAGGAACAAGCCACAGCGAGAAGAGCAGCTTGGCTGATGGCCGTCCAGAGAGGACCCCACTTTTCCTCCCCCAGCCCCCCCCCCAAATCTGGCCTGAGATACACATAAACAAGGAAAAGGGAAAGACGTACCATAAGCTGGCGCAGCGGCAGCTGCCGCATTGTATCCGTACGGTGTCGCGTACCCTGCAAGGGAAGCAGACAAAAGACACGGTGACAGGTCCTCGCGGGTGGGCACAGAGGGCAAAAGGGGCATGGCAGAGATGCCTGCCGGTTAGATTTCAAGACGCTAGCAGCATCATCCAAGCCAGCTTTCAACCAGCAAACGGGAGGATCTGGATTCACTTAACAAATGCGTGTGTCAACTCTCAGTGTTGTCATGGGGACAGAATGGGGACGTGGGGGAAAGTGTATTCCACGCATACTGTCGGCTGGAGTCGGATGTCAGATTACTGCAGCTGGTTTGGGAGGGATGCACCTCATAGGGTAATGTGATTTATGACACAGACTGATGGGAGGGAAGGAACAGGGGTAAAGTTCAGAGCTAAATCAAACAAAGCAGAGGCTTGACTGCGAACAGATCTTGCCTAAGGGTGCTCCTAATAAATGACTGGTTTTGTATTGGAAACTTTACTCGGTACTTATGAATCAATTAGGGCATTTTAAGGAAACCTGACAGATTTCCACATTACCCTATAAGATGCACCCCTCCCAAACCGGCTGCAATAATCTGACACGCGACTCCAGCCGACAGTATGCGTGGAATGCGCGCGCGCGCACACACACACACACACACACACACATTCTGGCCCCATGACAACACTGAGAGTTGACGGTGTGATACATTGAATGACCACTGTAACAAGGGTTGACAAATCAGATCCAGTCACGTGACAACTCACTGGAATGACCACACTGTTTAGCGACTGAAATCCCAGTCCTAATTGCCGTCGCAAGTCCAAGGACTATCAGTAGTAGGTCTCAGTCAGGTGTAGTATATAGCAGGAGCCTCACAACTTGACAACTTTTAACTTTTGGGGACATCAAATTCCCAGAGGTTAAGAGTCTCTTGCAGAATATCTGCTCTTTGCGATTGTGGTGACTTGCCGACAACAACCCACACGGGGGGAAAAAAACTGATTATTATTATTTTAATGGTCAGCCATGGTAGGGCTTGTTGTCCCCCTCTTACAACCACAGGACAACCCTGGCTGGTTCTACCTGGTGCCAGGTAACTGGTGGCTGCTGCTGCTGCCGCCGCCCCGACAAACGCCCCCCGCATGGGAGACCCTCGTCCTCTTCCTCGCGCCGCCGCAGACGTGGCTGTGTTTACGATCCCTCCTTTGGTCTGTGGAAGAGAGGCGGAGAAGAATGAAGCCCAACCAAAAAAGCATCGCAGCCGCTGTTGACTCCCTTCCTTTCGTTTTGTCATCTTCCAAGGGGGATTCAGGTCCCGGGGAGGGTCAGGATCGACTGAAAGAAGGACCGAGCGGGCTGCAGATCAGAAGAATGAGATTCCTCGAGAGCAGAGAAAATAGCTCTTTGGTGGCTAAGATAAGTGAAGTAAGGACCATCTTCTAGCTTCCTTCTGCTTTCACTTCCCCACAAAGCTGTCATGAAGGGCCACAGTTTGTCCTCTCTGCTCAAACCCCTTCCTCAATCCCCCCCTCCCCAGCTGGATCTACTCCCCCCCCTTCATCATCTCCTTTTAACAACCCTATAATAATCCCTTGCGGGCGGGAGTCTGGGCAACCAAAAGGAGGTGTTTACTGCCCTTCCTGTCACCAATGAGGAGTTATATCCAGCAGATATAGTCAGTTTCCGGCACTGCTGCACACACGAAGGCCAGCTGATCGTTGCGCCAGAAACCCAGAAGAGGAATGGGCAACGCCGTGCGTGCCAGGCGACCTGGCTCCGTGTGCCGCTTTGGCCACACGTGACATAGGTTCGCCATCACGGCCCTATACCATTTCAGAGAAGTGACTGCCTAGTCATCATCTTCTTTTAACGACCCCATAATCCCTTGCTCTGGTCAACTGAATGGAGCTGAGTGGCCAGATGCCCCTCCTGTTGCCAATGAGGAGTTTTGTTCAGCAGATGTATTCTCCTTGTGCCCAGAGTGAGAAATATCTGCCTCTAACCTAGGATTGAACTCACACCCTCCTGAATGTGAGGCGATAGTTCCACCTCTAGACCACACACCCATCACCTCGTGACCCATAGTGAAAACCACCCGGCAATCCGTCATGGATTGTTCTCATCCATTTATCAGGTTAGGAGTGCGCTCATGGAAAGCAGCCAGCAGTCGAGTCCAAAGAAGAATGAAAGGAGAGTTCTCAGCTGGATTGCTTGTGGAGGAGGAGGAAGATCTCCAGCTAGTAAGCTAGTAAGAACAGCTCCCACCGCTTCCCCCGCCCGAATGGCAGCTCCGGGCCTGTGTGTCAACTTGCAAAGCGTTTCCATGACTACTATCAAAGTCGACATTAAAAAAAAGGATAGAATTCACATGCATCAACCTTTGCCAGAGTCAGGTCTTTATTCCCTACAGCTGTTGTGTGAAATGATGCGTGCTCATCGAGCCTGCTGTAAGCATCTTGATGGTGAATTGATTTATGACACAGACAAAGGGAGGGGATACAGGGGGGTAAAGTACAAATGCAAATTAAGTGTTTCGGCCTCCACAAAAGAACATCGCCAAAATGTTGATCCTAATAAACGAATGGATTTCTTTTGAACTTTGTCTCGAGGCTCGTAAATTAATTAGGTCATCCTTTGGAATCTTCACGCTGTGGGCTCACCGGAGCTGACATGCGGCCCCTCTACCATGGAGACAGCACCTGGGGAGATGCTGTCCCTCCCTTCTTCTCCATCCCAAAATCTCCCCCCCCCCATCCCCCCCCAATTCTTCTGGGTTTCTGCTGACTTCAGAAGCTTGCACAGGGACTCGGTTCCCTCTGATACGGCCCCTCCCCTCTCACCTGTGGGAGAATCTTTTTCTTCTTATTGGCAGCCGCGTTGGGCCCAGAGAAGAGTTTCTCCAGAGCCGCCAAGGCAGCGCTGGCCTTGGCTACTTTCTTGTTGGGGCCAGCCCCTCGGAACCTCTGCCCGTCGACTTCTACCTGGAAGCGAGATTGGCAATGGGCACCCTGGCTGGGCATCACATTCTCCCCCGTCCCCCGCCAGAGGAAGTCCCAAGCCTGGTGGGGACCCTCCCTCCTCACCTCCATCACAAACCGCTTGTCATGGCTTCCGCCCGTCTCTGAGATGAGCTCGTACTTCAGGCCTCGCCGCTTCTCGTTGAGCTCCATCACCGGATTCTTGCCGCTGGCTGTGAGGATGGGACCCTGAGTTCGGACCTAGAAGCAAAGTGGGGGGGGAGTTGAGGACCAGGGGCCACTGGCGCCCTCGGTTTCATCATGTGCAACGTTTGGTGAGGACCTCTCCCTTCTCCCGCAATTGGTAGGAATCAGAAGGGAAATAGGTAGGTAGGTATGTTGGTAGGGAGGGGGATGGATGGATGGATGGACAGATAGACAGATGAGAGAGAGAGAGAGATCGGTGGGTGGACGGGTGGGTGGGTGGACGGGTGGGTATGTATGTAGGTAGGTGGGTGGGTGGGTGAATGGATAGATAGACAGACAGATGAGAGAGAGAGGGGGGGTAGAGATAGATAGATAGATAGATAGATAGATAGATAGATAGATAGATGGATGGATGGATGGATGGATGGATGGATGGGTGGGTGGGTGGGTGGGTGGGTGGGTGGGTGGGTGGGTGGGTGGGTGTGTGTGTGTGTGTGTGTGTGTGTGTGGGTGTGTGTGGTGTGTGTGTGGGGAGGGAGGGAGAGAGAGGGGGTAGGTAGAGATAGATATACAGTAGATAGAGAGGTAGGTAGATAGATGGATGGATGGATAGGTAGAAAGATAGATACGATAGATGATAGAGATAGATAGATAGATAGATAGATAGATAGATAGATAGATAGATAGATAGATAGATAGATAAATAGATGATAGATAGATAGATGATAGATAGATATGGATGGAAGGAAGGAAGGGTAGATAGATAGATAATAGGTAGGTAGGTAGGTAAAGAGTAGAAAGAGGGGGTAGAGAGGAGAGATATGGTAATAATTTAATGGAATGAAGAAAGAAAGGAATGGAATGGAATATGGATAGAGGGAAGAGACAGAGAAGCAGAGAGAGAGAGAGAGAGAATTGAAATAAACAGAAAGAGAAGAAGATGGATAGACAGAATGAAGGAAGACAGGCGAATAGGCAATAAAGAGACAGACGGATAGACAGACGGAGATGAGAAAGGAGGGAAGGGGCAGCTCCAGATCTGTCTATGAGATAAACAGAAGCCGCTCGGGCACAATTCATACAAGGAGGGGAGGCAGATAGTTCCTGGACCCACCCGTGGTCTCATACCTACGCACCTTCCGTTCACACATGTTTTCACACCTGATCATATAGAATAGAATAGAATAACAGAGTTGGAAGGGACCTTGGAGGTCTTCTAGTCCAACCCCCTGCTTAGGCAGGAAACCCTCCACCACTTCAGACAAATGGCTATCTAACCTCTTCTTAAAAGCTTCCCGTGTTGGAGCATTCACAACTTCTGGAGGCAAGTCGTTCCGTTGATTAATTGTTCTAACTGTCTAAGGAAATTTCTCCTTAGTTCTAAGTTGCTTCTCTCCTTGATTAATTTCCACCCATCGCTTCTTGTCCTGCCCTCAGGTGCTTTGGAGAATAGCTGGACTCCCTCTTCTTTGGGGCAGCCCCTGAGATATTGGAAGACTGCTATCCTGTCTCCCTGCATAATTGGGCATATCTCCCTGCCTCCTCCTCCTTCTGCCCGCCTGGGCCAGAAATACTCCAGGCCAAAGTTTCCGGTTACTCCGAGGCGCCTTCTCCGATGCTGAGCAAGGGGACGGTGACGTAACAGTCTGGGCATCCTGGGGACAACGTCCCTGGAGCCATCAGAACCGCCACAGGTGAAGTCTAGGGTGGATGAAATCAATTGGGTCCTACCTAGCTCCTGCTTCAGCTTATTTCTTCTTATTTCTTTTTTTGAGAAAAGGGAGAACAAAGGGAAGGGCAGCAAAAGGGTGGGAGTGGGGTGGGTGGGGAAACCCCTGCCTGCCGTTAACAGCCTTGGGTGAAGGGCTTTGCAGGTGGGAAAAAACGAAACAAAAACACGGCTTTGAGTTTAGATCGTTGGTGCCTAAAGGGGCACAATGGTGTTTCTGTCCTTTCTCTCCTGACCCAGAATTTGGCAGGTCAAGGGGAAACTTTTCGATCTCATAAGAGAATAAACAAGAAATGCAAAGAGGGAGGCAGGGAGGGGATGAGAATGAGAGGAAGGAAGGAGAGGAGAAGGAGGGAGGGAGAGAAGAAGGAAGGAAGGAAGTTGAGAATGAGAGGAAGGAAGGAGGGAAGGAGATGAGAGGAAGGAAGGCGTTGAGAATGGAAGGCAGGAAGATGAGAAGGAGAGGAAGGAGAGGAGAATGAGAGGGAGGGAGGGAAGAAGGAAGGAAGTTGAGAATGAGAGGAAGGAAGGAAGGAGGGAAGGAGATGAGAGGAAGGAAGGAGTTGAGAATGGAAGGAAGGAAGATGAGAAGGAGAGGAAGGAGAGGAAAATGAGAGGGAGAGAGGGAAGAAGGAAGGAAGGAGTTGAGAATGAGAGGAAGGAAGGAGGGAAGGAGATGAGAGGAAGGAAGGAGTTGAAAATGGAAGGAAGATGAGAATGAGAGGAAGAGAGGAAGGGAGGAAGGAAGGAAAGAAGGAAGGAAGGAGTTGAGAATGAGAGGAAGGAAGGAGGGAAGGAGATGAGAGGAAGGAAGGAGTTGAAAATGGAAGGAAGATGAGAATGAGAGGAAGGAAGAGAGGAAGGGAGGAAGGAAGGAAAGAAGGAAGGAAGGAGTTGAGAATGAGAGGAAGGAAGGAGGGAAGGAGATGAGAGGAAGGAAGGAGTTGAGAATGGAAGGAAGATGAGAATGAGAGGAAGGAGAGGGGAAGGAGAGGGAGGGAGGCAGGGAGAAGGAAGGAAGGAAGGAAGATGAGAATGAGAGGAAGGAAGAGGAAGGAAGAGAGGAAGGAAGGAAAGAAGGAAGATAAGAATGAGAGGAGGGGAAGGAGGAGAAAGAAGACGCACCTCTAAGGTTGCAGAGGTATCAACTGTGGAATTGCCATTATTATTGCTCGTGGTTGAAGAGACAGTCTCGTTTTTGCCTTCGGTGTCCGACTTCTCGTCGGAGCTCGTGCATTCCATGTCTGCATCGAAGCCGGTGGGATAACCCATCGCTTGCAACACCTGCATGAATCGCATATCAAGGAGACATTTCCCTTCAGCCAAGATGTCGACCCATCCCCCGACCCCAAACGACTCCCAAGAAAGACCAAAGAGCAGAGAGCGGGTGGGCTCACTTTTACGGCCACGTGAAGCTTGGCGGTCTTCTTGGAAGGTCCTGAGGCTTCGTAGGTCGTCCCGTCCACGTCGACCGACATGGTGAAGACCGGGGCATGGACGGGCCCCGACTGAGAAAGCAACTTGTACTGGAGGCCGGGCCGGATCTGATTCAGCCGCATCAAGGCATTCATGAGGTCTATTGCTTTGCTATCAAGGACTGTGAAGGAGGAAGGAAGCCAAGAAAGGGATGGTGTCAGGCCTGCAGCCATCTATTCTTTTGGATCTTTGGCCTGCCACACTTTCTATTATTCTACTATGCCTTTTCTATTATGGGAAAATGCGAGGGGGTTAGATGATAGGTAGCCATAACAACATTCTTTCTAGAAAGCCAAGGTCATCCTTTGTCTCTGCACCTCTTACTTCCAACTTTCCTTTGTGTTGGAAACTAATCGTAAACACCAGCGACTTTTTCCTCACCGTCGTTAAGTGCAAACAGTGGCTAAACGAGGCAGTCAGTAAATGAGGACCACGAATTCCAAGAGTTAGCTGACAGGGGAGCAGAAATGAATGAAGGGCAGCTTAGAAATTAAAAACAAACCAACGTGGCGGAAATGAAAGTGAAGGAGAAGAAAGAATCATCCTTACTTTTCCTCAAATTCCTCTTCATTCTCTTACTGGGGTCTTTCTCGTCCCCCAACCCGTCTTCGAAAGGCCTCTTTAGGGCAGAAGAACCTGCGCCTAGAAAGAAAAGAAAATAATCTTTTTTTAAAAAAAAAAAATTGCATAAAGGGAAAAGGCGAACATGGCTGATGGGAGACGATGCAGCGGAGGCACGGAAAAAGAATTGAGGGGAAAAAACCCCTTTGCATGAAGGAAGATTGGCTGTGGGCTCCACTCTTCTAGGCTGGTTAGAGAAGGGGTTCCTTATTAATGTTCTCACCGAGGCTTCCCAAGAGCATGAAGCAAACTCCTGGTCCCGACAAAAAAACCCTTTTATTAATTGACAGCGAATTCTGCTCCTTCACATCCAGCAAAGTCTTTCAAAGGAGGATTTACGGTCACAGACCTTATCTGGCTGGGAGAGCTGCCAGGCCGATCTCTGCAGAACCTGGCCAGGAGTCTCGGAGGGTCATGAACCAATGAAGCGAACTAATGGCCTCCTGCAAACTCCACTCCCCTTTCTCCCCTCTTTTATTCCCTTTGGGAGGGGCCATTCATCGTCCCCTTGTGGCCTTACTCCCAAATCAACCCCTGTTCTTTAGCTGTTCCCTTCGTCTGGCAACTCTCTGGAAACAGGCTCCAGCTGTTCTTCTGCCTCACTGATGTCTGACTCCGAAGGCAGCTGGTAACTGGCATACGGCTCTGGCCCCCTCTCTGCTTCCGACATCTATATCTATCCTCTATCTATATATAAAAATGGCTCTTTTGTGTGTTTTCCAGCATAACTCTGGAACGGCTTGAGCAACTTCAGTTAAGATTGTCAGCCAGACGGATGCATTTAGTACCGTATTTCACAGAAAATAAGACCTACCGTATTTTTCAGAGTATAAGACTCACCATTTCCGCCCCCCCAAAAGAGGGTGAAAATCTTGGTGCATCTTATACTCCAAAAAATACAGTAACTCGAAAATAATCTGGGTGCGTCTTATACACTGAATATAGCATTTTTGGCCCCTTTGCAAAAAATGGACATGCATAGGATTTGGGGGGGCTTGCAAAATGCTCTTGGGGGCTGGGGAGGGCAAAAAGGAGCAAAAAACGGGTCTTTTTGCTCATTTTTGCCGCCCTCCCCCAGGAGCACTCTATAAGTCTCCTAAAGGCTATCCATGCACTTTTTTATTTTTTTTACAAAAAATGGGCCAGTTTTTTGCAAAAAACAGACAGTTTTTTTATCATTGGGGGGGGGGGCTCCCCCCAGGAGCACTCTGCAAGCCTCCTAAAGGCTATGCATGCCCTTTTTTGAAGAAGAAGAAAAACGGACCATTTTTTGCAAAAAACGGGCCATTTTTTGCAAAAAACGGGCCATTTTGGGGAGATCTGCAGAGTGCAAAAACTTTTTTCTTTTAATTTGCCTCTTCAAAACCTTGTTGCGTCTTATACTCTGGTGTGTTTTATACTCCGAAAAATACTGTACCCGGACAATGCCGGGTATCAGCTACTCTCTAATGAAATGGGACTTTGAGGAAGTGCTTATTTGGTGGGTGGGTGTTTCCTGGAATCCTGGCATTGAGAATGAACAGCAAAACAGAGCTGGAAGGGACCTCGGAGGTCTTCTAGCCCAACCCCTGCTCGGGCAGGAAACTCTATTCCATTTCTGTCAAGTCCCTTCTTTAAAAAAAAAAAAACCTCCCACGATGGAGCATCAACCAAGTTGCTCGACGGATTAATTGTTCTACGCGTCAAGAAATTCCTCCTTAGTTCTAGGCTGCTTCTCTCCCGGATGAGTTTCCATCCCTTCCTTCTTGTCCTGTCTTCAAGTGCACCTACCTTCTTTTTCGGCTCCTGACCATGAATATTTCTGGAAGGACTTATTGGAAGGGAGAGGATCCATCTCCAGCACCTTGTAGATTTGGCCGAAAGCCGACAGTCTCAGGGCATGCTGGGGAAACCATGAAAATGGGTCAAACGTTGAAGATGAAAGGACACTGTTTAGCGAGTCAGTCCTACTCCGATTCCCGAGACGTCTCTGCTCCATAGATTGGGCAGCGTTCAACCCGTCACCCCAAGCAGCGGCGTTAAATCCCCGAGGACCTTCGTTCTCCATTGCTGGAGGGAAAGGAGACCCACCTAGGTGGCTGGCACGTTTTTACCTGGGCACTGTGGGTTATGGCTTCCCTTTGTGGAACAGTCACGCTAGACAAGGCATCCGTTGGCTCTCTTTCGCAGGGGTCATGCACGCCGGGCCCACCTAGGCACAAGGAAGGAGTTCAACCCTCAAGCCTCTCCCATGGGCCCCCCAAAACCATAATCCTGATGCCACAGAGTCGCAACAAAATAAGAGCTACCTGGGAGGAAAACGGCTAGTTAGAGATCGTTCTGATCTAGGCTTCACCGTATCACGAAGGAGACTCCTTGTCCCGACAAAACCCCTTTTTATTAAGCTGCGGTGAATTCCTCTCGTTCACCTCCAGGAAAGTCCCGGAAAAAACAGTCTTTCAAGGGTGAATTGACAACCACAGACCTTATCAGGCTTGGAGAGCTGCCAGGCCGATATCTTCCCAACACCAAGCTGTACAAGAAGCTTTGTAAGGAGTCTCTGAGAGTCACGACCAAATCTTCATGCTAATGAAGCAAACTTAATGGTCTCCTGCAAATTCCACTCCCCTTTCGCTCCTCTTTTATTCCCTCTGGGAGGGCCATTCATCGTCCACCTGTGGCCTTACTCCCAAGTCGACCCCTGTTCTTTAGCTGCTCCTTTCGTCTGGCCACTCTGTGCACGCACACACTGGGAACAGGCTCCAGCTGTTCCTCTGCCCCACTGATGTCTGACTCCAAAGGCAGCTGATAACTGTCAGAGGGCTCTGGCCCCCTCTCTGACACAGAACCCTCATCAGAGCCTTCCCCAGACTCCAGGACTGGCCCATCTTCCTCCCCAACCCTCCTCACTGGCTGAGCCTGCCACTAGCTGCGCTGGTCGCTGGTGGGCCAGAACAGAGATGGGCGTCTAATCCAGTGTTATCAGTTGGCTTGTATCAGTTTTGCATAAGGAAGGTCTAAAGAGAAAAGCTCTGGAGACAGTGGGAATGGGAAAAAAAGACTCCTTTCAACCATCCTTCACTTGTACCAGCCAAGATTCCTCAAGCCAACCTCAAAAATGAGGTCATGTTTTCAGAAAGGTTTTACGTTAGTGTCATCACTCCACAATAACAGATCTTAGACCTTTGCCCACTCTGACCTTGGCTTCCCCAAAAAGGCAGTGTCCTGGTTCCAACAAAACCCCTTTTGTTAAACGAATGTGAATTCCTCTCATTCGCATTCAGCCAAGGCCTGGCAAACAGTCTTTCAAAGGCGTATTTATGACCACAGACCTTATCTAGCTTGGGAAGCTGCCATGTAAATATTTCCCAAAGGAGGGGCTGTGCAAGGAAAGGCTGGGCACAGAGTCTCTGAGATTCACGGACAGATCTTCACACTCCTGAAACGAATCTAATGACCGAACGAACAAAAGTCCCCTCCCCTTTCTCTCCTCTTTTATTTCCTATGGGAGGGGCCAATCAACGTCCACCTGTGGCTTTACTCCCAAGTCGACCCTGATTTCTGAGCTGTTATTTTTTTCAAGCAGCTCTGCGCATGCGCACACTGGGAGCAGGCTCCAGCTGTTCCTCTGCCTCACTGCTGTCTAGCTACATAGGCACCTGATCACTGCCAGACGGCCCTGGCCCCCTCTCTGCTCCGACGCAGAGCCCTCGTCTGAGCTTTCCTCAGACTCCAGGACTGGTCCTCCCCAACCTCCTCACTGTCCACTGCATGGACAACCCCTTTCAGTCTCCTAGTTAAAGAAGACCGCCCATTGGAGTGATGTCTTCTAAACTTGAAGGATCGGCAAACAGGACATGCTACAGTAATCCATCAATGCATGACCAGTCAACCTTGGAGGAAAAGCTTGGCGGATCTCACCTGGCAACAGGATGCCTGAGGCCAAACACTCCAACACCCGCCGGAGAGCTTCCCCTGCGCCCAACGGCCTGTTGCAGGTGCCAATGGCTTTCTCGCACAGCAGCTCCAGGGGCTGGAAGACAACTGGATGGGGTCAGTACCCATGCTTATAAAAACATCACAGAAAGACAGAAAAACGGACGGACGGACGGGCAAGGCAAGCCCAAGCATGAGGTCACAGAAAGGGACCAAATAATTTCCATCCGTCGTAGCTACGGTTCGGAAATCCCGCCCTCTTCTTGGAGGTATCTGAACGTTTGGGTCCAACGAAGGAGAATTGTACCCTGTTCTGGCGATTGGCGTTAGGAGATCCACTCACCACCGAGTGTACAATGGGCACAAGCAAGCAGTACGTGTGATCCAGGGGGTGTCAGGCCTGCAGAGGTTCCTTTAAGAATCTTTGGCCTGCCACACTTTCTTGTAATTTCCTATGTGTTTCATTAGTGTAGTAATTAGGAGGGGGGAATAGAAAGGAGTAGGATTGTGGAATGTATTGTTGTGATTCTTCCTAGAAGCTCAAGGTCATCTTTTGTCTCCGCACCTCGACACCTGACCGGAAGCAGAGGGGTGTAGATGCCAGCGTGGAAGATGATGATTGGAACATGTGATGAATTATGGGGTGTGGGGATAGATAATGAACTTTCAACTGGGTGAACCCACAGGATGTAAAATAGAGTTGAAATTTCACAGCATAATGCCAACATGTCTGTCTTATTAAATTGAAACTTTAAGGATAACTTTGCCTTGGACAATGATTTAATTCTGCATGATATTTGGAACGCTGACAGGGGGTGAGTTCCGGCTGCTACCGCCGGTTTGCTCAGGGACGCGACGCGCATGTGCAACGCTCACACACCTGGTGCGCAGTACTAAAAAAAATGCTTCTGTGCATGCGCAGAAGCCAAAAACAAGATGGCAGTACTTACAGCGCCACCGAGAGAACCGGTTCGGGGGGCATGGTAAGCCCGGCTCGCTGCCGGTTCCAGCGATCCAGGCCGCCAAGTTACTACCTCTCCGGCCGAAGTGGTCCAAAGCGGTAGGAACCCACCTCTGGTGTTTATCCAGAGTCAATGTTTACATCGGAACACAATTTCTGCAGAGAACATTGTCTTGGTGCTCTTACCAACCAGCACATCCATCTGGACCAGGGAGAAAAATCCCTTGTGTGGAATATGTAAAATAAAATTTAATCTAATTATATTCCAGGATGGGGGAAATTGTCCTGTAGCAGAGAGGAGTACCATACACGAGGAGTACCTCATCAATGATGTTAAGTCAGTTGGGTAATGAAACATCTGCAAGGCACCAAGACCTCCACTGAGATTGATTTGTGGCTTGCAGATGAGCAAGAACTCTTGAGCTGCACATCTGCTCTTCTACCGATGCTCTTCTAGGCGGGGAGAGCTTGGACTTCTCCTCTGGATCCATCACTTTTTGGCCAGAAGTGTCCTTGCAGGGAAAACTTGGAAACTACTATGTAGTAGTTTTGAAAACCTGGTCCTCCTTGCTCACCAAAACGAATAAGGGTATCACTGATGCTCTTTTGTTTTTAACAGACCTGGCTTAGGAGACCATCCTGGAACATGGATGGTCGAGGGTAGTTCTTGAGATGTTGTTCAACTGGGTGTTTTCCCTGAAGATTCTTGTCTCATGGACAAGTAACTTAACCCAAGTTCCACAGAAAGTACTAAAATCTGCAAGGATTATCATATTTTTCGGTGTGTAAGACACACTCTCAAAGAGGGTGAACATTTGGGTGTGGCTTATGCACCGAATGTAGCCCCGCCCACCTGCCGGCCCCCACTCTTTGGCTCTGCCTCCCAGCAATTTGCCTTCTTGCAGCAAGCAGCAAACAGCCTGTTTGTTTCAGCATAGCTTGATTACTACAACCAGCTGATTCTCCGTTGGATCGGCCTCCTAACCATTGCCATTGCCTGTTGCCGTCTCCGCGCCTCATTTTCCACCCATTCCAATCCCCGCCACCCAAAACGGGCGGAAAATGGGGTGTGCAGAGGCCGAAAACAGCGCGTGCGGAGGCGGCAATAGGCAATGGCAATCCCTGCAGCCTCAAACAGCTGATCGTCGGGAGGCCGATCCAACCAACTATCAGCTGCTTGTAGTAATCAGGCTGTGCTGAAATTGAAACTAAAACACGTTGTTTGCTGCAAGGAGGCAAATTAATGGGAGGCAGAGGCAGATTTTTTCCCCTTGTGCTAATCAGGCTAAACTGAAACTGAAACAGGCTGTTTGCTGCAAGGAGGCAAATTGCTGGGAGGCAGAGGCAGATTTTTTTTTCTTGTGATAATCAGACTAAACTGAAACAGGCTGTTTGCTGCGTCCTGCAAGGAGGCAAATTGCTGGGAGGCAGAGGCAGATTATTTTTTCTTATGCTAATCAGGCTAAACTGAAACAGGCTGTTTGCTGCAAGGAGGCAAATTGCTGGGAGGCAGAGGCAGATTCTTTTTTCTTACACTAATCAGGCTAAACTGAAACAGGCTGTTTGCTGCAAGGAAGCAAATTGCTGGGAGGCAGAGGCAGATTTTTTTTTTCTTGTTTTCCTCCCCAAAAGCACTTCGGAGCGTCTTATACTCCGAAAGATACGGTATGTTTAGAGAAGGAACTGGCTGGGGTTGAGGGCAGTTTATCCGATATCTGAAGCGCTGAGGAGGAGAAACCAGAAGCAGCAAAAGATTAATGGTGGGACTGCATTCTCCCAAGCAAATATGGATTAAGCAAACACTCACCCAACCTTTCAAAGGTGCCCAGGTAGGAGCTCTGTTGCATAAATCTCTCAGGATCCGCAGCACAATCACACACGATTTTAGCCCGTTCGCTCTGGCCTAAAAAACAACAACCAGAATTCTCCCATTCTTGTCTGCAGGGTGTCCGCAAACCTAAACGACTACTTTCATCATTATTATTATTATTATTATTTTTAAAAAAAGATAGGTAAGAACAAAAAGCCCAACCTGGAACCATTTGGCGTGTCGCAGAGACGCCAAAGCTTCGAGGCACTTTTGCCTGCTGAGTAAATCCGAAGGGTCTTTCACTGGGACATTGTCTACTGGGGAGATGGGAATATGAGAGGAAACAAAAAGAGACATGCAGAGTTGGAACAAGCAGACAATTCTGATGCCCCAAACACAGAACAAATGCCAGCAAGACAGAAAAGAGTTTTTAATAAGACGCCCAGAATTGCCCTGGCACTTTTTTCTTTTTTAAAATAGTAGTAATCAGCCGTGTGTATGTACAAGGAGCAAAAAATAGAGGCCGTTTTTTCTTTCTTTCTTTCTTTTTCTCCAGTGTTCGCAGACAATCTGGGATCTTATTAATTGGTTAAAAAAGAACTTGGGGCAGACTGTACAAAGTGTGTTGCTTTGCATCCTTCTCGTGGTTTCTCGAGGCAAAAAGAAAATTTGGAGGCAGAGAGAGAGAGAGGGAGGAGAGAGGAAAAAGGAGGGGAGGGAAAGAGAGATGGGAAAAGAGGGAACAAGAGGGAGGAAGGGAGGGAAAGAGGGGGGAAGAGAGAGAGGAGAGGGAGAGAGAAAGAGGGAAAGAAAGAGAGATAGAGGGAAAGAGAGAGAGGGAGGAGAGGAAAAGAGAGGGGAGGGAAAGAGAGATGGGAAAAGAGGGAACAAGAGGGAGGAAGGGAGGGAAAGAGGGGGGAAGAGAGAGAGGAGAGGGAGAGAGAAAGAGGGAAAGAAAGAGAGATAGAGGGAAAGAGAGAGAGGGAGGAGAGGAAAAGAGAGGGGAGGGAAAGAGAGATGGGAAAAGAGGGAACAAGAGGGTGGATGGGAAGATAAGGGGAGAGAGAGGAGAGGGAGAAAGAAAGAGGGAAAGAAAGAGAGATAGAGGGAAAGAGAGAGAGGGAGGAAAGAGGAAAAGTGAGGGGAGGGAAAGAGAGATGGGAAAAGAGGGAACAAGAGGGAGGAAGGGAGGGAAAGAGAGGGGAAGAGAGAGAAGAAAAGGAGGAAAAGAGGGAAAGAAAGAGATAGAGGGAAAGCGAGAGAGGGAAAGGAGGGAAAGAAATGGAAAGGGGAAGAGAGGGAGGAAGGGCGGGAAAGAGAAAAAGAGGAGTGGGAGAGAGAAAGAGGAGAGAAAAAGAGACAGAAGAGAGAGGGAAGAGAGAGAAAGGGAAAGACAAAGAGGAAAAGAGAGAGGGGGAGGGAGGGAAAGAAAGGGGGAGAGAGGGAGAGAGAGGGGAGTGAAAGAGAAGGAAGAAGGGAGTGAAAGAGAGAAAGAAGAGAGGGGGGAAAGAGAGAAAGGGAAAGATAGAGGGAAAGACAGAGTGGGAGAGAAACAGAGGGGGGAGAGAGGGGAGAAATAAAGAGAGAAAGGAAAAGAGAAAAAAGAGAGGGAGAGAGGGGTTTCAGGGCTGCTTTCGTGACGTTGCGTAGATATCTACTTTTTCAGAAAAACAATGATCAAAACCCCTCAGAGCCAAACCAGGGATCTGCCAAGAGAGGGAACTTTTTATTATTTTAAATGTTCTCTTCCCAACTTTGGATAAGGAAGCAACAAATCATTGAAATTTACCCTCTTTTTCTTTTCTTCCCGCCTTGCGGCGTGGCCCGTAAACTTTAGAAGGAGGGGGAAAAAACTGTTGGCTTCCTCCATTTTCTCTACCTTTTGAGATAAGGCACGGATAAATGAAAATACTTTGCTCCTTCATTAGGTCGAAGTAATTTTTGGCGGGAAGACATTGGCTGAGAGAGAGATCTGCGAACAAGTTCTCGGGACTCGTCCCTTGTCATCAGATCAAAGGCGCTCGCGATAAGATTCGGCACCCACCACTTTTAAGAGATTTGGCCTACCGAGGCGGCTAAATTTGTCAGAAATGGTGTACGGTCTCCTGCTCGAGAGGGGGGGGGGGCTGGACTAGATGACCTATAACCGGGATGGTGAATTTATGGCAAGCGTACCAGAGGTGGCACTGTCGCCAGCTGCTCTTGTGGTTTTCCGGTGTGAATGCTGGGTTTGGCAGGAGCCAGAGCGCCAGAAAACGGCCCAAAAAATGGCCCCAAAAACCCAGCCATTTTCCAGACCATTTTCCGGGATGTTTTCCGGACATTTTGGCCTCAAAAACGGCTTGAAATGGTACAAAAACAGCCAAACAACAGGCATGAAAGTGCAAAGATCAGCTGGCTGGCGATCACGAGCATGCCAGAAACTCAAAGATCAGCTGTGCGCGGCGGCTAGCTGGTTTTCAGGTTTCTGGCATTCCGGCGTTGGCAGATAGATAGGCAGTACACACGTTCCAATTTGGGCACTTGGTGCCAAAAAGGTTCACCATCACTGGCCTATAAGGTCCCTTCCAACTCTGTTGATCTGTTAAATGGGCACAAACCCATTCAGGACTCGGGCAATTCAACCTTCAGCTTTGGATGGAGACGAACCACGCCATCTTTTTAAAATTAAGACCGGGCAATATTGCATTCTGAACTTGCAATAAGAATGTTAACTTTGTCAAAACTTCCTCAAGCTCTTCTCTTCTGGGGAAAGGAAGCAATTGATGGGTGTGTGACTGAATACACACACACACACACACACACACACACACACACAGAGGTTGCTGGCTGGGAAGTATGTACCACAGTGCAAACTGTGGTCGGAAGGGCAATTTAAGTAAAGGTAAAGCCCTTGCGCCTATGTGCTAGTCGTTCCCGACTCTAGGGGGCAGTGTTCATCTCCGTTTCAAAGCCGAAGAGCCAGCGCTGTCCGAAGACGTCTCCGTGGTCATGTGGCCGGCATGACTCAACGCCGAAGGCGCACGGAGCGCTGTTCCCTTCCTACCAAAGGTGGCTCTTAATTTTTCTACTTGCATTTTTGACGTACTTTCGAACGGCTCGGTTGGCAGAAGCTGGGACGAGTCACGGGAGCTCCTTCCATTAAACGGCGCTAGGGATTCAAACCGCTGAACTTTCTGATTGACAAGCTCAGCATCTTAGCCACTGAGCCACCGTGTCCCACTAAGGGCAATTTATGGTTTTGTATTTTCAGCAATACCTTTATACTCCAACCTTGGCCACAGCTTTGCCACGTGTGGGCTTCCAACGCCCGCGATTCCGAGAGTTGGAAGCCCACAAGCGGTAAAGGGGCCAAGATGGAAGACTTTTACTCAACACCATGGGGCGTAAGGAAGACGAAAAAGAGAATAAACGTCCAAAAAAATCTGTCTCGCGTTCCCTTGTTGAGATACCGCAAAGCCTCACACAGTTACTGTCAAACCCCTTGTGATCTTTGCAGCGTTGATTTTTTAAAATTATTTTTCATTTTTGATTCGGCGGAGGGTTACTGGCGTGACCGGCGGGTAAGAGACGCCCAATGAAAGCTGCAAAGTCAGCAACAGGATCAGCCCTCAAGTGGCACACAAGCACAACAAGGACACAACTCTAGTTTCGGGGGAGTTCGGTTGGTTGGTTTTCCAGAAGGAAGAAGAAAAAAAAAAGGAAGTTAGGTGTGGTTGTTGTTGTTTTTCTTCCCCCTCTCCCCAACTTTTTATCCGGCAACAATTCCTTCTCCCGTGAGAAGGAACTCATCACTCATCCGTGGTTCTGTGGGGGTCATCTAGATCAGATAAAGCTTTTGGTAGCGTTTGTGCTTCAAGGAAGGCGACTGGCGTTGATTTATGAATTCATCAAATTTATGGAGCGTCACTGTCACAAATAATGGTGACAAGACAAAGGGGGAGGGGCGCAAAAAACAACAACGACAGATTGTCCATCTCCAAGGCCATCTCCACCAACCACGAATGGTCCTAGCAGCTCCCTTCACTCAAATCGTGCAGTTTGGGTAACCATTAACACAGAGCGAAGGGTAGGACAAATGGCAGGTGATTTAAGAGACTGCCCCGCACACCTTCTTCTGTCTTAATGGTTTCACCATGGGAGGAAGATAAACCTCCCCCCCTCCAAGTGCTGGTTAATGCTTCCTTGAAGGAGCCATGCTGGAAGAAGTTGAGGGACGACCTTGGAAAACGACAGGGACGGGGAGAAGTTACGCTGCGGTGTTTTCGAACGGTTGCGCCTCCTGGTTGGAGGAGGTGATTGTGAGAGTGGAACTCTTGGAGGAGGGTAGGGGGTGGGGGAGAAGAATGGAAAGAGGAGCTGGGGGTGGGTGGAGGAAGAGAAGGAGAGGACCAGTTGGGGGGAAAAATCCACGGGTAGAAAAATGGTCATTGGTTCATGCCTGTCCATCAATGGTGGTGAAAGGTTAGTAAGGAAGTTCTAGGTAAGGTTGAGGAGATACAATAGGTCATGATTTACTCCACGGAGAAGGCCGGGGTGAAGAAAGAAGGGGCGTTAGCATTGCAAACGGATGGAAGGTGGAATCCGGATCAAGATGAGACCTTCCTCTAAATGGACCTCTTCTTCTTCTCCCTTGGATGTCTTTCTTGGCCCAACAATGGGCCACCTCAATGTACGCCAGCTCACTTTTACCCAGAAACCAAGGTTTTCCTCTCCCTCTTTTTTTCCTGACTTCAAGCTATGGGGTCCATAAAAGGACTGGGGGCAGAGTGAGAAGAAAAGAGACACAGAGAACCCATAATGATAGCAAATCAACATTTTCAATAGCCTCAGTTCTTTGGAAGTGGAACTGAAGAAATATCTGAAGGTTGGGTCAGGCTCAAGCTGAGGTCCATGAAATCACAGAGCAAATGCGACGGGGGGGAGAAAGTTGAGGGTTGGTAGGGGGGGGCTGTCATTCATTGCTCCCAGCAGCTGGTACAGGGCAGGGGAAGGGAGAGTCACCCCCGCCACCCAAGGAGAGGGGGAGGAGAAAAAAGGGTCAAACAGAAGAGCTATTCATCCAGATGACAGACCATCAATAAAGACACAGTTTCACTCCATCGAAAAACGGACAGCAAGTGGGCCAAAATTAATAAACGGACTCACGATAGAAAAATGCTTTTGTTTTGAGTTTTTCTTTTTAAATTAAAAAAAACAACAACAGTAAAAAGAGCGTGTGTTGAAGCCTTCTTTTGTCTGCCTGGCACAGTTTTGGGAAGAGGGCCAACCAAACACCAGGAGTTCCAAGATTTGCTGCTGAAAAGGATTCAGTTGGTGGCATCGGGCGGGGCAGGGAAATCCAATTGTGCCCTCTGCGATAAAATTTGTGCAATGCCTAGATTTGGGTCTAGGACCGGGTTGGCAAACCTATGGAACGCATGCCGGAAGTGGCACGGACTGCCCTGCGCGGGAATGCGCGGCTTCGCTGACTCTTCTCTTCCGAGTTCCAGGGGCCACACGCGCACCAACCAGCTGTCCTTTACGCATGCGGGAGTGACAAAACCCGGAAGGGCAGCGTTCCGTTGTGCATGCATGCGCCGGGACTTGAACCTCTGGGTTTCTGGCGCGTGCATGCGCACCAGCTAGCTCTTCACTGGGCATGTGCCGAAAACCGAGAGTTGGGGCGATGGCGCGTACATGCAGGATGGAATTCCTGCTCTTCCGGGTTTTAGCGCTCCCCCGCGCGCGAAGGACAGCGAGGCCGCGCGTTCCTTGTGGGATGGCTTTGCGTGCCGTTTTGCGGCATGTGGTGACGAAAAAGGTTAGGATGACAGCAACCATCCCCGAAATAAAATAAACCTAAACCTAAAGGTGGCTTGACAGAAGTAAGCCAGAATCCTGCTCTTTTGACATTGTCTTCTAGGGCCCCCTGCTTGAGCAGGGGGCTGGACTAGAAGACCTCCAAGGTCCCTTCCAGCTCTATCCTGATTGATTGATTGAGGGAAGACTCTGGATTAAACCAGGCCTTCAGCTGCGCTTCCAAATCTCTTTAACCCTTGTTCCTCTTCTATCTATCTATCTATCTATCTATCTATCTATCTATCTATCTATCTATCTATCTATCTATCCACCCACCCATCCATTTATCTGATATCTATAATCTGATATCATCTATCTATCTATCATCTATCTATCTATTATCTATCTATCTATCTATCTATCATCTATCTATCTATCTATCTATCTATCTATCTATCTATCTATCTATCATCTATCTATCTATCTATCTATCTATCATCTATCTATCTATCATCTATCTATCTATCTATCTATCATCTATCTATCTATCTATCTATCTATCTATCTATCTATCTATCATCTATCTATCTATCTATCTATCTATCTATCTATCTATCTATCAATCATCTATTCACCCACCCATCCATCTATCTGATATCTATAATCTGATATCATCTATCTATCTATCTATCTATCTATCTATCTATCTATCTATCTATTTATCATCTATCTACCTACCTACCTACCTACCTACCTACCTACCTACCTACCTACCTACCTACCTACCTAATCTATCTATTCTATCTATCTATCTATCTATCTATCTATCTATCTATCTATCTATCTATCTATCATCTATCTATCTATCTATCTATCTATCTATCTATCTATCTATCTATCTATCTATCATCTATCTATCTATCTATCATCTATCTATCTATCATCTATCTATCATCTATCTATCTATCTATCTATCTATCTATCTATCTATCTATCATCTATCTATCATCTATCTAATCTATCTATCTTATCTATCTATCGTGGTGGCACAGTGGTTAGAATGCAGTATTGCAGGCTAATTCTGCCGACTGCCAGCAGTTCGATCCTGGCCAGCTCCAAGATTGACTCAGCCTTCCGAAGTCGGCAAAATTGTTGGGAGCGATAGGTTGACTCTTGTAAACCGCTTAGAGAGTGCTGTAAAAGCACTGTAAAGCGCTATATAAGTCTATTGCTATTTGGTGACCAGAGACTCTTCTAGGTTTGGTGTCCCACAGGAAGACTGGCTCTACTCTGGGTCTACCACTGACCAGGGGAGGTCAGCAGCTATGCACCCTTCGCATGGGACCAAGGGAGACTCGTCTCACCCAAGACTAGCACCCTTCCCTTCCAACTATTCTCTTTACCTCCGTCCTTCTTCTCGGCTTCATCCCGGATTAGCGGAGAGGTGAGGGTCACCTTGAGGGTCAGCGGGAGTCCCGTTGTGCTACGGATGACGATGGCTGCTTCGCTGGGATGGTGTTCTATGTGGTACTTCTCTTCGGTGAGTTTCTGAAACGATCCAGAAAACGGGCTCCGTCAAGCCTCAAGAAAAGCTGGAGCCCAGCCGAGAAACACTTGCCCTTCGCCTCTGCGGCTGGGGGATTTTTTTATGCCTTGCTAGAAATGCAGGCAGAGGATTCCTGGAGCATCCAAGAACAGTCAAGAAAAAAGGTAAAAGTTCCCCTCGCACGTATATGCCAATCGTTCCCGACTCCAGGGGGCGGTGCTCATCTCCATTTCAAAGCCGAAGAGCCAGTGCTGTCCGAAGACGTCTCCGTGGTCATGTGGCCCGCATGACTCAACGCCAAAGGCGCACGGAACACTATTCCCTTCCCACCAAAGGTGGTCCCTATTTTCCTATTTGCATTTTTTAACCTGCTTTCGAACTGTTAGGTTGGGAGAAGCTGGGACGAGTCACGGGAGCTCACTCCGTTACGCGGCGCTCGGGATTAGCCACTGAGCCACCTTCTACAATACAATCCACTAAAAATAAAATTTCTCTTCTTACGTTATGCTGACTAGCAGGCACAATGTCTGCAAGGACTGCATTTCCTATCTGGTGCAGGATTTTTAGAGGGCAGACTTTACAGCAGGGGGCAGCAGGGAGGGGGGGTTGGGGGGGGCTGCTCTTGCTCAGCTCAGAAAAGACACCTTGCCAAGGAAAATGCCCTTCAAAATGCTTCTCCCAGCAACCGGCAACAAAAGTGGGGGGCGGGAGGGGAGAGGAAACGCTGGGGGAAAAAACCCCAAAGAAACCTGCACCGTTTTCTCTCTCTCACCTTCTCCAGAGACCAACCTGTGTTACCGAGAAAAATGGATGCGTTTTTAAACTGCCCCAATTTTTCCTTGGTTAAGCAAAAAAAGAAAGAAAAGAAACCGCCGGGAAACATTTCTTCTATGCCCAGATAATATAAACCAGTAGCTGAGAACCCGGCGTTGCCTGGGTATTTATAGACATCGAAGCGTTTGTATGACGGGGAGGCATAGGGAGGGGTCTTTTGTCCACCTACTCCCATGCCCATCATCCCTGCCCTCTCCCTTCCGCGCTCCTCCTTCCCGCCCTGCCTACAATCCTGGCTCTTTGCCCCAAATTCATCAGGCGCTTCCCCATTGGTCCACCGGAGGGTGAACATCACAGCTGGCTTTCCAGAGGAAGCTGCGAAGGAACGGACATCACAAACAATTGCCGCTCTAGGACACCGCACTCGCTCTCCTTAACAGCCCAGGTTTTCCCTTCACCCTCCCATGACATCACAAACAATTGCCACTCTAGGATGCCGCATTCGTTCTCCTTAACGGCCCAGGTTTTCCCTTCCCCCTCCCATGACATCACAAACAATTGCCACTCTAGGACGCCGCACTCGCTCTCCTTAACGGCCCAGGTTTTCCCTTCCCCCTCCCATGACATCACAAACAACTGCTGCTCTAGGATGCCGCACTCGCTCTGCTTAATGGCCCAGGTTTTCCCTTCCCCCTCCCATGACATCACAAACAACTGCCGCTCTAGGACGCCGCACTCACTCTCTTTAATGGGCCAGGCATTCCAGAGTTATGTTGGAACACACACACACTCGCTGATAGAATAAAACATCATGCAGCAACAGGATTAATGATAAAGATGGGCTTCTTGAGTTTGGCTCACCTGGATTTGGACAGGTAGATTGTCTTTGACGAGGGATAAGAGGGTCTCTGTGGGCTTTTCTTTGCACATCAGGACTAGTTCCAGGTCCATGTCATCCTTTATCAACAAGCCTTTAGCCACCAAACCAATCCTCATCACGCCACACAAGATCCGGCCACCTTGCTCCCTGGGGAAGGAGGAAATGTCGTTATTATGATTGGTGGCACAGTCAGCCAGATGTTTAGACTGGATCTGGCAGGTTTTGGCCCACCTACGGAGCCTTCCCAAGGATAGATGTGGACATTTGATGTTATTACATCGCAGGATGTAAGCTGTTCCAAGCCAAGCTGCCTTCTGCAATTGACCAACGGGGATTTTTGTCAATGCCGACGGTGCTCTTAACGGTACTCCAGTTCTTTGGGGGATTGCGCCGAAGAATCTCATGACTATGGATGCCACTTCTGCTTTCTTTTGCCACAGTCTTTCTACTCCGCCTTGCTATTATTATTATTATTATTATTATTATTATTATTATTATTATTATTATTATTATTATTATACAATTGTATCACAGCGGCCAGTTGTTTCGGCGGATTTGGCATTAATTACTAGTTGGGCCCATTATTATTATTATTATTATTATTATTATTATTATTATTATTATTATTATTATTATTATTATTATTATTATTATTATACGATTGTATCACAGCGGCCAGTTGTTTCGCCGGATTTGGCATTGATTACTAGTCGGGCCCCACCCAGGGGCCTCGGACGTCGTAACGTATTTTCGTAATATACGTGCGGATCCAAGCAGTGCAGCTTTTTGCATTTGACTGATGGTGACTTTGTCAAGTTTTAACAGTTTTAAATGTAATTCCGGTGCTTTTGGAATAGCACCCAGTGTGCCGATTACCACTGGAATTACCACTGCTGGTTTGTGCCATAATCGTTGGATTTCAATTTTTAAGTCCTGATATTTCGCTATTTTTTCATGTTCCTTCTCGTCGACCCTGCTATCACCTGGTATCACCTGGTATTGTGATGTCTATGATTGTAACCTTATTTTTCTATGTCTATTTTTATTATTATTATTGTTGTTGTTGTTGTTGTTGTTGTAATTTGCACCCACCTCTTGACTCTCTTAACCCCAGAATGTTTGACAAGGCTTCGGAGCGTGCAGAAATGTGAACTCCCAGGCCGTTAACTCATTAGAGCAGCTGCTTTGGCTTCCACAGTGTAACGCAACTCACACCAAGACCATTGTGTCAACAGATCAGTGACAACGGGTGGCTGGGATTTCAGAAAATGCTGGGCCCTCAGCTCAGCTTAGCTCAGCTCTCTCTCTCTCTCTCTCTCTCTCTCTCTCTCTCTCTCTCTCTCTCTCTCTCTCTCTCTCTCTCTCTCTCTCTCTCTCTCTCTCTCTCTCTTTCTCTCTCTCTCTCTGTGTCTCTGTGTGTGTGTGTCTCTCTCTCTCTCTCTCTCACACACACACACACCGAGCAACTGAAGGGCAAATGGAAGCCTACAGGGGCTCTTACGCAGAGTAGCCTCTTCAACCAGGCAGCTGCTGCCTCTGAAAATCCTCACGTTGATGTAAGGACAAGGCACAGCTGGGCACTTAATCTGCCACATCTGCCGTTTTTTTTAACCACTAATAAATTTTGCATTTAAGGCCCCACCACCACTCTTCTTCCAGTCACTGTCCCTTTTCTGCTCCAGAAAATCTGGGATATGTTTTCCCCCGCTTTGTCTTCCTTGAAGGGGAAGGGAAGGGAGTTTGACTCATTGCAGGAGGTTTTCAGTAAGCTCTCTCTCGCTCTCTCTCTCTGTGTGTGTCTGTGTGTCTGTCTGTTTCTCTCTGTGTCTCTCTTTTAAAAAAACGTGGGGAATGGATAGAAAGAGCTACAAGGCGTCTGGCATCAGGAAAAGAAAATAAATTAGGGACAAGAGGCAAAAGCTCAGCTACCAACACTGCTGAATTTCCGTGCAAGCTTCCCTACAGACAACCTGTAAACATAAAGGTTGCCCTCACACATATGCGCTAGTTGTTCCCGACTCTAGGGGGCGGTGCCCACCTCCGTTTCAAAGCGGAAGAGCCAGCGCTGTCCGGAGATGTCTTCGTGGTCATGTGGCCGGCATGACTCAACTCCGAAGGCGCACCAAACGCTGTTCCCTTCCCACCAAATTGGTGCCTATTTTTCTACTTGCATTCTTCACGTGCTTTCGAACTGCTAGTTTGGTAGAAGCTGGGACAAGTCAACGGGAGCTCACTCCGTTACGCGGCGCTAGAGATTCCAACCGCCGAATGGCCGACCTTTCTGATTGACAAGCTCAGCCACTGAGCCACTGTGTCCCTATTACAGCCAAGCTGTAGGCTGGCCAAAAGTGTTTCTCCACCCGTCGAAGAAAACGGCACCCCAAATTTAGCACAAGCTCATGTTAAAAAATATATATATAAAAATCCAGCACAGTGAACCAGAGAAAAAGAGGCTTTTGGAGTTTGCACCATTGGCAGCTGTTAAAAATGCAGTCACAACCTCACACGAAAAGAGACGGCAAAGAGAAAATGTTGCACCATCAATGAACAACCAAAATAAGAACTTTTGCCCTTATATTTTCCCTTCTGATCTTCCTGCTGATGCCCCCTGGATATCTCATGCTTTAACCATGCGCGGATTTATCTTAATGCCAGGAAGATCTCTTGATTAGTTACCTGATCTCATATTTAAATAGGAGACAACCATTTAAATAGGAGCCAGCCGTGTGCAGCAGCTGCCAAAAAAGCCAACACAGTTCTAGGCTGCATCAACAGAGGGATAGAATCAAGATCACATGAAGGGTTGATACCACTTTATAATGCCTTGGGAAGGCCACACTTGGAATATGGCATCCAGTTTTGGTTGCCACGATGTAAAAAACGATGTTGAGACTTTAGAAAGAGTGCAGAGAAGAGCCAAGAAAGATGATGAGGGGACTGGAGGCTAAAATATACAATGAACGGTTGCAGGAATTGGGGATGTCTAGTTTGATGAAAAGAAGGACTAGGGGAGACATGATAACAGTGTTCCAATATCTCAGGGGCTACCACAAAGAAGAGGGGGTCAATCTATTTTCCAAAGCACCTGAGGGCAGGACAAGAAACAATGGTTGGAAACTAATCAAAGAAAGAAGCAACGTAGAACTAAGGAGAAATTTCCCGACAATTAATCACTGGAACAAGTTGCCTCCAAAAGTTGTGAATGCTCCAACACTGGACGTTTTTAAGAAGATGTTGGATATACATTTTTTCTGAAGTGGTGTAGAGTTTCCTGCCTAAGGAGGGGGTTAGACTAGAAGACCTCCAAGGTCCCTTCCAACTCTATTATTCTGTATATAAGAGAACAGAGCTCTGGGAAAATCAGGGAGATCCAGGCAGTTCAAATGAGTACGAAGATTCATTGCAAGCTTAAAATTTCTTTACAAGGATGAGAACTACTAACCAGGTCAATGAAAAAGGGCAGTCGATAAAGGCAGAAGGAATTCAAAATGGGTCCCCTGTTTGCGCGGGGAAGCTCAAGAGCTGGTTTAATCTAAACCATCCAGTTGGCAATTCCAGAAAAAAGAAACTCCTGGGACATTATTTTACCAAGAGTATAAACTTTACTGAATAAATCCATATCGAAAAGGTGGTATAATTGGGTATGGGAACGACCGAATAATAACAACTGAAGTAATAATATATGTTTAAATCAGATACTGGTAAATAATATTAATCAGAAATTAAAGGACGAATAAGAATTGATGAAGTAGGTACGCTGACTAGATGGGCTGCATATAGTGTAAATGTTGGTGTAAAATATTAGGCCTACCATTAGGACGGTAATGTTAAGTTTGGTTATTTAAACACTATGATTTGTTGCATTGTGACGGCAATATGTTTAAAATTATGTCTGTATGATTTTATTTTTACAAGAATAAATAAAAATTAAGATAAAAAAATAAATAAATCCATATCGACATAGAAGAAGCAAAACCAGCTCTGAGCTTCGCGCGCGAATGCACGCATAGTTCATTTCCCAACGGGACACCCACAGTCCATTACATCCACCAATCACTTCTGTTCATTTTGTTTTGGGAGCCAGCAGATCACACTGTGGTGGCATCTGCTCTGGGAGTCCCCGGGGGGGGGGGGGAGCAATGTCTCACACTTAGAAGGCCATTCCCCCCATTCTTGCTTTCCAATCCCACCCCTCATTCTTTGCCCAGCTGCGAGCAAAGTGGGACACAGGTGACAGTTTCGGTCAGTCTTGTCCGTGGGCTCTGGCGGGCACCAAACGATTCATGACTGATGACGCGCCATTAATTACAACAACGGGGGAGGTCAGGAGTGGAGAGAGGTCAGCAAATAGGTACACTGGGACTCCTCGGATAGCTATCAGCCAATCCACCTGATCCTAAGCATAGATTATTTGTTTTGCGCCATCGACTTTCTATCTCCCGACAATTTGTTGGCGTATGCATCGATGGCTTCACCGCGTCCAGCCTCAGAGCCCAAATGTGTGGTCTGTGGGCTTAAAAAAAAAAGCAAGTAAAAAATAACCACCACCACCAAAAACTCAAAGAAGTGGACCAGCTGCTCTGTTGTTTGCCAACTGACCAAGTTGAGAATACTAAAGCTTTCCACTCGGAGGGAGGAGAAGTAGACTTTCCAGGCCAGGGGTCGGCAACCTTAAACACTCAAAGAGCCGCAAATGTCCTAACCGGAAGCCCCCCATTCAAGTCTGGAGCTGACCGGAAGTCCGGTTCCCCCATCATAGAGACTCCTCCTAGCACACCGTCCATTTTCCTCTGCTGACCGGAAGTCCAGTTCGCCCACCATAGAGTCTCTTCCTAGCGTGGCATCCTTTTTCCTTTACCTGTCCTAACCGAAAGCCCTATCAATTATGGAGCCGACCGACGATAGGGAGCTGCAGCAGAGGGGCTCCGGAGCCGCAGATTGCTAACCTCTGTTCTAGATCCATGGGTGGCCTTCCTTCCTGGCAGGACGGCTCGTCCTGAGTAATCCAGGCGAAGCTCTCTCCTATGACTGCTCATCTAGCAGACACACACACACACACACACACACACACCCATGTCAGGTTACATGTTGAGCTCCACCGACTTGGAACCGAGCACCAAATGCTACTCAGCGGCCCTCCGTAAATCGTCTCCCTCGGCCAGCCGATCTCGCCTTATTTAACCCGGAGACTCCTCAAGCTGACAGCTGCACAAGGCGCAGCTGACAAATTGCTGCACGTCCTCGGAGAGCATGGGGAAAGGCCCCTCTTGGCAAGGCCAGGGCACTGCCAACCCCCTTTGCTTGCTCACACTTGGCCAATAAAGAACATTCCATTCTTCCATTCCATACCATTCTTCTATTCTCGTTCAATTTCTATTCTATTCTATTCTATTCCATTTTTCTCTTCTATTCCATTCCATTCTTCTGTTCTACTCCAATTTTTATTCTATTCTATTCTACTCTACTCCAAATTCTATTCTATTCTATTCCATTCCATTCTTCTCTTCTAGACCAATTTCTATTCTATTCTACTCTACTCCAAATTCTATTCTATTCCATTCTTCTATTCCATACTATTCTTCTATTCTAGTCCAATTTCTATTCTATTCTATTCTACTCCAAATTATATTCTATTCTATTCCATTCCATTCTTCTATTCCATTCCATTATTCTATTCTACTCCAATTTCTATTCTATTCTACTCTACTCCAAATTATATTCTCTTCTATTCCATTCCATTCTTCTATTCCATTCCATTCTTCTATTCTAGTCCAATTTCTATTCTATTCTACTCTACTCAACTCCAAATTATATTCTATTCCATTCCATTCCATTCTTTTCTTCTCTTCTATTCCATGCTGGCAGTTCCACCCATTCAGTTCTGGTCAGGTGCAGAGGTAAAAGATGACCTTGCCTTTCTAGAAAGAAAGCCAAGGTCATTCTTCTATTTTAGTCCAATTTCTATTCTATTCTATTCTATTCTATTCTATTCTATTCTACTCCAAATTCTCTTCTCTTCTATTCCATTCCATTCTTCTATTCCATTCCATTCTTCTATTCTACTCCAATTTCTATTCTATTCTATTCTACTCTACTCTACTCCAAATTCTAAGATTCCATTCCCACTCATCCTGTCCCGTCCCATTCTATTCTTCCCTGATAGCCCAAGTAGATCACTGCGCAATGAAGAGATAATTAAGAACAGAGTGGATAAAATCGATGATTTAAAAAAAATAGAGTTTATTTAAATCGGATTTTTATTTTATTTTTATCAAATTTATTTTAATACAGTGCTTTTGGAGTAAAAATCTATCTAAAGGTAGTTTAGTCAGCATGAACTGGCGCTTAGTTATGTAGCAGGAGGCTGTATATTCTGCAATATTGGGACTGGCGGTGAGTCAACAGCGGATCAGAGGAGGAGCCGCTGCGGGGCGGAGATGACAGTGGCTCTTTAAAAATTACGATTTAAATCGAGCTGTGATTTAAATTATGACACCAACGATACCAATTCTCCAGACCAACGAACCTTCCAAGCCCAAGTAGATCACTCTACTGAGGTATACATGGAGTAAAATTTCTTTTGGATTTTTGGCCTGCCACACTCTTTATTATTCTACTATGTATTTTCTATGGTGGGAAAACGGGAGGGGGGATTGTATGGAGTTAGATGATATGCAGCCATAACAACATTCTTGCTAGAAAGCCAAGGTCATCCTTTGTCTCTGCACCTCTGCACCTGACCGGAACTGAATGGGTGTAATCTGTCTTTGTGGCAGTGGGAGATTGGGCCATAGGATGGACTTGTGGGTGTGGGGGCAAGATCTTGAACTTTCAACTGGGTGGGGAAAACCGGGAAGCTTTCAGATTCGGGTTTTCCCAGATGTGCCAACATGGCTCCCTTAATAAATCTTTGAGCAATACTTTACCTCAGACTCTGATTTACTTTTGGATGCTATTTGGAACCCTGACAGATGGTGGATCTCAAGGATTGTATGAAAATGGGTCAGCCCACGTTTTGTCCACTCACTTGCTACTTCGGCCCTCGGCCGTTTCCTCTTTGTCCTCCACGCTGCCCTCCACCCGAGAAGACTTGCTCGTCTCATCCATCCAATCGGAGACCTGCTTAAGGGCGCACTCGACGGTGGAAACCATGTTCTGGACGGCTTCGAGTTCCTCTGGAGACGGATAAATCGTCGAATGTTTCATCATCACGTGCCGGTCATCGTTAGCAAACGATCGGATTGATCTCTGTGGGGGAGAGGCAGGAAGGAAGCCAGGTCATTCTATTCAACAAAGAGGATTAGGGGACTGGAGACTAAAACATATGAAGAACAGATGCAGGAACTGGGTATGTTTAGCTTAAGACAAAGAAGGACCAGGGGAGACATGATAGCAGTCTTCCAATATCTCAGGGGTTGCCCCAAAGAAGAGGGAGTCTCCAAGGCACCAGAGGGTAGAACAAGAAGCAATGGGTGGAAACTAATCAAGGAGAGAAGCAACTTAGAACTGAGGAGAAATTTCCTGACAGTTAGAACAATTAATCGGTGGAATACAGTAGTTGCCTCCAGAAGTTGTGAATGCCCCAACACTGGAAGTCTTTAAGAAGATGTTGGATAGTCATTTGTCTGAAACGGTATAGGGTTTCCTGCCTAGGCAGGGGGTTGGACTAGAAGACCTCCAAGGTCCCTTCCAACTCTACTATTGTATTGTATTGTATTGTATTATTCTATTCTATTCTATTCTATATTCTATTTTATTATATTCCCTATTCTATTCTATTCTATTCCATATTCTATTCTATATTATATGCTATTTTATATTCTATTTTATTATATTCCCTATTCTATTATATTCTATATTATATTCTATATTCTATTTTATTGTATTCCCTATTCTATTATATTCTATATTATATTATATTCTATACCATAAAAAGAGCAAAGCAATAACATGAAAACAAAAATGAGAGAGAGAAAGAGAGAGGGACGGAGACAGAGAGAGGGACAGAGAGAGAGGGATAGAGACAAAGAGAGAGAGAGAGGAGAAAGAGAGAGAGACAGAGATAGAAAGAGAAAGAGAGTGAGAGAGACACACAGAGAGAGAGAGAAAGAGAGAGGGACACACAGTGAGAAAGAGAGCGACAGAAAGAAAGAGAGAGAGAGAAAGAGAGGGACAGAGACAGAAAGAGAGAGACAAAGGGAGAGGGACAGAGAGAGAAAGTGAGAGAGAAAGACAGAAAGAAGGAGAGACAAAGAGATAGTGAGAGAAAGAGAGAGGGATACAGAGAGAAAAGAGGGGGGAGAGAGAGAGACAGAGAGATCTCCCTTCCCCCCTCCATCCCACTGCCCTCTTTTTTTAAAATGCCATATCGCTGCCATCTGACAGGGGAAAAGGGGGGAAACGCCCTTCAAATAAACAGCCACGGAGAACCCCAGGGAAGGGGACAACCCCTCCCTATGGACCTTCCAAGTTCAAGGTTACAACTCGCAAATGTCACTTTTATTAGGAAAGGTTATTTATGCCCATCTTTTGCTCCGGCGCTTAATAATTCATGCCGCTTGCAGCCTCCACACTGGGATTTTTCTACAATGCCCCTGCTATAAATCAAAGCTTGTTTCTTTTCCCCCCCTATAGCTTAAGAGCCGGACAAGCCTTTAAAACACAGTCCTGTTTTGCAAGGGCTAGCTTGCTTTAAGGTAAAGATTTCCCCTCGCACATAGGTGCTAGTCATTCCCGACTCTAGGGGGCGCTGCTCATCTCCATTTCAAAGCCGAAGACCCAGCGCTGTCCGAAGACGTCTCCGTGGTCATGTGGCCGGCATGACTCAACGCTGAAGGCGCACGGAACGCTGTTCCCTTCCCACCAAAGTTGGTTCCTATTTTTCCACTTGCATTTTTTAATGTGCTTTCGAACTACTCGGTTGGCAGAAGCTGGGACGAGTCACGGTAGCTCACTCAGTTACGCGGCGCTCGGGATTCGAACCGCCGACCTTTCTGATTCACAAGCTCAGCGTCTCAGCCGCTGAGTCCCCCAGCTGGTTTCGCAAGCTGGTTTACTAGTCCAGGAAGAAGATCGGCCTCCATGCTCCAGGCCGATGTCCTTTCTCCCCCCGCAATGGGTGACCACTCAACACGACCTACCATGGCTACAGCAGATTTCACCTCTGGTGCTCTTCGCCTTTCTCCTTTTCCTTCCTCCTGGGTATCTTGGCTAGGCACTGAGACTTTGACCAGCAGCTCCACATAAGCCTCTCAGTCTTTCCCAAGCCAAGAAGTTCACCCAGGTGTGCCGTTCCTGGAGTCAGGTTCCACCAGGCACCTGCAAAGGCCAGAGAGAAGAAAGGGAGAAATTCAGAAGCGATCAGAAACCAGTTTAATGGAATACGCATCTTTATATAAGGAGGTGATAAATAAGAGGGGAAAATCGGAACTTGAACAATGGTAGCATTAAATGTTGGAACCATGTTTGAGCCATATTATCAAGTCTGTTCATCTGCACCTCGATCACTGTCTGTTTTGGCTCTGCAACTCAACAAGACCGACACGGACTTCAGAGGAGAATCAGAACTGCAGAAAAAAAAACATTGCTACCAATCTGCCTTCCATGGAGGACCTGCACACTGCACGAGTCAAAAAGAGGGCTGTGAAAATATCCACAGACCCCTCGCATCCAGGACATAAATTGTTTCAACTCCTACCCTCAAAACGACACTATAGGGCCCTGCACACCAGAACAACTAGATAGGACAATTTTCCCCCCCGCATGCCATCACTCTGCTAAACAACTAATTCCCACACACACTGTCAACCTATTTACTAAGACTGTATTAGTATTATTCTTCTCTTCTTTCCTAGTACCTGTCTCTTCCCACTTATGACTATAAACATGTTGCTTGGATCTTTACAATTTATATTGTTCTATTTGTTTCCTAGTATGATTTGATTGCTTATTAGTAACCTATGACTATCACTAAGTGTTGTATCTTATGATTCTTGATGTATTCTATTTTATTTTTCTTTACGTACCCTGAGAGCTTATGCACCAAAGACAAATTCCTTGTGTGTCCAATCACACTTGGCCAATGAAGAATTCTATTCTATTCCATTCCATTCTAATTCTATTCTATTCTATTCCATATTCTGTTCTGTTCCATTCCACTCCACTCCATTCTATTCCATTGTCTGGTCTGTTCTGTTTTTAATTTTTTTTAATTTAATTTTTTCCTTGTGTGTGCAGTCACATTTGGCCAAGAAAGAATTCTATTCTATTCTATTCTATTCTATTCTATTCTATTCCATTCCATTCCATCTGTGATTGGAATAAAAATAACATACTGAAATACTGAATAATTAAATAATGGAAGATGATAATTTAACATAAAGGTAAAGATTCCCCTCACACATCTGTGCTATTCGTTTCTGACTCTAGGGGGCGGTGCTCATCTCCGTTTCAAAGCCAAAGAGCCAGCGCTGTCTGAAGACGTCTCTGTGGTCATGTGGCCGACATGACTCAACGCCGAAGGTGCACGGAACGCTGTTCCCTTCCCACCAAAGGTGGTTCCTATTTTTCTACTTTCAAACTGCTAGGTTGGCAGAAGCTGGGACAAGTAACAGGAGCTCACTCTGTTACGCGGCGGTAGGGATTAGAACCACTGAACTGCCGACCTTCTGTTCGACAAGCTCAACATCTTAGCCACTGCATCCCCCACCTGCGTCCCCCTCATCTCCATTTCAAAGCCGAAGAGTCTCCATGGTCATATGGCTGGCATGACTCAACGCCGAAGGCGCATGGAACGCTGTTACCTTCCCACCAAAGGTGGTTCCTATTTTTCTACTTGCATTTTTCACATGCTTTCCAACTGCTAGGTTGGCAGAAGCTGAGACAAGGAACGGGAGCTCTCTCCGTTACGCAGCACTAGTGATTCGAACCGCTGAACTGCCAACCTTCTGTTTGACAAGCTCAGCATCTTAGCCACTGAGCCCCTTCAACACCACGTAAATTAAACCAAGTAAATGTAAATATACAAATATTTGTTGGAGGTGCAAGAAAGAGGTTGGAACATATAAACATATATGGTGGAATTGTGATAGTGCATAAAAAGTATGGGACATGGTGTTTAGAGAAATTAGAGCACTATTGAATGTAAATTTAGACATGTCACCGAGAATTGAATTATGTTGCTAGTGGAAAAACGGGATATGAATGAAACAAAAAAGGAATTGATTGTAAATTTGATAACGGCAGCTAGATTAGGGATGGCTAAATATTGGGGACAAAATTGGGATATTCAAAGAAATGAGCGGTATAATGAAATTTGGAGTAGGGTAACAAAAGATAAATGAACAACAGAAATTAAATTAAAAAAAGAGATGATCCGAGCAAATAATTACAATGAAATATGGGGGGGATTTTATAAAATCAGCGTTGGTGGAAGGCAAAACGGAATAAATCTACTCAAGAATATATGTTGTTTTGGAGGAGATAAAGGCACAATTGGAATATATTATATATCTTTTAGTTGTTAAAGATCAAGAAATACAAGGGAGGGGAAGGGTCTCCAGGGGGTGGGTGGGAATGCACTGTAATATTTGTTTTTTCCTCTTTTTCTTCGTATTTAGATGTATATGTACTATGTTTATATTATTTGTATTCTACTTTATCTAGTAGTAGGTTATCGTCTACCTTATCAAATGCCTTACTGAAGTCCAAGTAAACTATATCGACGGCATTCCTCTGGTCCACTAATTTTGTCACTTTGTCAAAGAATGCAA
Source organism: Natrix natrix natrix (assembly GCA_029891615.1). Taxonomy (NCBI): domain Eukaryota; kingdom Metazoa; phylum Chordata; class Lepidosauria; order Squamata; family Natricidae; genus Natrix; species Natrix natrix. The sequence continues at coordinate 527,643 of JAKRSK010006516.1, read as the reverse complement.
TAAGATTAGTCTGGCATGATCTGTTTTTGACAAACCCACGTTGGCTTTTGGCTATTACTTTGTTTACTTCTAGATGTTCGCTAATTCGTTGCTTGATTATCTTTTCCAGAATCTTTCCTGGTATTGAGGTCAGGCTGATAGGT